>JALMQS010000032.1:646448-858600 GCA_024734495.1 Forficula auricularia | reverse complement strand
GCCAGTTGATCTTTCATTTATTATACGTATATATATTTAAAGAATATATAGTAAATATCCCTCGTTTGTTATCGTTTATTAGAAATCCAAACGTTTCGGGAGAAATTGGAAAAATAGTTGCTTTAAAAAGAAGATATAAAGCTATATTTCGAAATCTCCATTGATAAAAGGAGAAAATCTCCTTAAACGTTTCGATTTAATAAACGTTTGAAGATTGTTTTTTTTTTAGAATTGTAGTAGGTATATAACAATCAATAAGAAATTTTTCCAACATATAGGTACCAGTGGCGGGAGGTGACTTTTCAGCCAGAGGATGATATCCAAAAAATAGACTTTCATTTTTAAATTTTATTTTATTTTTCGCTCCTTTTTGCAAAATGTATCGATGACCACATCAGAGAATTTCTGTTATTTTTTTCAAATTTAACATTAGATTTTTTATCAATTGATATTTAAACAGATATATTAATCATGTTATTCACTTCAGCTTCTTCCAGTGATGTTTCAATTTATTTGTTAAACCGACGTTTCGGAGATTTATTCTCTCCTTCTTCAGGGTAACAAAAAGTCAATGAAAGTAGTTCAAATCATAATTACTTTCGTCTTGGACAATGCCAAAAAACATTATAAAAATTTTTATAATGTTTTTGGCATTGTCAAAGGAGACAGAAAGTAATTATGATTTGAACTACTTTCATTGACTTGATGTTTCAATTCTTTTCGTAGTTGAAAACTGAATGACGCGCCTTTGAAGGAATAATGAAAATTAGATGTATTAAACATGCATAAAAATAAATAGTTGTTCATTTTGATTTAAAATTTCTGAAACACGGGGAAAAATATTTTTCAACTATGATTTTTTCTCTTTGTGTGTCTGAGTTCCGATACCCATGATAACCCAAGAACGGAAAGTCAAAAAGTTCGTTTGTATCAATACATGATATCTACTGATTAGATCTGGTTCAAAAGGCAGAAAATATTATTTTTTGAATTATTCTATTGAGATTTCAAGAGGATGTTATATACATACACACCTATAGTATAGCCATAAATTAACAATTTATATTTAAGTTTTTTAATCGTTACTAAAGCTAGTGTACCGAGGCTTGAAAAGTTTTAACTTTTTTATTATTTAATGTGAGGGTGAGCGATTCTTTCATTAGAATCTGATCGATGAAAATAACTATAAAGAGCGTGGATAGAATGATCAGTAGAGATTGTAGAAAACAAAAGGTGAAACATCTTTAATAAAGATAAGAGTAAATAGATATTTTATTATAATAAAATATCTATTTACTCTTATCGTGGATAGAATGATTGCTTTTTCTTTAGAGCTAAGGTGTATTGCATGGATGCGAAATACAAGTTCCAACCTGTTTCAGACTATTAGAGATTTATTTCTTAATTTCTATTATTCTAGGAATGGCTTTTTGCCCTCGGATCAAAGCGATATTCGCTAGTTTTTAACCGACTTAAAAAAAGGAGGAGGTTCTCTATTCGACCGAATTTTTTTGTGCCTATGTTACCTCATATCTCCGCCAATTGTCAACCGATTTTGAAAATTTTTTTTGCATTGGGTCCAGTCTAGCTTCTGATTGGTCCCATTTTTTTTTTCGTTTTTTTTTCATAGGTATTAGACCTTTTTTTATTAGGTTTGTTTAGACCTAACTCCTTTGTTTATGAACCGATTTCGATGGTTCTTTTTTTATCCGAAAGGGGGTGTCTTAGGATGGTGTCATATTAATTTGTCAAGTTCTGATGATATTATCACTATTAATAACATCACTAAAAAGAAAAATAAAAATACTTTAAGAAAAAAAAATAAAAACCGACTTCAAAAAATTAGTCGTAACAAATAAAAATACACTAAAAATAATTATTATCTTATTTAGTTACTGAACGACGAAGTATTAACATGAAATTGCTTTTTTAAGTCGGTGCCAAACATATACCTTTTATGAATCGCACTCGACGGATCTTACTTAGTACGTTTGGTGGGTACGCTCGCTTATAGGTATAGTTTGTTTGGCACCGACTACAAAAAAAGTAATTTCATGTTAATATTTCGTCGTTTAGTTGTATAACTAAATAAGATAATAATTATTTTATACCTTTTAGTGTATTTTATTTGTTGCATTTAATTTTTTGAAGTCGTTTTTTATTTTTTCTTAAAAATTATTTTTAGAGAGATAGAATATTCAATTGGATTTCATTAAAGGAAATACTTTTGCCCAAACATCTTTTAGTTCATCTTTCACGATTATTTTTTTAATGCAATTTATAGATTTTAAATGAAAGAGACGAGTACAATTCACTTTTTAACCTCACAAAAATTCAAGTATTTTCCACAAGATAGCTAAGTGATGAAAATAAAAAATCAGGATTAAATTTGCTAACGTTAAAAAGCTCCATAAATTTTAAATTCTATATATCTTTAAATGAATTAGTTGTATAGTATTTATTGAAAGATTTTTTAGAATTATACAAATTTTCAAATATAACACAGATGAAATTACTCTTGATATTTTGGAATTTGGGGGATGCGCCTCATCCACAGCATCCATGGACCACACGATACTGATAAGTACCTAATACATAATATATTTTTTGGATTTAAATTTCAATATTTTCCAAAACAAAAATTCCTATTCAGTATTTTTAAGCGACTCTAAGGAAGAGGAAGTGATAACACGTCAAAAAATAAAGCCCCGATAACAAAAATAAAATTTGCTCATTTGTTCGAAGATATCTTCATTTTTTACGACGCCCTAACAAGCTCCAAGCAATTGGTATGTGATTAGATGTGGTAAATGTCAACAAACGACATCCGAGGTGGTTGAAAAATAAAGAAACAGAGATAAAGAGAGAATGGAGTCGTGGGGCTGTGGGGGGTGAACTCTTTTTTTTCTTCTTTTTATCTCTGTTCAATTCTTTAACGTTGGTCAAATTAGTTGCTGATGTTCTCTGAGCTAGTGGTTATTATTGTTATTTTTGTTGCTAGTAAATGACATCGAATTGCTTTAAGACAAGAACGCTCAAAGAAACAACAGTATCTCTAACACATACTACACATACATACGTACTCTATTAACTGATTGTGTTGAGTCAAAGAAGAAAAAAAAAATAAAACAGAACCAACACAAACGATCTGCAGTAATACAAATTAAATTTTAGAATAGGATAAGAGATGTTTGAAATAATTTAATATACCTACGATCCAGAGAGAGAAATTTCATAGGTGGAAAGCCAGTGGGATAAAATCTAATCTGAATTTATATCATTTGGTAGTTAATTTAGAGATCAGCTAAAATGATTAAATATAATTATATAGGTAATATGAATAGAATGTGTATAAATGGGCAATTTAATCAATTTAATTAAAATGATCAGAGAAAATTAAAAATTAAAATAAGATACCTAATTAGAATGATAGCTACTCATGGCTGGAAGCCAGGGGGGTTAGAACATTCTCGAGAAATGTTGAGGTAAATCTTAGAAATTTTAGAAGATATATAAACGTTCAATAAAAATGTAATAAAAAAAATACTCTGATAAAAAATGTAATCTGAGCATCCATCTGGGAGATCAAGTCTCCTACTCCTAGGAGTATATCACTACTCCCCTAACCCCTCGGTGAATATCTACCCCCCTAAAAAATTAAAATCTCTCCTAAAAAAATTTCTGGCTACGGCCTTGATAGCTACTTATACTTTATATATAGTAGTATATCCCGATTCGCTCAATATACCCCGTTCACTTGTTTATCTCTCCCCAAATAATTTATCATAATACACTTTAGTGGACAAAATTTTAATTTACAGTATTTATTATCTCTTTAAAATAGGGGGTGGCAAACCCATGGCACGAGTGCCACAGTTGAAAATAGAAAAATTTTATTTACCGCGGGAGAAATAGTTGCTCCCATAAAATTTTGACTGAAGATTTAACCACAGCTCAATATAATAATAGGTGAATTCTCTTCCCGATTATCTTCAATTTAAAAAAATTTTGAAGAAATTTCAAAATTCATAATTTATCCAGACAACCAAAGTTGAACTTGATTTGAAAATTTTTGAATACTTTAAACAAAAGCAATGTTGAAATTTTCATTGACTTCCATTCAAGTTTAATTTGGAAGCAAAATTTTATTGACTTAAAGGAAAATTTAAAGATTATTGAAAGGGAACGTTTGATTGAAAAAATAAATAATATTGCTGAAAGTAAAATTAATGCAAACTATTCAAGAGTTCAAAACTAAAGTGAAATTTTTAACTATATTTTCTTCACATATGCATGTGAGTTACTGTTTTAAGAAATTGATTTGATAAACAAATTAATCCATAAATAAATTAAAGGCGAATCTAGTTCAGTATGCCATCCTGATTTAAAAAAGTTTCAGTTTTCGTCACGATCTTGAGAATTTTTCTCTCATCGCGGCTAAAGAAGTTTCTCCTCAAAAAGATAAACTTGGAATTTTAGTTTCGAAGAGCTTTAACTTTTGGCTAATTTAAATATTTTATATGGTTATTTATATTGGCGTGTGCCCATTGAGTAGATAACGATAGATTTGATCCAATGCATGCTCAAGTCTCATAATATAAGACTGCCGATTAGAAAGAGAGTAGAAGAGGTCTTTTCTCCTTAAGACAGACATTTTATAGAATGTTTTGCTTTTGACTCTACTCCTACTTTTTTTTATTGCTCTTTTTTGTCCCTTGAAAATTTTATTGCCGCTTGATAAAAATATATTCTTTTGAAAGAACTAATTCGTATAATACGAAAGAATACGAAAACAGTCGAATCTAAAGCATAACAGCCAATGATGGCAAAGTAAATAGAAGCTGGCACCGCCCTGTCTGATTCACTCTTAACTTACCCCTAGTTCGCGCTTGGGATTGGGCAATGGGCAGTCCTTTTAAGAGATAGAGGTGTTGTAATTCTCGTTCAGACGACGCACGATGATATAAAAACGGTAAAAAGGGGATTTTCAATGATTTTTTTCTTTTCATTATAACAAGTACGGGTATGGCTTATATCATTCTTGAATATGCCTCGAACCTTTGGAGAGGGGACTCCAAGCATTCTATTGCTGCTCTGGATGCAATTCTGAAACGAGTTATTGGATTAATAGATGAACCGATCTTTAGTGAAATCCTTGACTCTATTGTCCATAAAAGGAGCGTCTTCGCACTTTTTCTAATTTATGGATACTACCACGATATGGGCTTGTATCAGAAAAAAAATAATAACTCTCCTAAAGCTTGCTTTGCACCTACCACGGAGTTCACCGACTCCCAATATCCCATCGCGATCAAAATGGAAAAATGCCGAACGTTTATCCGCACAGTTTTACTCCAAGATCCGAGTGAGCAAACACATACAACTCAATCCCTTTCCTTGATCACTCTCTTCTATAATGCAAGCATCTTGCAAGGCATAGAGAAGCTCCATCTTCTTAAAAATAAGCCTGCCAAGTGCGAGTCGGACCGCAATCCAAGAGTTCTGTTCCTTATAACTTCCAAAATATATGAGATATCAATTTTTTCTTCTTTTTGTAGGCTTTGTACTTTTTTTAAGATCGCCTTTTTCTTCATGTTAGTTTTTCTTCTTCCTTCTCTTTTTTCTTTTTTGATTTTTCTTTTTGATGTCTATCGCCAATATTTTACCTGGTCCATTGATTCCTTATTTCCCTTGGCCCATTCATCTCCATTTGTCAGATGAACAACCTTCGTACTCACCAATGAGTAATCTTCTGCCCGTATGTTAGGTTTATAACTAGACACTCTACAAAGCTATTTACAATCAAATCATTCAATGGAAACAATTAAACTCGAAAAATTTTATTATTTATCAAAACAGAGAAACTGTTTTTTCACAAAGACTATTAAAAGATTTTATCCACAAATGGAAGCACGCCCAAAACACTTCTCAGAGCAAAGACTGCAGGTTGTGTGCTGTTTTACTTTTTAAATGTAACCCTAATAAAACAAAACAAAATATGATTATGTTGAACGATGTTTTTCTCCCTTTGCCATGATACATCCATAAATAACAAACCAGATTAATCATCTATCATGGATTTATTTAATTTGTTTCCGGATTGGAAAATAAAAACAGATTGGTATATACCTCAATTGGTTTTCAACGAGACTCATGAGCAAGGGGTGGGTTGTGTTGAATTCATTTCATTTGGTGATGCTGGGGGCGTGTGCATTGTCCCCTTTCTCTCTGCCTGTGCTGGTATGTTTGTCTCGATGTCCAAGTATGTGTCTCGTGCATTGAGGCGTTTGTCAGGGCAGCCAAGCAAACAGCAGCTGCCTCTGCTCTGCTCTTTGAACGGAAGCGGAACGCACCTGTCTCTTTCTCTTTCTATCCTCAACTCTTTTGCTCTGCCGTCTGGTTTAATCGTGCCCAAATCTATTGCTTTACAGATATTTTGACATTTGCACTACGAATCTGATTAGTCGCACATTGAATCAAACGATAGGTTTGTTTCTTTGGGCCTCGATTAATTGTTATCTATCTTTATATGATAGTTTGTTGTTGTTTTTTGATCCTGTAACTGTTATTGACTCTCAGAGCTGGGCAAATACTTTTAAAAGTCCAGACGCTATTATACGCCCAATCAACTTCTTACTCTATATAAGCCTCAAATTCGCCCATGTCTCTAATAGGGCTCTCATCTGTGGAGAAGGGTCTCTAAATATTGCCACACTAGATAGGTATAAGATGCAAATCAAAAGAGAGTAATTATAGTAGATCCGGCCATATCTAACTCACTCGACTCTCTGGTTCATACCATACAACCATGTATGTCCTTTCCCTGTGCCATAGGTACTATCATGGTTTTTGTTCAGACGACTAAAAATCAATAATCCCTCCTAAAGCCCACTTTGTAAGAAACATGCGATTTTCTAAAGTCCGGCACCCCTCGCTGTCCCAATGGGTAAGAATCGAACCAACGCTTTTTCACCAAGTCGTTTATCCCTAAGAGACCATATGAGCCAACTGTTTATTTATCTAGATCTACAGATATCTTCATAAAATCTCTCCTGTACTTTTCACGATGGAAGGGGTAACCCAGGTCTTTAGAGGATGCACCTTCTTGGTACAATTCACAAAAAAAATACATTAATTTCATATACCTATTTCAAATACAAGATACTTTGATAAAATCATTAAAATATAAAATACGTATTTTGGAAATACTTTTTATAAATATAACATTTAGAAATGAAATCAATTAAAATTACGAATTTCAAATATATGTACCTACTTGTATTTGCGATATTGCCTAGGCCTGTTGACTCTATATACTTGTGTTTTTTTTATATATCATTGAGAGTCAAAAAACTAATAGTATGCGCAAAATAATTTTCTTTTTTTTTTAATCTCTGACAGATAGGGAACTCTTTGATAGAAAAGATTTAGTTAGCAGAGTTGTTGATTCATAAGGAGAAATCACTAAGGTCTTCTGCTTGATTCAAATAAACATACCTATACATATATATACCAAATATAATATTGATTTATCTTTTTGATGATGAAAGGCAAACCTTCCAAACTATATTTCTAACAAATATTTTATGAATCGAAGAAGAACAAATAAATTTTATATATATATATATATATATATATATATATATATATATATATATATATATATATATATATACATTATACATAGTATACAAATTTATATTCGTTATAAGTTTTAAATATATGTATACGTATAATATGTTTATTTGCATCAAGAATGTCGGCTTAACATGCAAGTCTCTACCACCAAGACAAAAGGCATGGCGATTGCAAAAGCTTCCCTTAGGTGTAACTTAGTCATCAACAACAGTCCAATAGAACAAATCCCAAGCTTTAACTATCTGGGAGTTCAGATTTCTAGCAGACGAAACCTTAAGGAAGAAGTAACTTCGCAATTCAACAAAGGAGCAAAAAATTTCGGGCTGTCTATCCAATCTAGTCTGGAAAAATAAGTTTATGTCTGCCGAAAGTAAAATTAGGATATATAAGACCTGTGTTCGACCGATAATAACATATGGGGCTGAGTCCAAGGCAGACCCAACCGTTAAAAAGCAGCTTCTCCGGACAACTGAGATGAGAGTTGTAAGAGCCATCCATTCGAAGACCCTGATAAAATCCGCAGCGAACACCTTAGGCAAATAAGCGGTCTTCAGGACATAGTCGATTGGGTTCATGTAAGAAGAAGATGCTGGGCTGCCCATGTAGACAGAATGCAAGACGACCGTCTCCCGAAAATATTGTCAAAAAACCGTCCCGAGGGGGTCAGAAGCCGTGGAAGACCAAAAAAGCGATGGAAAGAGAGTTATGACCCTGATGACTGAATGTAATATGTTCGAGAAACAGGTGTTCACACCTATATAGAAGAATAAGAAGAAGAAGAAGAAGAAGAAGCATCAAGGGGACACTTTAATTGATTTCTCTTTATAAATCTTTTCAATATATTATATACCTATTTTACACCTGAAACTTTAGAACAAATCATGTTGTTTTTGTTGCTTCCTAAACACTTTTTTATTCTTTTATTTTTTTGAACCTCTATCAGGTAATGATGATGCCAGTTGGTTTGTTTTTCGTAAAAAAAAAACAATTTTGAGAGGAAAAATCACTGTAAACTCTTTAGAACGCTTGAATGCATCATATAAACTCAAAGAAGCAAAAAGCGATGACTGGTGGATGAGGAAAAAAAGAAATCACACACATATACAAATACACACAAATGTAAAGAGTGAAATAATACAAAAGCGCCTTTTCAAGAGAGTCAATGGAGTGGAGTTCATCGGCGATAGGAAAAACAAAAGGTCTGAAGGAGAGGAAATAAAAAATAATAATAATAATAAATTAACGATATTTTGAAATTAGGATAAGAAAAGAGGAGCAAACAGACCTGTCAGCCTATTTTGGGATTGCCTGCCTCTCACGCCTGTTTACTTTTTTTTTTTTTTAAACTTTATGATTAATTATCGCGCCTATGAAAAATGAGAGATTTTCATAAAAATTGTTCCGACGAGAGCAGTTAAAATAAAATTAAAAAATAAAATGAGATCCACTGTTAAATTTATATAAATATATTTTTAATGATAATAGAATACAAATAAATAAAATGATAATAATATTAATAAAAACGAATTTATAGAAATTCACCAACACCATTAATAATTTATGACACTACAATTTTTAAATATTAATTTTAAAATTTACTCATAAATACTGTTTTTAGTTTTATTATAATATATTAAAATATTATAATTATTATTTATATTTTATTTAAATTAGAATATTATACAAGTAAAAGGGTTTATGTATATTTAATCCACAGAAAGATAATAAAAGATACAAGAGGGATTGAAAGTTCTATAGAGTTCAAAAAAGCAGCCAAGAGCGAGTGAGTCTCGCCTACTGTGAGTTCCGTAGCTTATATTCTTCCAAAATACTTGAAATATAAAATTAGAGAATGAGGGAATATTTTCGTAATATTAAGTTAAGCTATTTCTGAACGCCGACAGGTACATAACTACAAGTCACATAAAATTCCAATTTCAGGGCTCTCTCACCATCTCACCTCATCTTTTTAAATAAATATTCTTAAAAATTTAGACAAATTTTATTCAAAGAGTTCTTTACAGGGGTTCCTCACATCATAATAACAAATTATTTTTTATATTTGACTTTATAAAAAATTGTTTTGGAGGTGGAAAATAAAAGTTTATTGAATATATTTTGTCGACATGTCAACAGGATCTCACATTTCATTTGTTCAAGTCTTGTCAAACAAAATACGAATAGACACATTGTTCATTAAAAAATATGAAATCTTAAAAGTATTATTAATCGGTTAGAGTCAGTGTTGGGTTTAACCATTATAATAATGACGTCACAACTAGTTAGGTCTCTCCGTTACGATTAAATGGTAATAAAGCTATTGAATTTTACTCGGTACACCAGGAAGCCTCCCTGCAGGACAACCTTAGTATTTAAAATTGAAATCAGTATTTTTTTTTTGCTCAGTGTATAAAAATCTCTGGAGCGTGGAGAAAATTCATTTTCAAACAGGATTTCTTTTATATCTGTGGATCCAAATACTCACGATAAGTTAAGAGCGAAAAGTTCGTTTTGGTGTCAAAATCTGTGTATTTCCAATCGAAGAATTATTACATTTTGAGGTCTCTAGCTTCACAACTTTCGGTTAATAATGCAAAAAACCTCTTTATTTGAATGATTTTAAAATTTTAATGAATGTCATGATAAAAAGAATAAACCAATTAACAGTTATTCAATTTCAATTTTTGTTCTTTAATTGGTTTATTTATTTTAAAATTCAGTAAAAATTCGTATTATATATTAAAAGTAGGAAATTTAATTAATTTTGGATAATTTATTAGCAAAAGCGTGCCGAGTCTTGAAAATTTGTGCACTTTTTTCAACCAATTAATTATTTTTAAAAAGTATAACAACATTTAATATACCTAACATCAAATTAAATTATAAAATCGATCTATAAAAACCAATTTCAATATGGAAGATCTGAGTACTATATGGAAAATAATATAATATATTATACAATATATTTATAATTTATATATATTATATGTTTGAAATTTTTATTACACTTATTTTTAAATATTTTCGTCTTCATGACAGCTTGTCTTACTTTCATGTGGCTTTTTTGTTGTGGGTGCTTTTCCCCTCAGTCTTTCAAACCAGAATCATACATTTTTCGAGAACATCGTCAAAGAGGTTTCCCATTAAAAATATTGGCAAAAAGTTTTAAATTTTATATCAAAAATGATAAATTTATGTGAAAAACTTGTCTATTTCAGGGATATAAAAACACGAGTCTTTATTTACTCTGTCCACACAAAAAGGACGAAACTCAGAAAGCGAAAACAGCCCGAGGTCTTGTATTTCTTCTTTACAAAAGTTTGTTACTTCTGGGTTCTTTGTTCTCCATTTTAATGCTAACTACTTTTAACATGGGATTAAACAAATAGGATCATCCGATGTAAAATGTGGAAGTTTTACCAAAGGTGGATGATCTCAAATATTTAGAAAGCTGAAATTGCACAGAGAGAGTATATAACTCAAAAACAGTCGTGAAGGGAGTTACTTCAAAATGCTGGATGTAAAAACCTCTAAAAAACCAAGGAGTTGAATATAATTCATAGAGGGGATTAGGACCTAAAATAGTGTAAAAATATTTGAAAACCGGATAATCTTCGAGAATGGCTATTGAAATTATGAATTTCAAGTTATGTTAGACCTAAGAATTTTATTCAGAGGTAGTTTAACATAAGATAAACGAATTTGAATGTGAAATTCCCAAAGAAAGGCTAAAAAAGAAAGTGGAATTATCTCCAAGCCTAAATAAGACCTAGAGATATGAAATTTGCAGGATTCTATAAAATTAAAAGAGTACTAGAATAAATATATTTGGAATCTTGTTCCGGAAATAACAGATTTCCAAAAAATCACAATAACCCAAAGAAGTTATAAAGCTAAAAATACTTCAAAAGTTTGAAGCTTTTCTTTTAAAGGCCGACTGACTACTAATATCTCAGGATTTGGATGGAGGCAGTCCGGAAATAAACAAGAGAATTATATCCAACAAAATATTATTTATTAAAAAATTGTTCCCTTTAAGGGCCGGTTGTATGTCGCAAAGTAAATGCTTTTTACCACTAACCAAAGCTAGATGGTAAATGAAGGGGCTGGGATGGCCAATCAGATGACAGGCACTGAAAATTCCTGTCATCTGATTGGCCATCCCAGCCCCTCCATTTATCATCTACCCTTGGTTAGTGGTAAAAAGCATTTACTTTGCGACATACAACCGGCTCTTAGTGTTGTTTCGAAACAGATATTTCGCTTTCGAAGGATTTTCCCTCCTTCATCAAGGTTCAAAAAGGTCAATGAAGGAAGTACATAGCACTCTTCTTAAAACTGAGTGAGGAGACAGGAAGGAAGAGTGCTATGTACTTCCTTCATTGACCTTTTTGAGCACTGAGGAAGGAGGGAAAATCCTTCGAAACGTCAGTTTCGAAACAACACTAAAAAGGAATTTTTTCTAATAAATGATATTTTGTTGGATATAGTTTTCCTGTTTATTTCCGGAAGGCCTCCATCCAAATCCTGAGATATTTCAAAAGGTTTTTGAAAAAAAAAATCAAAAAATTATTTACATGATTTTCTTGCTGAGAGTAGGAGATTTGTTGATTTTTCTTAAAAAAAACATCAAAGAGAGTAAACAACCTTTTTGATTTGCTCTTAAAAATTGAAACATGTTAATTAGGGGAGCTAAAAAGCTGAAATTGTGCACATAATTAGTAGTAAACCCAAAACGGTACAGATTTTTTTTCTCCAATGTCAACTTGTATTGCAATAAGTAGATTGAAGAAAATAATAAGAACACTTTATTTAAAACTAGTCATTTTGTTCGTACTTAACATTAATACCAATTTTTGTCAAGCATATTTTATTACTATAAATATAAATATTCTGTATATTTATGATTTTCTGGCCTGTAGAATCGCTCAAGAAAAAAAGTTATAATGTTTTTATAATTTTTTAATATCAATTTCTATAAAATTCTATTAAATTATAAATAAGTGGATAAAGACCTTTTAATCTCTTTGTCAAGTAGTCTCGCTTTGTATAAGATAAAAAAACAAAATAAAATAAAATAGAAAATAAAAGAAAAAAGCAGGGATGCACTTTTACAAGCTAATTATCTTAACTTGAAATGAACTTTTTAAAAACCAATTTGAAAAGTTTCAAATTAGTTTTATCTTCTTTAATTTTATAAACTTTATGAATTTGAGCAGAAAAACGAAAAAAAGGATAAAAAAATCAACATATTATATATAACTTCTTAAGATGTAGTTAAGGGATTAACTTTAAGCGTAAAAGAAAAGTAAAAAAAAAAAAAAGAAAAAAGAAAAAAAAGAGTTCAATTGGTAATTTTCACAAGAGAGAAAAATTAATACTAATTTCGACTCTATTAAAATTTGGAGTTGAAATTAATAAGATAAGGAGAAAAAAACTCTACTCAAAATACTTTGCTTTATACATGTAAGTGTGAGAAAAAATAAAAGGTATATGCTTCACTTCGTTGAAATGATCCTAAATTATTTAATTTTGCCCTTACGAATTGGTCCACCAAAAATCAAAGCGACAATAGTAAAGAGGTATTAACATTTGAACAATTTAAACCAGATCCTTGCTGCCCTTATAGGGGGTGACCAAATTAAATTTAAAATTCCGTTGCTCTATGAATTAGAATTGCTTCAATATAGGCGTTTTAGATGTTTTTAAATCACGTCTTCTCTAAAATTTTCATTTGAATTTAAATTTTACTATCATTTATTAAAGAACATATAATTCTTGCTATGCACAGCGATTAAAAAAATGTTTTTTGTGACCTTTTTATTTTTCGTGCCTTAATTTCAATCAGAATAAATTAATACTATTCAAATGACATTATGATACTTGACAAAGCACTACGATTAAAAAAAAAAATCGCTAGAGCAAATTTTGAGAAAATTGTACAAAGCCAAAAATCGCTAATTTTAAAGTACTTCCGTATATAAAAAACGTTTTGTTTTTTCTAAATTTAATTTTTATCTTTAGGGGTAGGTATTTCAACTTGGAAGCAGTAAACAACACCTAAATACATTTTAATGGCAGTGGTCATAGACTCTGGCAAGTGGGCCGAAGGGGTTATAATAAATGTATTTGAAGAAATATTGTTATAAGCAAAAAGCATATAGCAAATAAGGGGTTATAAATATAATACTTGGAACGCTAGGGTAGTCCGTCGGTCGGAGTATTAAGTTAAATTAAAAATATTTTGTAAGAAAAAAGTATATTTCTAAACATAAATTGCTAATAAAAAAATATTATATGCACTTCCAAAGTATTGGTGAGTAAGACTTTCAGAATTCTATTAAACATAGTATTAATTTTTACGTCCCAAAAGTGCACTAGGCGTATGTACGTCGCTATTTCTCATCTCTCTACTTTGATCGTATGTTTCCTATATTTGATTCAATCGCGAATCAAATGCAGGTGATTTTTGTCAAATATTAAGTGAAAATAATATCTGAACTTATATATTTCTAACTTGAAATAATGAAGTTAAATTAATTTATAATTTTCTCATTAATAAATTAAAGAATAACACATTAATGATAATTGTTTTTATCGCGCTTTTTGAACAAAATATATAACGCGAGACTACTGCTGGTTGGATCTATTGGAGTCTGCTGAGTCTTAAGTCTGGACCAAGAGAGAATGAAAAAAGATATGATCCATTTAGCTATAATCCAACTTCATTATTGCGTTTAGCCCGCATGACACTTGGATGGATCACCATATAATATATATATATATCTTGTTCAAAAAGCTCGATCAAAACAATTCTCATTAATGTGTTAATTATTCTTTAATATATTAATGAGAAAATTATAAATTTATTTAACTCTCTACTATGGTAGACTTTTGAGTTGGAAATCGGTAGAGATTTAAGAAAGTAGACTAGAATGTGTTATTAATTAAAAGTAATTTTGTTGATATGTTTAGATTAGAGAAGAAAGACTGGAATCTTATGTTTTTAAGTCTCACGAGCAATAAATTTTTTTTTAATAATAAAATAGGTGACAATCAAGTTTTTTTCTCCAAGATATTAAATGAAAAATCATGGATTGAATTATGAAATGACAGTATTTAAAAAAATAAATTTAATGTTAGTAATTTATTATTTATAGCCTATCGGCACCTTGAGATGCAACCTGCCCGACAGAACGTTCTAATTGAATATATAACTAGACACTATCAGGCGGAGATCAAGATTTATATTCCAACTGCATAAAATTGTCTTGGACCAGCTATTCTTAAATTATTTATCTTAAAACCTTTATAAATATTAAGGATCCCAAATTCGCTAAGTAGGTCTTTTAAAGAATATGTAAAATTAGAAAATTAAGATGACGTACAGCTTTGGAATTTATGAGATTCATTATGATATTATATTATATTTATCCATTAGGTGGTCCTTATTTTGAGTATTTTCGAATTTTTACGTAGGCTCATGTGGTTCGAAATAAATAATAAAAAAAATATCCCCCAAGTTTCAAGTCTCTATTTCAATTTTAACCTGTCCCGCACAGCGATGCAAGTTTTCCAATAACATGGTATTGAACGATCAATTTTTTATTCCAGCCAAAGAAATTGTTCAAAAAATTTGAAATTCTGTAGACTTTATTCTTTAATAGTATTTATCCCACCGAATTTTTGATAGATATTTAGCTATTATGATTTTGGAGTACAGCTAGATAAAATACTGCCAAATCTTAGTGTTAGTAAGTTATAGACTCTAAAATTATAATAGGTAAAAATCTGTAAAAATTCTGAGGGATAGCTACTATTATAAGGATAATGTCTAAATAGTTTCAAATTTTTTGAACCATTACTTTGGCTGGAATAAAAAATTGATCGTTAAATACCATGTTATTTAGATGGGAAACTTGCATCGCTGATCGGCTACAGGTTAAAATTGAGATAAAGACTTGAAACTTGGGGGATATTTTTTTATATTTATTTTGAACCATGTGATCCTCTGTAAGAGTAAAAATTCGAAAATACCTAAAATAAAGACCACCCTATTATCATAAGTGTTGTTAAATAATTTCACATAACCAGAAAAACCACACTTTTATTTTAAAGAAATTTAGAGTGCATCGTTGGACTATCGTGGAGGAAATTCCGTGTAAAGGGAAGATATCAATGAATATCCATAAAATTATTTTAATTATCCATAATGACCCGAAAGTGGTTAATGCCAACCATGTAATTAGCACCCTATTATTTGACCTAAGTCATAAATTTATCTTTATCACTTGTTGCAGCGTTTCTTATTAAAAAAATGTTGAAATGATTTTTCAGCCATTTATATTTTGTATACCTCGAAGCTCTCTCTATGTAAGCTCAAATTTTTTATAAAAATTATTTAGTGGTTTTTGAGAAATTTTAGAATAATCCGGCCAAGAAAGAGACGGCCGCATACCGAGAATTTAGTACCATATATCGTATAAAATACTTTGAACATCATAGGAGGAGAATGAGTGAATTTTGGGAAATTTGTTGTAATTTTAAGTTAAGCCACTTCTGAATGCCAACAGGTACACATATCACCAAAAAAGTCACTTTGGAGCTCTCTTAGAAAAACGAATTAAATTTAAAATTTTTAGAATAATTCTTAAAGAGAACTTTACATAGATATGCCATGATAAAAAAATATTTTCAGTCCTCTCAAAAATAATCATTGGATTAAAATTTTAACAAGATTTTTGATTTTGAGGAAAATTAATACAAAAACTTGTATTGTATCTTATTCTGTTCATGAAGAGATCTCAATAAAGTGACGAAACGTTGCTTTCACATTAATTACTATTTTTGATTTTTCCAGAGTCCAAATCAGAACTGTTATTTAAAATAGAATTAAAAATTGTTCTTTTTAATCAGAAAGTTCTAAGATAAATAATAAAAAAATTTTATAAATTTGTGAACACACTGTTAAATAATTTTAATTTTTCAAATTATTTATTTCCAATTTATAAATGACATAACAAAAAGATTTTGTTTCAGATAAAAATAATTATTTACTATATACTTATACCCAATTTAGTTTAAGAATTATTTGAGCAGTTCTCTTTTCTCAGTTATAGGGAGGAAATAAAAAAAAATCTTAATAAATGCTGAAATAGTCTTATTTTAAACCCCACGGAATAATTTCGCGCTAAAATTTAACAACTTTTGTTTTTGATGAATTCGGCAACTGATGTACATGAAAACTACACTAAAATGGCAGTATAACAGTCTCTAGTGTTTAAACAGTGATCTTGTCTATTCTGTCATTAAATTAGTTTTTCCTAACTCACGAAAGAGAAATAATTTATTATTATTGCATCTCTCTTCGCGTCTATCCCCTCCTCTGAGAAACTAATTCAACTTTAATTGTGTTGTTAAAAACAATTACGACCGGGATTTGAACCTAAGACCTTTTTAGAGGATTTCGAGAGGTAGCGGCAGCAGGCAAGCGTTGTCCCGCATTTCGAAGGAGAATGAAAAGAGGACCCCCCCCCCTGAATGGGGAGCGAGAGCGGTTTTAGTGGGCGAGGGTGCATGATGCGAAATAATCTGTTTCAAATGTATTTTATTTTATTTCTCGGAGCTTTTACGGACTTTATTCTGATTAAAAATAAAGCTGATATTTTATTTTATAGAATTTAATGTATTTTTTTTTATGATTCTACTGTAAACAATATATTGTCGTATTAAAATGAAAGCTAATTTGTTGGTTCTCCCCATTTTTCACACATACACACGTTGAGTTTATTTAGTCATGTATCCATTTGTAAAATAGCTATATTCCCTATTGTAATTTAATATTCATCACTACATAATAATTTTCTAATAAAATTAATGGGTTTAGTATTTATTACTAAATACTATTAGATTTTAATAGATTTTGGATAATTCGAGTTATGTTAAATTCGAAATATCTTTATTAAAAATGTAGGAAAAAATAAATTGATTTTGAATATTTAAGCATATTTTCAAATTTAAAGGATAAATGCAGCGTATTTATAATAAAACAGAGAAAAATAACAGCACAGGAGGAAAAACTTCATAATTAAAATAAGTTAGATCTCTTCTAAACTTTAATTACAAATATTAAATTTACTCTTTGAAGATAATCGCTGTTTGGAAAAAAAATATGTGATCTGACAAAGTCATGACTTTACTATACACTATCCGAGCCATTTTAGGCAGTTGATAGTTCGCTAAGGCTTTAAAAAACTAAGGTGCAAAATTTTCTCCAAAATAGATTTAGGATTCAAATATTTAAATCTTCTTCTAATTACTGCACAGATTTCAACTAAAATTCTTTCAGGTCTTAATTAATCTCAATATAAAAATACAAATATAAAATTTATTATATGTTTGTTCCTCTGCTAAAATGTTTGTATTGAAATGCTGAAAATTGATTTTATTATTATAGTTTCTGAATATTTGATTCAAAAATGCAGAAAACATTTAACATTTTTGAATGATTTATTGAGAATTTAAGGTGTTGTTTTGATCTTGCTCCATAGGCAGAGCGGCTATTATTCCAGACCACTCTTTAATTAAAAAATAAATAAATAATTTATTTCTGTTCCAAAATATAAATTTAATTATTAGCCTGATTGGAGACGAAAAATCGAGCTAAATAAATTTTTATATATATTTAAAAAATTATGTTTCTTATTCCCAAGATCTAATATTAAAAAAAAAAATAATAATAATTCAATAATTTTGAATAATTTATTTAATATTAATTATAAAATTTACAGAGAACGTACCGAGATTTGAACTCCTTAATTTTAAGAAATACACCTGAGAAAACCGCGTTTCGATATCTCTAATACTTTTCGAATTATTAAATTTATAATAAATCATTTTTTTTCATTCATAACCTATTTCTTTTCTTTTTATCAATGAGTCGATTTACTATGAAATGTTTTTGTTGTATTTTTTTATGTGTGTGTGTGTGTGTGTTTTTATAGTTTTATTGCCGTCATAAAAATTCCTTTAGGCCTTTAAATTTAAATCCTGCATAAATTAAAGGCAATAAATCATCAATTAGCCCAGTGACCTAAAGAAGAAAGGTATTTACAATATGTTTATCAATATTTCCAAGAAGGATACCAAAACAAAAACAGTTATTAATATTTTATAGTAAACATTAATTCAAAATCAATTATTTACTAAACGGTTGCTCCTATCAAAAAAATGCAAAGGAACATTTTTGTAGAGAATTTAATACTCTACATATTTGAATTTAACTATTTTGATCTATGACCAATAGAAAACGAGATATTATGAAAAAAAATATAATTCGTGATTTTACATTAAAAATTTAAACTGAATTATTTCCGAAACGGTTTCTCTAGCTCTCCAGAGGCTCTCAGATTATGTATACAAAATATGGTTGAGTTTGGTCTCCAACGGCCTAGAATTTTCATTTTTGACCCTCCTTCCATTTTGGTTGGTTATTTTCAAAAAAATTTTAAACGAAAATGTCAAAAATTTCATCTTCTACAACTTTGCTTCTAATGGTATTTGATGTAGAGTAAACAGTTTAGGAGTTATTTGATTGATTATTTCTAGGGGAACAGACATACTGACACTGGGGATACGGACATACATGCAGACACAGGCACAAACGCCCTTTAGTAGTATGTGATTTAATTGAATATTATTTTCTTGACAATTCGCTTGAGAATTATTTTAAATTTCTTCTTAGTATCTGGCCACCATTCAAATTGCAATCAATTGACAGCAGACATATATTATTATAATATAGCTATTTTTTAAATATTATATAATTTCTTAACAAATAAGAAAATTAATTGAGGGGTAATTTTTTTTATTTTTAGCAAAATATTATCCAATTACTGGTGCATTTACTTGAATAAACGAAATTGATTTTATTATATTTTTTAGAAGAACAAACTTATTTGACATGATATCAAGTTTGTCTGAAACCCTTTCAATGGCCTGACAAGAAGTGTCCCTTGGGCAACAACAGACAGCCAATTGACTCGAAATCGGATGCGACCAACTCAGCAAATCCAGTGAATGGCCCAGGTAAACTGTCTACACAACGAAACACGATCTTCACTCTCTTGTCGCAAATGAGACAAGTGGGCTGTTGACACAATTTGTTTGATAAAATAGATCCCATAAATTACATATAGTTCGAGACATGTATTTTGTATATTAGCGTTTAATTAATTTGACTTGATGAGTTGGCCTCAATGTAATTGTTTAAAAAAAAATTTATATTAATTCTGACAAGAAATAACCAAAGAAAGAAATTAATTAATTGGCGTGAGACTCTCGCTTGGTAGAAGTGAAATCTCTTAGCTCCTTTATTTAATTCAAGAAAATCTCTCTTAATTAAATAAAATAGTACATGCGCATAGAAAGTAAAGGCGATTCCCCGTCTTTTTGCCCTCAGCTATCTGCTGGAGTCGGAGAGGGTTAAGTAAGGATTTCACTCGAGATATTCAGACCAACTCATCCTACCGCGGCTATAGAAGTTTTCATTTCAAAAAGTGTTTCTTGTATAGAGAATTATTTTCCAAATTTAGGTGCTATAATTAATTGAAAATTGTTAAATTGTATTATAGTTATCTAAATTGTTATAATTGAAAAGTTTTTGTTTTGCCGAGAGTAGCAGAGTTGTTGATTCACAAAGAGAAACAAAGAGGTTGTCCTCTGCTTGATGCAAATAAACATACACACATATATATATATATCGAGATGATATATCTGTATATATATTATTTATCTATCTATCTATCTAAATTGTTGTTTGTTTATTATATCCTTCAGGAATCGAACCAATGTTAAGGCAATCCTTTACAACCACTTCTGACATATATAATATTCTACTAAATTAAGTTATTCACAACATCGTCGTAAAATTTCGCTGATGAATGATTTCTAATCTAAATAAATAGTTAGACTATATAATTAGTTTAATTAGAAACTAGCAAAATTTTCAAATTTTAAAAAATTGCATTTTATTCAAAATTTTTATGAACTAAGTACTTTGTACTGACAAAAACGCATCTGATGTTTATCAGAATTATACTCGAGTGCCGTTGGATTCCAATCAAGAATGCAAAATGTCACAAAAGTAAGGGTACAGTAAATTTATTGGCTCAATTTGTTTCTAATTTGAAAGCAAAAGGGTGTTGCATTGTAATATTATACTAGCAGTATCGGTCTCGAGGACTAGTTTTAATGTAGAAAGTTTGTTGTCAGGACAGGTTGATATTGATTTGTATTACAACGTGGGGTTGAGAGTCTTTGTGACCCATAGTCTTACATTGTGAAATAGGGATTTCGTATTGGATCTTATTTCCGGGGCGGCTATTAACTGTTCCTTTAGAGTTCAAATTAATTAAAATGAAATTGTCAAAAAGTTATCGAACCTGCTGGAGAATCTCAGTATTAATTTATTCTCATTAGAGCAATCATAATGGTTCCGGAAATAAAAGTCAAACGACTAATCTAATTTCAATTAATTTGCTAGATAATTAAAAGGAAAAAATTGTCAAACGTTCAAAAGAAAATTGATAACAGCAATAAGTTATTTTTTAAGTCTTAAGAACAATATTGGTCATGGCATTACTTCAGTACTACTGGCATACCCCAATAGAAGGAATATCTTAAATATGAGAGTAATTTATATTGGGGAAAATAAATAAAAGCACATGTTTCTTATGAAAAAGAATCATGTTATCCATATCTTGTCATTTATCTTAGGGTCATTGCTGAGAAGTTAACAGGATTTGAAATAAATTAATAAAAAGGAAATTATAGATGTTAATTAAATTTTTTGTTTGCCATTTTCCAGAAAATTAAAAAATAAAAGGGCTTGATTTAATGAAGTACGCGTCCGGGTGCACGATTTTCGGAAAATTGTATACAAAAAAAAACCCCATATAATTCATGATAAATTCTGAAAATTAGAAAAAAAAAATTGCAACGGGGATTTGTAACGTTTCGATCATTATTGGTAACTATTTTTGATTTTAAGTCGATTTTTTCATGTCATGGTTACCAATAATAATTGAAACGTCAAAAATGCAATGTAGAATGGTTATTTCTCAAGTAATAGAAGAGAATCGATGGTTATTTTTGATTTTCAGTCGATTCCTCCAGTTAGCCAGCAAAGGTAACGGATAAGATAATAACGCAAATGCTATGGTTACTTATAAAATTGCATTCCAAATTTAGCATTTTATAGAGAGAGCCTAACAATTCTTACTTAATCAAGGGTAAATGAGCAATTTGAAAGCAACTAAATAAATAAATTTTAAAATATTAAAAAAAAGAACGTGTTTACTGTAGAGTAAAGTCAATTTTCGAAGATAACATTCCAATACTTCACTAATCAGAATTAATTGTATGTTTGTATTGGAAAGCTTATATACTTGGGGACTAGGTGGCAGCAGTGCTAATTGCGAATAAGAACATGGTATCGTTCTGAATTAAGCTTACTATTGAGAACCTCGGTCGAAACCTAACTGATCATTACAGGAACGGTCATTGAACCATGAATAATAATAGTCCGGGCTGCCCCATTACTGGAGCGGGCCGGCCCATTACTGGACTATCGGCATTTTCTTTAAAGTTTTAGAAAAATGTGAATAATACAGATAAATTTTGTTTGTTAGTTACTTAGTCTTTGTAATTCTATGATGTCATAGACTTGATTATTGGTCCACAATAGATTTAATAGATGGCCCATTGCTGGTACGTCGGATAAAATACTGCCCCATTATCGGGGAATCATTTTAGTTATGGTATATATTTTTTTTATTTTTGTAAATGCTACCAGTGTGCTAAAATTGCGGTTACAGGTGTAGGACAGATAATAAAATGATAGGTAAAAATTTAAACCAGTTTGCTTAATATGTAGGAGTGGAAACTCAGTTTTACTTCAATTTTTCTCTTACCTGGCCCATTACTGGAGCGTTTATTACTATTTTATAAACCGCTGCTTCGTCAGCATCAAAAATCAGAAACTATGGAAAAATGTTAAATTTATGTTACGCGTTATACGGAAGTTCACTGTACTAAATAAATATTTTCAATTTTTTTTTAAGGATTCTTTTTAAAAATAAAAAAAACAGAGTTGAAACTTTTAATTAGAGATAAGTAATCAACTTTTAAGAATAATAAAAAACGTTATATTTTCTTTTTCTTTGGAATTTATAGGTCCCCAATGAAAGAGTTTCAAGGGAGGGAAATTAAAGAGGGCTTCGGAGATAGAAAGAGAAAGTTAATAGATACTTTGCGAAGGAAGAGAGAGAAAGAGTAGGAGCGGGATCCCGGGGAATTAATCGAGACAAGTACATTTCCGTGTTCTATTATATATTTCAGGTTGCTGGGTGCCTGGTCGGTCCACTGGTAGGTTGTCAACCCCCTCCACCTCCTGTTCACCCCCTTAACCCTCATTCCCATTTCATACCAGTATTGTTTAACTGGGGTCAGGGTGGCAGCTGGAAAGGGCGAATAGTTAGAACACCGCGATGACAAATTAATCAAACGCAGACAGCACACCTACAACCCCCAAAGCGATCATCCCTCGGTGGCCTTTAATTCTTTTGACACCGAAAAAATTCCAGAAACGAGGGCGAGGGAGCGATTTCATTTAACCTAGAAAATATCCCGCCCGAAAATGAAAGCCTCACCGCGTGTGGTTTCGATAGAAGAATCTTAATTCGACTTTTTTAATGCTTTACTACTAAAATACAAATATTTTTAATTATACTAGTCTCGAATTAAAACTTTTGGGATGTTAATAATAAAATAAACTATTTTTTTATTATAGTATATATGTTGAAATTAAGTTTAGCTTTTATATAATTAAAAAATTGTAATCTTTTTCAAGATGGTTTCATGTAGAGCTGGGGTGGCCAACCTATGGCGCATGCGCCAAATGTGGGGCATTTCATAATAAAACTTATCAAGTACACAAAGCCCATATTGCCAATTCATTGGTTCTATTTTCTTTCATTAGATTGTATGGCGCATATGAACTCGTATGTGAAAAAATTGAAGCTAGGTATGTAAAAGGTTGGCCACCACTGATGTAGAGTTTATCCCGTACCTACCAGTGGCGTCCGGTCCATGGATGCTGTGGATGCAGCGCATCCCTAAAATCTCAAATATTTAAAGTATTTTCATAAATATATAAGGTTGATTTAAAAATTTTGGGTGGATCTATAAATTTTCAAATTATTATCCGTAATTTCAAATATTTCTATAAAAAACATTTTTTTGTTTTGAAAATTACTACATGTTTAATGGTTCTCGAAATGAAGTAAAATTGTTTCATAGTTTCAAGGGGCAATTAAAATGAATGATTTTCCGAAAAGGTTTGAAGTCCCTGACTGGTATATCTTCCAGTTCAAGTATGTCAAAGACAAGTCCAGACGAGTTCTAGTCGAATAAAAATGGTTCTCGCTGAGGAACTATTAAAATAGAAATAATACAAAAAAGGAAAAATAAAGATGATTTGAGAATCATTAACTCTCAATATATTAGATCGGAAATAACTAGCTGCGCTATAGACAAGACATAGCTTGCTTAAAGCAATAGAATTAGGAGAAATTTAATATTTTCTTATAGGACAGGCTGATTCATTGTGGAAGATGGTCCATTTCCATCCTAGGATCTGTGGAGTTTAAGTTACAATATTTAATTTCTGACTCCTACTGACACTCACACAAAGTAGTATCCTTTTGAGGAAAGGTCCCAAAATATATTTTTAAAAAATCTAATGTTAAATTTAAAAAATAACCAAAAGGATGCCATATTCGATGAAATTTGCAAAAAAAAGCCAAGATTAAAATTAAATTTAAAAAAATGAAGGGTACTTTTTTAGTCAGCATCCCCTGGTTGAAAAGTCACCAACCGCCACTGGTACCTACCTACTTATTAAAATTATGATTAAGTTTTCTCATACACATTAATGTAATTATGTAATATGTAATATCTTAAGTATGGAAATAAAATTTTTGTATAAAAAATAATATAAATATGTAAAATATATAGGTATTCGGTTAAAAATCAGGAGGGTACTAAAATCAAAAGAGGGGTGAATGTATATAATATATAACGACTCTTTTCAATACGATTACCTTAAAAATGACGGAAGGCAAAAAAGCATCAAGGAACTCACCTGAAACAGAAAAAGAAAACTTGATTAGAGAAATATTTCTCGAATGCTTTACCATTTTTGATTCAAAACAATCAACTCGATTGAGATTACAACTCGTTAAAGTTGAAGATGAAATAAGAAAAAGAATGAAAAACCAGCAGGAGAAATTAAATTACCACCACAGAAGACTGGTCTCAGTCAATTGAACTTAACCCTTTTTTTCAGGTTAAAGTTAATGAGGTAAATAGAGACAATCAATAGTAGTAATAGTTTTGATATTAGAAATTGATTAAAGCTTAGATTATCAGTCTGAGGGGCGCCCCCTCCCCTTTTTAATGGTGATTTGTGTACCTGTGAGCGTCTGAAAATGGCCACTAAATGTAAATTTATGAAGAAATCTCCTCTTTTTCTTCTTATCAACGAAAAAATAAGAATCAATCTGATGTTTCAAGTATTTTGAAAGATATATTCATGTTCCTGCTGCCTAGTGCCCTCTGGGCGGGTAATGTATTGAATTTAGCTAGCGATTTGTCATATTAAGCTAGTAGATATATTATATATTAGATACAAAACCTTCGGTAAAAAGTCCAACTGGTCGGCTTATTTTATTTATAAAGAGGTGTCATCTTTTGGTGCATGTTATTGTTATCTTTACGTGGTTAGAGTTCCAATATATTAGTATTTTCTATCTCTAGCCCACCAGAGTCATTCTTTTGCGAGCTTGTACAAAAATGAAAATTCATTTTTATTCATATGTAGGATAAAAAATATATTTTTGAAACCTGTACTTGGGAGTAATAATTTAATAGTACTTCGTACCCTAGGCGGATATATTTATCAATTTACCATATGTGCTTGATTTAACTCAATTTAATAACTTTTTTCTTTTGATATAAATTCATGTCATTAAATAAATATTAAAGTATAAAGTTAATAGTTTACTAATAATTTCTCTCTAATGGAAATATAATATATGGAGCTGCATATGCTTTACTTTGAAAAAAATTTCAAAGAATATATCTTTTACTCTATGCCATATATTATTTTTTCCTCTAAATTATATTGCAATTGCAAATAAGCTCATTTTTTGCCCCTTTTTTAAAAAAAGTTATAAATTAACGTTAACCGATTTATTACCAAGGCTAATCTATCGATCAGAGAGTTAAATTCAAGAGGCAGAAAATCGCTGAACAAGAGCAATTCATCTAAAAAAAAAAAAAAAAAGGCTGGTATCATTTAAGGAGATAAAAACTCAAACCTCGAGAGACAAGAATTCATTTGACGGAAAAAAGAGGGAAAAATTGAAGAAACTTTAAATTCGATTATCCGATTGAGTTATTATCCAGCCGGAGATAATCTACATAATAGTATAATTATTATCAGGGCAAGAAAGAGAAAAAGAAATGAAAAAAAGGGACAATCTCATTTAGAAGATGAGAATTTAAGAAAGAAAGAAAGAATTGTTTTCGTATAAGGGTAACTTTTGGTCTTGTGCCCCCGTCTTTTTCTCACCCCCGCCCCGTGAGCCCAGGCAATTTCATTTTTAATCGATTGTCTTAGGGGGGTAAATAAACAAATCAAAATTCAGAGTTTATCATTTAATTTAAGATGTATTTTATTTCCCTTGTTAAAATATTAATCCAATTTGCAAATATTTACTTATTATTAATTATTAATTAAAATATTGGTTCACCAAATAATACTAAAGAAAAAATGTAAATATGCTTTATTTAAAATGATCTAAAAATCAAAAAATAATTATTTCTTTAGCACTCAAAAAATTCATACCATACTCACAATATTAAAATGATCACGTTTTTATTTTTAGTCATGTAAGTATGGTGGAAATTTTTTGAGTACATAATAAATAAATTTGTTGATATAAAAATTCTGCTACTCTCGGCAAAAAAACTTTCAATTTAAATTTGTATAATGAGTTTTAAGTCGAAGTTGGTAGTGTTTCACAGTAAAAGTTCAACTTTAAAATTATTATAATTTAAAAAAATGTTTCACTATCAACCAACACCGCGTTCCCTAAGTTTTATTAAGACTTTTTTTTGATATTTCGTGCAATTTGAAATACATATATATTTAAGATTCTATCAGATATGTAGATAAAGAGACTGAAGAACTAAAATCATGTTTATTAATTTCCACAATTTCATAAAAAATCCTTTAATTAAGGTACCAAACGTTTATCTCGAAGACAATTTTTAATCCTTGGGCTGCCTTTCCATCAATTCACAATCGTATTCTAACAATAGGCTTCCAAAAGAAAATATCTCACTAATCGAATTTATATATTAATGTCAAGATTTTAAAAAATATTTATATTTTCTTTTAAAATAGAAAAAAAATTGCCGGGAGTAGCAGGGTTGTTGATTTTTAATAGGAAATCGATATAATTTTCGAGGAAAGAAAATTAGAAATTGTATTTTTCCATTTAAATTCAAAAAAAATTGAAATGAAATTTCTCCCATGATAAAGAGAGTAAATTTTTTTTAAGTTATTTTAACAAAATTATATTTAAATTGAAAGTTTTTGTGCCGAGAGTAGCAGAATTTTTATATATTGAAGGAGACAATACAAGAGTGTGTCTTCTGCTTCTACCGTCCATTCATACATTTATTCCTGTGAATCAATAAAAAATTAATTAAAATTAATTAATTAAAAATTAATTATAAAATTTATAATTCCAGCAGAAGACACACTCTTTTATTGTCTCCTTCAAAATTATATTTGGTAATTTTTCTATTAAATACTCATTTGAATCAATGTATAATTCCCGGGGAATTAAGTTTTACTTTTCTGTGATGTTCGTAATAAGTAAGTAATATATAGTTCATTGCCCCATATGTAGATCACAATTAAAACAATTGTCACAGCAAAATAATGATGAGTAATTATTAATTTTAGATAAATCGATGTCAAGCCTATCGTGATTTTCACCAATAAGAATTAATCCAGAACCCTAAAAACATGATCAAAGTCGAGAAAAAACAACTATAAAATACATTATATTCGTGGGGAATTCATTCTTACTGTGATTGGTAATTATTCTATTATTAGGTTGTTTACTTGAACTCCGCGTCCCAATTGGCCTTCTATTCTGCGACATACACAATTCCCCAATTCCAGGCACCAGGCAACATAAAAGAAAATTTAATTTTTTATAGATTTGTGGGACACAATAGCATCGCTGCATTCAATAGGGAATAGTATATATATATATATATATATATATATATATATATATATATATATATATAATATATATATATATATATATAAAGAAACAAGGTGTACACACCTGCATGTATCCTTCCTCTTTGTCCGCAATGAATAAAGAAGTCATGGCATTTGGCATTCCGACCAAACACATGCGAAGCATAGAGGGAAAAAATGAGAGAAAATTCGAAGAATGAAAAGAAGACCAAAGGCCAAAGGAGAGACTCTGCGTCTGTGTATGAACGTATGCTTCATCCCCCAAGAGGGTGGGTCGGAGGTGAGAGAGAGAAAGTAAAAAAGACACGAGGGTGCACAATAAATAAATATAACAGTCGAGGCGGCTTTAAAAAATAAATAGATAAATAAAAAAAATCATTCAAAACAATAAAAAAATAAAAAGATAAACAAATAAATAATAAAAAATGCAAACAGGCAAACATACAAGAGTCATATTGATGTATTTTTGATATCCATTCAATAGGGACTGAACATGTTTTATTATTTTTGGATTATACCTTTATACATCTATAGATAAATATTTAAATTAGAAAGTATTATTATTATTTTTATTTAATTTTAATATTATTTTAAATATACCATAGTAGGAAAAATAAACTTTTTTTTAAGATTCGGAAAGTAATCGGCAAATTTCATTGGTTGGTTTGTTGAGTAATCAGCTTATCATTACAATAAAACCACTTTATCTAAACTAGGGAACCCATGAGAAATAACAGATAAAATATTTTTAATTAAAAAGACTGATGATGAAGGTATATGTATGTTTATTTGCACTAAGGAGAGAACAACCTCATTGATTTCTCCTTATGAATTATCAATTCTGCTATTCTCGGCAAACTAAATCTTTTCAAGTAAATTTCAGTGAATTTTATGTTATCAAATAGTTTGAGCTTGAAAAGTAAAACTTGACAGAAAGGTCCAGTTTATTAATATAATCAGATGTGCCAAATTTCACTTCATTACTTACACCTTTCGAAAGCTAACCAAATGACAAATCGATTTTTTTTTAATTCGATCGAATGCGACATACACAATTACCCAATTTCAGGGACCAGACACTATAAAAGAAAATTTAATTTTTTTAATTCCATCGATTTAATGTATTTAATATATGCGCCGCGCATAAAGAAAATGCAGCCTCTATAGATATCTTGAAAGATCTTGAAAGATCCTTGCATTAGCCAAGAGAAGAGAAAGTGATCAAGCAGGACCTTTCGGTCGAGACGTATAAAACAAGGCTTTGAAGAATATAAGAGTCGGGAAAGAGAGTAGCTGAAAGGAATCCCTTAAAGTCATAGAAATAAATGTATTGGCGAATGAAAGAGGTTCGGCACTTCTTCAATTTAATTGCGAAATGGTTTTGAGGTCGAATCGCGAAAAAGTAAACTCTGGGGGGGGGGGTATCATAAATTTCAATTCATTGAAGCATATGAAATGTATCTCTAAAAGAGGGAAAGCGCGAAAACGCTTCTTTGACTTTGTGAGTACCAGTATTTTTGAACCATAAGTTCTAAAGCTAAAGAACTCAAAATATACTCATTTCTATTTATAAATACACAGAATGAGCTTTCCTTTCAGGGTTCCAGACAAGACAAATAACAGAAAGAAAATATTACTTGATAATGTGTTCATTCGACATTGTACACGTTAAAACTACAATTTAGTGAATTCAATACTTTGGTTCGCTCAGCAGGATGGAATAAATAAATTCATTATATATAAATATAACCAATCTCAAAAGCAAAGTAAATTTATATAGATTATATATATATATATATATATATATATATATTCTTTAAATACACAAATTTAAGCAAAGTTTGCTTTATAGAGTTAAAACAATATTAATAAATAAAAAAATTAGAAACAATACTTTTCATTTTTGTGTATTTTTAGGCAAAAAGTAAATATTTCGATTTTTAAAAAAATATTTTGAAAAGGAGTCAATTTCAAAAAAATAAAAAAAGATTATATTATCGCAAGGCGGTTTAGGTTATTTACAAGCTAGCAAATATTAAATAAACTGTGTAATGTGTGAGTATGCACCAAACCGTTTTGTTTGACTCCTCTTCTTGACTTTATATATACAATTTAATAATAAATATTGAGGAAAGAAAAAGTTTTTTGATTCAGACGATTTACTGAAACCATTTGCGAAAATCAGCAATAGCTATTCGCTAGCCATCGGTGAATAATAAACATATTCTTATGAATAAAAAAGTTGTTATCCGCAGATAGCTGTCCGCTAATAGATGTCAAAGAAGTGAATTCTTGAAAATTGAAAAGTTATTGTTTTTCCGAGAGAGAGCAGAGTTGTTGATTCACAAAGAGAAACAAGAGGTTGTCCTCTGCTTGATGCAAATAAACATACACACATATATATCGAGATGATATATCTGTATATATATATATTAATTATTTGTTTGATAAATAATATATATATATATACAAATATATTCTTATGAATAAAAATCATCTCGATATACTATATATGTGTGTATGTTTATTTGCATCAAGCAGAGGACAACTCTCTTTGTTTCTCTTTGTGAAGTGAATTCTTATTGAATCCGCGCTACCTTTATTAATTACCTATATATATCTTAAATAGATATAAACCTTATCGCGATTTTTGGCAATCAAGGTATATTATATATGAGAGCTTTTGTTTCCTATACAATAATTCAACTTTCTAATTTAAGTATTTAAATAGTGAATAAGCCAGTATCGCGCTTGAGTTGTTTGCCATAAAAGAATTTAGTCTTTTTGATTTTAAGTCGATTCTTCTACATTTTCAGTAGAGGTTGCCATTAATATTCAAAACATCAAAAATGGAATGCAATAAGGTTATTCCTCTAGTATTAGATGAGAATCGACCGTTATTTTTGATTTTAAGTCGATTCCTCCATGTCTTCAGCAATGGTTACCAATAATAATCGAAACGTCAAAAACCTAATGTAGAATTGTTATTCCTCAAGTATTAGATGAGAATCGATGGCTATTTTTGATTTTAAGTCGATTCCTCCATGTCTTCAGCAATGGTTACAATAATAACCGAAATGTCAAAAATAAAATGTAAAATGGTTATTCCTCGACTATTAAATGAGAATGATTTTTGAATTAATGTCAATATGAACTACAAATTGCAAGTGATATCTGATTAATAATAAAGGAACAAACATATTAATATTTCAAATGAATTTGGATAAAGTTTAGCAACGATCCGTTGCAGTTTATTTTCTTATTGTCTTTTGAAAGGACAGAATGAATTAATAAAACTTTCTAAACAACTAAAAAGATCCTCAAACAGTATAAAATAAATTAAATTTAAAAAAATTTAGCCTAATTCAATTTGAGGACGTCTTTACAGAGAAATCTCACATCCAATGAAAAAAATTACTTTTTATTTTCGATTTTAGAATTCGACTCCTCTCAAAATATTAATGCGATATCTTATTTCAGAGAAAATTTAACTTATGAGTTGACTTCAAGTTTGTATCTTATGTCGTTTACGAGCTAGAATGCTCTGACATATGGATAGACAGACAGACAATGTAGTCACCTAATAAGATAGCATTAAACTATTAAACGATACCCTAAAAATTAAAAAAAAACTAGTTAATTTGAGAAGCTAAGCTATAATTAAAATTTCTCCAAAAGATAAAAATAAGTTGTCAGCAATTTTAGTGTATAAACTTGCATGTTTGATGGATTTTATCTGCTTCTGACATGAAATTAATCACACGAAATAAGATAACTAAGTTGAAAAGTTAATATTGAGGAGATTTCCACTAGTGATGTTGAAATTATAAAATAATATCATATTTTTTTGAAAATCATAAAACCTATTGTTTTTAAATATAAGATGAAAATAAAATTGCCGAAATAATCTTTAGAATGGAAAATATTCTGACAGTATTTCAAGTTTGTTTCAATCAAGAAAGTTTTACGGTCATTTAGTGACAAACAACAAATACAAGATTTTGCAATTAGCAATTGCAGAGCGAACTCAACTCTTGAGGACATAAAACTTAGAGTTGCAAGAACCGTTGAAATTAGCACTATGGGTAAGTCCATTACAATTCAGTGGTTAGATCTTCTGCATCCCAGAGAAAAATGTCGCATTAGCTTCTATCTCACTCTAAGTACTCCATTCAAGAATATTTTTTTTTGTTGAGATACAAAATACTAATTAAATCAATAACTAAAAATCAGATGATGCGAATTAGCACAAGTTTTCGTAACAGAAATACAAAATACAAATTCGAATTTTTATATATTTTCGAGATATAAATTACAAAAATTATAGTTTCACTAAATTCAGTAATTATTTTAAGAAAATCATTCAAGAGCATTTTATTTACATATTTATTACTAATTATGGGCTGATTGATTCCCAAATAGGAAAACCTTCAAAAAATTAACAGGTACCTTATATAAAAAAGGACATCAAAGAATGTAATCTGCTAAATTCACATATTGACAGAGGTGTTGTTGTCTCCACGAGAATCAAACCCAAGTGTTAAAAAGCTATCCGGATCATTTCCTTTATAAAATAAAATCTGTTGCTCTCATAAAAGCAAATTTCAAAATTTCCTTCAAATATTTATTTTACCTACAATTGAAATATAATGTAAGTTAAAGTTTTGAATTTATCCCTATAGATATTAATATTACCTATAGTTAAAGATACGAAATTATACGCATGGACTCACATATCATGATTAGAGAGCTTTTGCCGTTTTCAGCTCTTACGTCGAATTCTAAACTAATGCTGAAATTTTCCAATTAAATAATCCAGTAATAATAAATTATTATTATACTCAAAAGTAAAGAATAATTGGTGATAAGTTTTTCTTTAGAAACGGGCTGGTAGATTTATATTTTGAGGATTGGGTGGAATGCAGTCTAGATATAAATAAAAATAATTATTTCCAATAAGGTATTATTTATTAGAATGTTTTCCTTACACAATGTTTTGAAATTGACGTTTCGGAGGATCTTCCCTCCTTCTTCAGGGTTCAAAAGGGTCAATGAAGAAAGCATGTGGTATTCTTCCGCCTTGGAGACAGAACTCAGGGAGACAGGAAAGAAAAATATCACATGATTCTTTCATTTTTTTTTTTTTTTTTTTTTAATGCAATCGAATGCAAGAAGGGGTGCACCAGTAAAGATGCAGCTCCTATGGATCTCGAAAGACCCTTGCATTACCGAAGAGAAGGAAAGTTGATTAATGAGAGGGTGTAGACGTAGGTGTCTATGCACCCCGGTTTTGAAGGTTTGAAGATTATAGGTGCTGGGAAAGATGGAGGCTGGGAGAGAGTTCCAGTTCCTTGAAGTCATGGGAATATATGTATTGGCGAATGAAATGGTCCGGCACTTTTCCAATTTGACCGCGAAAGAGTGTTGGGAGTCGGCAAAACGCGTGCTACGTGCAAAGCATGCTTTGGGGGGAATTATTGATTTTATCTCATCAGAGCGCCTGCCGTGATAGTATCTATAGAAAAGGGAAAGGGCAGAGACATTTCTTCGATGAGCCAGCGAGTCGAGGGAGTGGGTGAGGGTATAATCGTTAATTAGCCTGACTGCTCGTTTCTGAATTGCATCCAGGATAGCAAGAGAATATTTTGAGGCTCCTCTCCATAGATGAGAGCCGTATTCGAGACAGGGGCGGATTTGGGCCTTGTAGATGGTGAGAAGTTGTGGGGGTATGTAAAATCGCTTGGACCTGAATAAGTAAGCCAATCTTCCTTGCTGCAGATTTCGGCACAGAGGCGATGTGTTCATTCCAAGACAGGTCAGATGCGACAGAGACGCCTAACATGGATAGGCTGTCACACATTTTCAGGGTATTCGAATCGAAGTGAATATTGGGGAAATCTTTATTTTCGCGCCTAGAAATTAGACAACATTGAGTCTTGTTTGAATTAAAGTTAACTAAATTTTGAGAGCCCCATTTATTCAGTTTGTCTAGGTCGAGAGTAATTGAGGAGGCAACATTGATTCTATTATTCGGTAGTGAGGGTTTGCCGTGTAGAGTGATATCGTCGTCGTCATTGACCCTTTTGAACCCTGAAGAACGAGGGAAGATCTTGAGAAACATCAGTTTCAAAAAATTGTAAAAGGAAAACATTCCCTTTATTGGAAATAATTCTTTTTATTTATTTCTGGACTACCTTCAATCAAATACTCAAAATGTAATGTATAATATATTAATAAATAATTTAGAAATAGCATAATAAAATGATTCGAATGGGCTAGAATAAAATTATAGATTAAATTTAATCGAGTAGTTCACGCAAGAATTTGGAAGAGCCTCTCTGGAAGAGTGAAGGTTAAGGGTTCTAAATAGGTGTACTATATTAATTAAAGATGTATAATTAGTCATTATTGATTTAAGATAAAATTTAATAAAAATACACAAGATATCCATAATATTCGTATTCCATAACCGGTTTCAAGTTACGATTGTAATTAGTATCCTTCACTTCCATTGATTGAAAATGCTTCGATTGAATTTATTTTTTAATATCAAAGTCATTAAAACTATTATTCATTTATCTGGTCCATTAAACATTTATGTAAACCTCAAATATATTAAATCAAAAATCCACCATTTTACTATCTAATAGCAAGAAAATAAAAAATAATTTATTCTTATTTCTTTCGTTTTTATTTTAATATTTAAGAGTTATTTAAAGTAGGGATTTCTCATCAATTAGGTAGAATTTCTTACAAGAGTCTTTAAAATAAAGTCAACCAATTCTAGTATAGAAAAACTTAAAAAAAATATAAAAATAAAATGCACTCCTCATCCTAGTTTATAGAGAATAAAAAAGATATATATTCTATTCAAGAGGTATAAAATAAAAACCGAAATCGATTCAATATTATGATGGTAATAATTTCTAGTAATATGGCAGCATATTTTATTAAAATAATAAACTATTGTACCATCTTTTATCTATTTGAATTTATGACTGGTTAATAAAAGACCTCCCACAACCACCCAGTTAGATATCAAAACTTTAGAGAAAGAGGCATTAATTGAACTGCATTCATATTTTCATGTGTTCAGAGTTCTTTGGTTCTTACTCTGTTCCTGTTCTTAATCTGTGTCAGCTTAATATTAGTCAAGAGTATTACATTTAAGCTACATTAGATTAATAAGAAAATATTTATTTCAAAAAATGTCCAATTCCTAAATCACCATGAAAATTAAAATCATTTTGCAATTTTCTCTCATGAAATTATTCTAAAAGTTCTGGATAACCTTGTCACGAAATTTGAATATATTTCGTAAATAGGTAGTTTTAAATCTAAGCTTAAAATAATGGGTTCAAATACCCGATTGAATTTACAGGTAAATTCGTTTTGTCGTAATAGTAAGCAGGTCACTCAACAAATGAATGCCACGTCAGTTTGTTGAGTGACCTGCTCACTATTACGATGAAACGAATTTACCTAAATCCAATCGGGTATTTGAATCCATGAAAAATAACAGATAAAGTATTTATAATTAAAAAGACTGATGATGAAGATCAAACATTCGAAACTATAGTCCCAAACAAATGAATTATATATACATATATTTATATAATATGATATACTAGTATATATTATTATATGTATATTATGTTTATTTGCATCAAGCGGAGGGAGGACAAGCTCAGTGATTTCTCTTTATATACCTACTAAATATGACCCTGTATACCAGAGGTGTCTAACCTTTTGGCATACACGGGCCACATTTGAAGAAAAAAATTGTTCCGGACCGTGGATAAAATATTATAATTCTATTAATATTTGTTATTCAAAAAAGATAGTTAATAATGTAGAAATAAGAACTTTGTTATTTTTTAGCTCATAGTCATCTTCTAATTTTACTTTTTGAAAATAGCTTCTCGTATATGTAAATACACACCTACATATTTATAAAAACTGATATTATGTATTAGTTTTGGTTTATATTTTTTCCTGGCTATATAATTAATATAAAATTCTAATAAAGAGACAATATTTTTTTATTTTATTTAAAGAGACAATATTCAATTTTTCTTTCAGATCGGTAGAAAATTTATTTCTTTCTAATGAAAATGGAGGCGAAAATAGACCAAAATGATTAATTTTTTTCAGAAATCTTGAAATCTAGTTCCAGATTCAAAATTTAAAATTAGCACTTATTTTTCGAAAACTTCACAGTAGATTTTCAGATTTCTTATTTTAGAGAAAAAAAATTATCCGGCCAAATTGTTGTGTGTTTTCCAGTATCTATATATCTAAATCTTAATGTTTTAAGGAATTGTATGACTTTATATTGGGCCACCGGTTGGACAGCCCTGGTTTAAATCGAATGGGATTAAAGAAGGATATTAGAAATGATCATTTTTTTTTAAAGGGTCACAGATATAATAATCCCTGACATGTAAGAACGTGGAAATATCTAAAAGACAAGTCCTGACAAGTTTTAGCCCAGGAGAGAAATTATCAATCAAATGTGATTGTTCTAGAAAAGCCCAATTCCTTGTCTCCTTGTACTAGAATTCTAACTATAGACTTCGTGTCGTAGCATATAAATTACTGAAATATTTAATATTTTAGAAAATGAAAATAAGAGAAGAAGAATTTTTAAATATTCGAAACTTCATTATTTTTTTTTTTTTATCTTATATAGTTGAGCTTATAATTTTGCTTTTAGAGAATTTTTTCTTGAAAAAAGCTTCACGTATTGTACAAATGTACATTCATATAATTTCGAAAAAGGGAATAATTATATATCTACATATAAATCTCAATGTTTTAAGGAAGTTTATGATTTTATGTTGGGACACACTCATTGCAGTGGGGTCCGTGGGCCACGGTTTAGACAGCCCTGCTGTATACAATTATACATAGAAATTCATAAAATAATATAAGATAAATTATTATTTTAACAATATCTCGACAAAAAATTAAGAATTTTTTAAAAATTAAATGAATTATATATTTTTTGACAAAATCCTACGCCCTGGATTCGGTACGGTCTATTTCTGTTTTAAAACATGTTTTTCACTTTGTTAAGCGTATCGTATTCTAGTGTAGCGGTCTGTGGAGCTCTTTGACGATTAGCGATTAATCTCTTCTTATCCAAATAAACATAATCCTTCAAGCCTGGAATTAATATAATAGCCTATGGGCTTCGATTAGCCTCTCTCTCTCTCTCCGATTCCGTATTTGTATTTGTTCTAGGGATAAATAGAGCAGGACTGTGTTTGCGCCTCTAGGCTTTATCCCTTCTCGTGTTCGAATAAGTTTTGTTGTCTGTTGTTTCTCTTGACGGAAACATCGCCACTATCACAATTGTTAATGCTACTAAGAAGGCCCCGATGGCATCTGTGACAAGGGCTTCCCTCGGGATCAGCTTTATTTGGTCTCCATTAATTACAATGTAATATTTTCCTTTGTATTGATTGTTATTTCTTATCAAGTGTGGGGGAATTTAACAGGTAGAAGAGAAAGCGATATACCACATGATTAGAGGGTATAATTCACACACCCCAACGAGAAGGAGTCAGAGTTTTGCAACCTGGAACTCTCTGGAGATAGAGGGTCACAGGTTTCTAAATTCCCCTCTTGACGTCTCATTATACTAGTATGAAACCTAATATGGGATGATTTGTTTTTCCAGATTGCTTATTACTTTAATGATAAAAAGAAATCAATGAGAGTGTCCTTTCTTGATGTAAATAAATATATACATATAGCAGATATAAATATGCATGTATATATATATATATGTTTCAGAGTATAGTTTCGAATCACATCTACCTACTACGACAAAACGAATTTGCCTAAATTCAATCGGGTATGTGAAAATAAGAGATAAAATATTTCTATTGTAACTTATATATGGAATGTTCCTTTTTATTTTTTATATTTGTAATTCGATTATCATATTTTTTAGGAACCGGAGATTGATATATCTAATTTCTAATTAAAAAAGACTGATGATGAATTTTTACCTACTTCTACCTATCTCGATTTTCTTTAAATTTTGAAAATAACATACATATATTAAAGATACTAAAATACAACATTTCATAAATCCCAAGATATATAATAATTGAGAAAATATAATAAAACTTTTATTATTCTTTTTTCACTCTCGTTTACTTTATTTAAAACATTTCTTCATCTATCTTTTATAAATTTTTATCACCCATACATGTTTTGACTATCATTTACTCATCTTTAAAAATTCAGCTTGCTTTTATTTATAAATACAATATGGCCTTACATATTAAATTCATTCTTCAGCAAAAACACTTTATTTTTGAGTTAAGTTGAGTAATTTTTTTAAGCTCTGCATTTACTTACTTGGCGAAAGAGTTTCGTCTCTAAACCAGGTGCAGAATGCGAATTCGGAATTTGGGTTTAACTTAAGAAGGGATAATTCCTTCTGTCTAGAAATAAAAAATATCTAATAAGAAGTTGGAATTTTGCAAAACATCTTTTTTGAATTCCAAACACTTGCCTTTATTCTTAATATATTTGTTTGAACAATAAAGTAAGAAATTGAACATATTTAGATTGTCTAGAGTAGCAGAGTTGATGATTCATAAAGGGAAATCAATGAGGCTATCCTCTGCTTGATCCAAATAAACATAAACCTATATATAATGATTAATATAAGTTTATGAAGTAACCAGTTTGCTATTACAACAAAACGAATTTGTTTACGTTTTATCGAGTATTTGAACCCATGAGAAATAACATTTAAAATAATTATATTTAAAATGAATGATGATGAAGGTTAATCTTTCGAAACTATAACCTCTAACAACTAATTTATATACCTAGATTCATTTTAAATTACGTATGTTTATTTGCATCAAGCAGAGAGGACGACCTAAGAAATTTCTCCATAGGACAAGATTCTATCCAGAGTGAAAAATTAAATGAAATCTAATTGAAAGTTTTTGTGCCGAGGGTAGCAGAATTTGTATATATTGAAGGAGACAATAAAAGAGTGTGTTTTCTGCTGGAATTGTTATAAATAAATTTATAATTCCAGCAGAGACACACTCTTTTATTGTCTCCTTCAATATATACAAATTCTGCTACCTCGGCACAAAACTTTCAATTAGATTTCATTTAATTTTCACTCTGGATAGAATCTTGTCCTATGGAAATTTCTTAGGTCGTCCTCTCTGCTTGATGCAAATAAACATACGTAATTTAAAATGAATCTAGGTATATAAATTAGTTGTTAGAAGTTATAGTTTCGAAAGATGAAATCAAGTAAAAATAATTTTTGAAAAGATTTTTGTATTGTCGAGATTAGCAGAGCTGTTTCATAAAGGGAAATCAATATTTGAATCAAGCAGAGGACAACCTCATTGATTTCCCTTTACTAAAAAGACACTTCTTTCTATAGGTTCTTCAACTTTTGCTAACTCTTGAATGAATATTTAATTATTTATTTAGACGTAGGATATTTTAATTTCAAAAAATGGGAGGTGCTAAGGGAAAGTCATGTGGTATACACACCATATTTTTAATATTTATTTTAGGTTCTATTTTAGTTTATCGTTTATAATTTTATAATCAGTAACGCTTTGTTCTGACATACTGATAATATTCTAAACCCTTTGTAAAGAAGGTGATTTTCTTTTAGGTAGATTTTCAATTTTTCAATGGTTTATAAAATTTAGTTGAAATTAATAAAAGACTGAACACTGCGTCAGAAAGAGTGAGTGAGTGGATGACAGTGGGGAGTGGGTGGAAATATCAAGGGAGAACATGGAGTTGGGCTATCATCAACTTGGCACATACTACGTATATTTAATCACTTCATTAGATAATAATGAACCAAACGAAATACATGACGTTTATTTGTCAGAGATTAGGCAAAAAAAATCTATCATGACATGAGAATAGAAAAAAATGGTTAATTATCGTTTCTACTGCGTACAAGAGATTCAATGTATAATGAAAAATAATTTTTAAAAAATGTCTTTGAGATAAGAATTTAGTAAATATTAAAAAGAAAAAAATGGCAAGTTTTTCAAAACTTTCCGTAGAATATCGCAGGTACCTAAGCTATTGTTAGAGCCACGTTATTATTATATATATATAAAGTCGCAAGACGTTGCCATCTAAGATAGAATGAATTATTTTAAATTATATATAAGAAAGGTTGATTTTAACCCCTTGGAAATCGAATCCGAGTGCCGAACTTAAAAATCCGGTTAGTTATTCTAAATTTAAACACATGAAGCTTAAATAAAGATGATTTAAAAAAATTCAAAATGCGAAACAATAGCAATGGAATGACTTTTCTAAAATTGAATATACTATAAGAGCTCAAATTGCAGATGGAAACTAACTTTAAATTTCTAAGAAAATCCAAGAGTTTGTCATCAATTAGATCCGAGATTAAACAAATTATTTTTAATTATACATAGGAAGGATTGTATTTTTGAGTTAAATATTTAGTGCGATTCATGCCAGAGGGGTTCACCTCACACTGTAACCAAATGGCCCGGATTGCTAATTTTGGCACTCTGGTTTGATTCCCGAGGGGGCTAAAAACAATTATTCTGACATATAATTAAAAATAATTAATTCCATCTCAGATCTAATAAATGACAATCTATTGTGATTTTCTTAAAAATTCTAAATCTTCCATCGATAATTTGAACTCATATATTCAAAATACATATATTATTTGATTTAATTTACTTTCAATATAAAAATAATTATTTTTGATAAACTAAAATAATTCAATAAAGTTTAGGGAAAGCGGTGTTGGTTTATAGTGAAACATATTAAACACAGGAATTATTTAATGGGTTATAGTGGTGTTTCACAAAAGTTGTGAAACCCACTATAACCCGTTAAATAATTCCTGTGTAAAATAATTCAATCAATTGAAATTTAAAAACACTTTATTTGTTTACGTTCTTATCATTACAACGGTTTAAAATCTTAATAAAATCATTCAAAAAGAGTTATTTTCTGAATTTTTTGAGCTGAAAGTTTTTAAACTACAAACCCCAATATCAAAAGAGTACCTACTCTGCGTTGGAAGTACAAGCATTTGCCCCCAGAACGAACTTGCTGTTCTTAATTTATCTTGGTATCATAATCCAGATTCAGAAAAAAAATAATGGATAGAAATGATTTTTCTTCACGTTTAAGACGTTTTGAGTGTTTCACTATCTCACTTAACAATTTCAGTTGCTAATGTAAACTCATTAAGATGACTTTCAATTAAGTGAGATTTTTCTCACTAAATAATGATAATTAATTAAAGAAATATATGAATTTAGTTATCGAATGTGAAGATAAATAAAGCTCAAAAATGAGGTTTTAGACTCGAGCGCATAGTGATGCAACCAGAAATCCAAAAGCGTTCTATTTGAATGCATATCTAACCATTACAGGCGCTGCTGAAGCAAGTGGCATTACGTGAATAGTCTGAATTAATGATTTTAAAAAAATCAAATTTTCAATGTTCCGTTTAATAACTAAAACGAGACTTTAAGCATATACCATGGGTCTGTCTGTAGGTCTGTCAGAGCATTGTAGCTTGAAAATTAAATAGGATAAAAACTTGAAATTTAGAAATTAATTGTATTCATTTTCCTCCAGATCAAAACACGTATTAAAATTTTAATGGAGAGGATTAAAATTTTATTTGGAGAAGGAGTTGAATTTTAAGTGGGGTCAAAAATAAAAATATATTTTTTTTAACTTAAGAGTGTGATATATTCTTGTAGACTTTTTAATTAGATTTAACTTTATACTTTATTAAATTTATTACGATTTAAAATACGGAATGAAAATGTTTCCAAACGGCCATTTTTAGATTATTTTTGTACCTATCGCCGCACATAGGGGTATTATGCCTATTTAGCGGGCCAAAATTATTTATAAGGGTTCTAATATAACTAGGAACTTGAAATTTGGAAGGTAGCTAAAGTTTGATAATATAAAGATATACCATTGGTAAAAAAAAAATTAATGAGCTTCAAAAAAGGGTTAATGAAAAATTTATTTTTATCCACCCCATTGAGTGAGATACCGTTGAATAGGTCTTTTAAAATCCAACTATAAATGTCATCTTGTAATTTTAATTTTGACGCCCCACTACGGCGCTAAAAGCTTACAAATTTGCTTGTGCCTTGCTGTGCCTCTATCTTTTCAAACCTTTGATTTAAAAATCTGTAAAAATTATTTTAGATCATAGATAGGAAAAAACTGACAAAATTGCGTTTAAAACTTAAAGTTTAAGAATAATAATATATAATCTACAAAAAAATACAATTATTACAAAAAAAATCAAAAAAAAAAAATCATAACAAAACACAAAAATCAAAAAAAAAATACATAATTTAAAAATAATACATTTAACACAAAAAACAAAAAAAACAAAACATTACGAAACAAATCAAAGAGTCAGGACCCAGAAAGGGCATCGCAATACTTTCAGATTATATTCTATGAATATAAATGCAAAAATAAACAATTATATCATTATGATAATGATATACAAGATTCATCTGAAGACTCCGATGCCTCTTCTCCCAAGTCTTCATCCACGGATGAAATAAAGCGATTAACTTCAGCGGAAAGAAACATTTTGATGGTTTCTTTGAGGAATGGTTTCGTATTTTTCATTGGAAGTGATCTCATGCCAGTTATAAAGGGATTCGAGCTCAATAAGAGTGAGGGCGGCGGCGGGGGTGGAGGTGATGGTAGGGGTAGATGTAGGGGTGCAGTGGTTGCGGGTTGGGGGGCGAAGGAAGTGGTTTCGGGGGTGGGGGCGGGATTGGGGTGTAGGTGGTGGTGGATGTGAGGTGGAGAGGTGCAGGAGGTGGGCTGAAGGGGTTGGGGGTCCGGGGGCGATGGGGGGGTTCGGTGATTAATATATATCTTTTAACTGAATCAAAAAGTTACCGAGCATCGCTCGGTGGACAGGTACTATATATATATATTGTACTGTTCAGTGTTCATATACGCTTTGAAGATAAGAATTGACTAAATAAAAGTTAGAAGGTTAAGAAGTTATTACTGGACATACATAAAAAAAAATCAGACGATTTGAGAAATTCCTACTTTTTGTTAAGTAAATTAAAAAACCGGAAGCATCCGAACAAGTTATTTATTGAGAATATTAAAGGAGACTTGGTTCAACAATTATCATATAAAATCAAAGCCCCCCCCCCCTTGCCAGGTAATAAAACAAAAACATTAAAGTTTAAAAAAATTTTAAAGTCAAAATGATTTTAAAACTATGTATTTCAAAACGACATTTCTAATATAAAATCATGATTTATCACTATTAAAAACACTTAAATAACTAGTACATACCTGCTTCAGAAATATCCATGCTAAAAAAATGTGTTGATGTCTCACAAAAACTTAGAAAATCACTTCGAAATGTTAATTATGAATGTTGACGAAAATGAATGCAGATGCTTAGGAAAAAATATTGAAATTTAGACTGAGATAACTAATTCCAGATGGCACTAGGGGACAAAAAAGGCTGACTCGTTATCTGGCATCTATTCAAGTGTTACAGGTAGTAAATAGTTTTTTGATATGAGCGATTTTGCCAAATCGACTTTTGGCCCGCTAAATAGGCATATACCCTATGTGCGCCGGTTAGAAACGGCTTAACCTCATCAAAAATTCAAGAAATTCACTCAAAATCTCCAATAAAAGTGAACTTGATATCTAAAATGTGTCGGAAGTTATTACATACGAAACCCTCGGTTTGGGTTCCAACTCACACTTAGCCAGCTTATTGATATTATACACTGAAAAGAATAAGACTGAGTGTACCCGAACATTCAAAATTAAGAGTAAAAAGTAAAACATTTTCAAGACTCGCTGTTTGAAGTTTCAGTGAATTATTAATTCGTCTCCAAAAATATAAGTATAAGCTTTTAAAAAAATAATTAGAAATATTGATTATGTAATAACAAATAAAAAATTATTTCATATTCAACTATAAAATATTTTTTATTTGTTATTCTTTAATTAATATTTTAAAGTAGGAATCTTTTTAAAAGCCTATACTAGTACAGAAATCTAACTATTTCTCAAATACCATAAAATTCGAGAATTAATTCTAAATTTTAATTAAAGTATATTTGTATTAGATAATAAGAGCTAGCGGTTGACATTTATTGAGGCGCATAATTCGATTGAGATGTGATCTAATCCCTATGCATCTGTTTCTGCTTGTGCCATTGTTATTTGATCTCTCCAGAGACTCTTTGTTTAATCAAGTTCAAAGACGAATGTTCAATTTGTACCGGGGTACAGGGACAGAGAGAGATGGGGATAGAGAAAGGGGGCATTGGACCACAACCCTGTCGTTGAAATGTATGACGCAATCGGGAGGCAATGAGCAAGAAAGGAAAAAACCGAGGCCTTTTTTCGCTGAGTCCTTTATAAGAAGAGCAACTGTTTTCCCTTTTCTATCTGTTTTTCACCTATTAGACTTTTGATGAAAGCGTTTTGTTCTTAAATTCACTCGGCTTGTATGGGATACAAATATATTTCGATGAATACTTTACTTTGGTATATTACAATATTGATTTAACTTATTTATTCAAAAGATATTTATTTTTCCAAGAGTAGCAGAGTTGTTGATTCATAAAGAGAAATCAATGAGCTTGTCCTCTGCTTGATGCAAATAAACATAATATGTATATTATACATATTTTTTTTGTGGAATCGAATGCAAGAAAGGGTGCACCAGAAGATGCGGTCCCTATGAATCCCGAAAGATCGGCATTACCGAAGAAAAGAAGGATTAGATCAAGAAAATGGGTGGAGGCTTAGGTGTTTGAGCACCCGGGTTTTGAAGGTTATAAATGACGAGAAAGACGAAGGTGGTTAGAGAGTTCCAGTTCTTCGAAGTAATGTAAGGGAACTTTTACTTTTACATATACAAATATAAATATGTATATATGGAGGGGCGGACACAGAAAATTTTTTCTGGGGTGGGGAGAAAAGCTTAGAGACAAATAATTACATTATTAATTGTTTTATATATTCAATTTTAGAATAGACTAATTCAGTAGTGCTTAAATACAAAAACGCATACGGTACAATAAACATAGTTTAGTGAGGCCGGGCCAGAAGTCCGGGGTGAAAAATAATTTTTTATTCGATCCTAGGGTGCATTTGCACCTTCTTGCCCTCCTCTGTGGAAGGCTATATATATAAATCAGTGGCGGTTGGTGACTTTTCAACCAGCGGATGCTGTCCAAAAAGTACCATTCATTTTTTGAAATTTTATTTTAATCTTCGCTTTTTTTGCAAATTTCATCCAATACGGACGGCATCATTTTGGTTATTTTTCAAATTTAAAATTAGATTAAAAATAATATATATTTTGGGACCTTTGCCGCAAACGGATACTGCTTTGTGTGAGGGAGGAGGGTAGGAGTCAGAAATTAATTATTGTACCTTAAACTCCACGGTCCCTGAGATGGAAATCGACCATCTTCCACAATGAATCAGCCTGTCCTATAAGAAAATTTTACATTTCTCCTCATTTTATTGCTATAAGCAAGCTATGACTTGTCTATAGCATTCTTAGTTATTTCCGATCTTATATATTGAGAGTACATAGAAATGAATTAGTCCAAAGATTCCCGAATCATCTTTATTTATTCCTTTTTTTGTATTATTACTATTTTAATAGTTCCTCAGCGAGAACAATTTTTATTCGACCAAAACTCGCCTGGACTTGTCTTTGACATGCTTGAACTGGAAGATACACCAGGGAGGGAGTTCAATCCTTTTCGGAAAATCATTAATTTTCATTGCCCATGCAACAATTTTATTTCATTTATGTTTTTTATAGAAATATTTGAAATAAAATGGTTAATAATTTGAAAATTTAAAGATCCGCCTGAAATTTTGAAGTAAGTTTTTTTTTATGAATTCCCAAATGATGCAAATTTTTTGACATTTTTATTTCATACCCAAGACAATCTGTATCATTGTCTATATTCAAAATATTGATTTGATTAGTGTTGATTTATATTTATTTTATAAAGTAACTTTTTTCTTTTAAATTAAAATTTCATTGATAAAGGAAGAAATTCTTCCGAAACATTTGGTATCCCAATAAACGTATAAAGATTGTTTTTATAAAAAATTAGTATTTATTTAAGATAAGAATCTTGTTGAATTATTGTAAGTTGTTTATTCGTAAACATTTGTACAGGCATTCATTCAATGGCAAAGCAATTTATCTAAACGAATTGTACAATACAAAATCAAAGAGCTTGAAGAGGTTTTAAAGCAAAATATTACTGCGATAATGTGCTGAATAAGGCGTATTTATTAAGATCCTACCTCTGAAAAGTTAATAATTCAATAAAATTTACAAACTTGTTTAGTCTTTATAATTGAACTTGAAATAATTGACATAAATCTCAGGCATATTGATCAAATATATAAAAACATTGAAATAAAAAAGATGCTCACCTAATTAGATTATGCAATGGATTTTTCTTCATAAATATAAATGTAGAGAATATTAGATGCACTCACAGAGAAAAATCACTAAAAACTAAAATTTATATTCAAATAAAAGGAAGACTCGGGAGGTCTTATCGTTTCGAGGAAAAGAACGCCTGCTTTAAATACCTACTAGAGAAAGAAAGTCCCATTAAACTATTTTATTATAAATATTAACGATAGGGATAATCATCAAATTCGGGAAATATTATATTATAATGAAAGAATACGGATGTAATGGAGCCGACAAAAATGTATTAAGACAAATTTGATTTAGATTGTGATATTTTTAATTTTATTAATTCTAATATATAATGTTAAGTTAAAAAAGTGATCCACACTGCCTTAACAACGGACTGGTCATGTCAAAATGTTTGTATTACTGCCAGTAGGAGCTCATTAAAAATATTTTTTTTGCTTATTCGTGTATAAACGTGTATAATCTCTGAAACGTAAAAGAAAATAATTTTCAAGCATGATTTTTTCTATCCTCTGGGTTCCAAGAACTGAAAGTCGTAGAAGTCTGGTGATAAAATATTTGTATTTCGAAAAGTTATATGAGAGGCTATCAAATAGTTATAAATTTCAGGAATTTTTATAGCTGTGATTTTATTATATTTTACAGGGGTTCAAAAAATAGTCATGCAGATTTTGGTATTTCTTTTATTTAAAAATTATCTCTGACGTTTCGGCTCTCGGTTAAGTCATCTTCGGAACGGGAATTTGTCAATAGGTATTTATAAAAATTTGTGTATCAACATTATTTAGAGAGTGAACGATTTTAGCTAGAACGAAAGCTTATTATTATTAGCTACAACCGTTCGAGTTTTTCCATATCAAAATTTAACTTTTCTCAAATATTTGTCATTTTCTTAAGTAAAAGTTTTGAAATTTAAAAACTTTATCAGGTCTATGTTTTGGAAAAAGAAACAATTTGGCACCAGGATAATCTTTTGACAACATTTTGTTCTTGTGTTATTCTAGTTAGCGGTATCCCGAGAGAAAAAACATCAACAAAAGTTCAAAAATTGTTTTTTTCTTTATCCTACATCGAACTTTGAAAGCATCATGGCGGACAAGCGAAGTTCCCGACGAATCCTTATGTCTATAATGAAATATTTTTTTATTCTTTAATTTGAAATTTCATTTAATTTAGAAAAAATCATTATTGAAAGAAAGTATTTTTTCTTCGTTTTTTAAAAACAAAGATAAAAATTCGGAAGAATTTATCAGTATAGTTCACTCGGTAAGCTTCGCCGAGTAATATGTTAATTTAAAAATGTTATATAGTCGAATAACACGTTACAATGATTGTTTTGACATTTGGACGATCAAACAATATATTAAATAACTTTTTTATGTTTATTTTGTTTGTTGGGGGTGCTGGATATTATAGTCCCTTAAATGTCTTTTTAGTGATATCTTTTCATTGGTAAAGCAGTCGTGGCAACAAAAAATCTAATGGTGCAATAAAGCAGCTGAAACTACCCTTACTTATGGCAAGACAGTGCATTATCATGCAAAAGCGCTATTAATGGGCTCGATAAGATACTAAGTCGATCTGGAGGATTTTAAGGGGTAAGATTATTCAGGGTGAACTTAGAAAATTAATTAAAATTTATTATGATGTTTTGGTTCCTCTACTTCGGAAGCTGTCTTTATTATAAAATTATAATGTCTCAGGCTGTGTATAGTTTGATGAATTGACTGTAGTTGAACAAGGATTCAAAAATATCCTAAAAATATGAAAATACTAGAAAATTACTTGCTAAGCCCAGGGATCAAAGTTTCTTTTGCTTATATTTGCGATTAATTAAATATTTTCAAACATATTTTTGCTATATCTCTGTCTGTGAGCGTGTCTAGATTTCAAAAAACAAGATGGGACGAGAACGAAAGCTAGTAGAAATTTCATCTGACTCCAAAATATGCGTTTCCAAAACGTAGAACAGTTCTAATTTTGGGTTAACTAGCTTCAAAACTTTCAAATGAAAAAAAAATAGATTCGTCTTATAGTGAGTTCTTAGGTGGTTGTAGCTAATAAGCTTAAATTTGTATTTATAGGTAAGTTGCCCTTCTTTGAAGTGATTTTTAACTTTCTAGTTCTAATAAGTGGGGAAGACTTACTAAACAACAATTGCTTTTTTTCTAGGCCACGACGAACTCTCCGACAACAACAAGGCAATCGAGGCGAAAAGACCGCGCAAAAAGAACCACATCGTGGTCCATCACGATAACGCACGTCCACATGTTGAGCGCCGGTTCGTCGAATTCATCGCCAATAAGGGCTGGGATCTACTCCCACATCCGCCGTATTCACCGACCGAACCACCGACGGACTATCACATCAACCGCTCTTTGAAAAACTGGCAAAAGACTAAGATCTACGTCGATTTGGATGACTTGGTGGCCGATGTCAAAGCGTGTATTGCCTCCAAGAATCGTGGCTTCTTCGCCCGTTGAATCGACCGACTGCCAAGCAAATGGGAAGCAGTTATTGAAGTAGATGGTGAATACGTTCCCGAATAATCATTTAAACATGTTTTTGTTAAATTGTAATATTGTTTTTGCTGAATAAAAATATTTTTAAAAAACGTTCCATAATTATGCATCAACCTAATAATATAATGATCACCTCTTTTTTGTTCTTTTGTTGAAATTGGCCACAATTATAGTTTTATATCTTTCCGTATAGCCAAATGTGTTTTAATTAGTTTAATTATTTCTTATTTTTACGATTCCAAAATAAGTTTTAGGACATGTAGGCTATTTTTTAGTGAATAATTATTTTCAAAAACACCATAGCTTAGGCTGAGAAAAAATTACCAAAAAAGACGCCCATATTATAAAATATCTCCCTTGAAGAAAATGAAGTTAAAAATTTGACAAATCTTGTTTTAAAAACAACGTAATCAAGTCTAAAAATATTACTTTTCCCTTCAATTTTGAACAAATAAATAAATAAAACCCCTTTTTAAATATATAACGTTTTATTAAAATACATGCAATATGAATTCACTATTTCTATTTATCTATACTATTACTATTTGGATAGTATCTTAAGTAAATGCAGGATAAAATAGTTAATGGAGCTGCTGTTAAAATAAGATACTGATAAAGAAATACGAAATCGAGGGAGTCATTGTTAAGAGTGGTAATTCTCCTTTCTCTCGGGATCTCCCAATTGCCAACTGAGTCATCAAAAAGGAAAAGATTAACGAAACGTAACTAGAGTTTGGCATTATTATATTGGGCAATTAAGTTCACTTTAATTTATCCCTTCGGGAATTTAATTTTCATCGTTTTTTATTAGGCGGAATTACAGGAGGGGTTAGTAATGGGGCAGCAAGAATGGAGCGGAGCAGTTGTTTTTTTTTCTGTTTTATTTGGATAATTAATTTCAATTTGCCAACTGTCTCTAAATCTTCTAATCAATAGAAAAAAAGCGTTAAAAATGAATCCTCTTTTATTTTTGATTTAGAACTTTTTCTCTTTCTCTTTCTTTCTGTTCTTTACTTATATATCGAGTCCATTAGTAGGTGTGGGGGGGGGGGGATTTCGAGAAAGAAAAGGTTAATATTTATAAGAATTATACATTTAAAGTTTTTTTTCTTAGAGTTATATAAATAATTAGCTGCAAGGTCCTCCTTCGGCGGCCCTCTTGCTAGCCAGGATTTTTTTTGCATTTCAAGCTCTCTAGAAGCCCTCAGATTATGTATACAAAATTTGGTTGAGTTTTGCCATGGGCAAGAATTTACATTTTTCACCCCCGCCCCCCCCCCCCCCCTCCTTTTGGGTGGTTTTTTTGGGGGAATTTTTTTAAACAAAAGTTTTCAGAAATCACATCTCCTACAACTTTGCTTATAATAAAATTTGCCGTAAGGTTAATATTTTAGGAGTTATTTGATCATTTTCATTCGTGCGCTCTCCAAACCCCCTTTTGGGGTCAAAATATCAAAACCTTATATAGCTATCGTGAGCAATTTTTCGCGGAAACCATGGAAATATACAGACAGACAGGCAGGAATTTTGTTGAGGGTGTTTTCGTTCATAAGTTTGCATAAACGTTGTGCAATCAAAATTTGGTGTGATTTGGACCAATGTACAGACAAAACCTTAATTTTATATATGTATATAGATATGGTTTAAAATTTTTCGACCAAATTAAATATTCCATTTTTGGTTAAATTTGATTATGATAATACATTAGTCAGTGTTTTATAATTTGTTTATTTTAAGTGAATAGTAATAAATTCAAGATGTAGGGTTTTTTCAAAAATTCTATTTTTTCTAAGATGTAACGTAAAAAAGTATATTATTGATCAGAATTTAATTTATTTAGGTTATTTAAACCATAAAACAAGCATAAAAAACTAGTGTGTTTATGTTAAACATTTTAACTAACAGAAAAAAATTACAAAAATCGTAATTTTTGCAATTTTTCATAAGTTTAAAGTTCTGTGGGCGAGAGGAAGATGTTAACCGATTTTAATTTTTTATGCAGTTTTATTTCTTGTTGCAATAGGCAACTTTTCAGCACTAAAGTGTTTTCGAAAAAAAAATTCACCTTTTTCGACCCATTTTAATGGACACGTGCAGTTTCCAAATTATAAATATTTGAAATATCTATTTTCGATACTTTTGAATTATGTATCGTAAATTTTCAGAGTATTTTATTTATTAATTTATTTTTCAGAACTTAAGTTAATTAAATTTCTTGAAATTTCGAGGGTTGCTAATCACAAACAAAATTTATTGTTTTTTATTAACGATAAAGTTTCAGCCGTCATTGGTAGACCATCATTAGTACTAAATGTCGTATTCGTTTCTGGAGATTGTCAATATAAATATCTTATTTTTATTCGTTGTTATATACATTTTTTAACTTTGGAGAATAAATTTTTAAGTTTTATTTTAGTCTTTAAGAAGAGAACGATGGATAAATAAAGGTACATTGAGAGCTTTGTAAATCAATAATGTCACACATACGATACCTATCACATACCCTAGCTTAGCTACTGCTGTGACTAATTTTAAAACTTAGTTGAAGTTAAATTAATTAGTTAATTTGTTTGTTTTTTTGTCTCAAATGAGAGTCGAAATAACTGTCAGATAGCAGTCATCTTTGGAATCTTTTTAATTTTATATGATTGATTCAAATATGATAGTTAGCTGGCCATCAAAGAAATTCGGGAGTTTGACCATAGGTGAAAAAGCCTCCTTTTATTTATAGAAATTATTAATGCGATTTTAAGAGGTTTTTATATTTCTAAACCTGGAGCCTAAAAATCTATGGAACCGAATCCAAATATGAATGGCAACAATAAACGTGATCGAAAACAAGAAGTGGGATGATGGAATCGCCCAATCGCTCCTTAAAGATTTAATTCTTTGAAAATAAATATAATAGATAACTGTCATTAGCCACGAATTTGAAAAATTTGCAAATTGATTACATTCGAAATTGAGATTATCTATTTATATTTTAGAATTTACTAGTAATAATAAACAGGTTTATTTAACTTGAATAAATTCATTTGCGGTATGCTAATATTTTACTGTTTGTTTAGCATTATCAGATGATGGTAATAATGATGATAATGATAATAACGATAGAATATGTTCCAGTTGTAGTAATTTAATTTTCATAGATGGTTTATTAATAAATTTGTATAGGACACCTTTGTCTCTATCGATAATTAATATTTCATTTCGAATCACCTCTGACAGCTGGTGACGATTGTGATACTAGATCAATAATATTTGGTTTAGGCTACATTTGAAAGACTTTGGTGTCAGAGATATAACGAAATTAAAATTTTAATTAAAACAGAGTTGGACAAAAAATGTTACTATTCAAATGAACAAAAAGGTCTGATGTTGTTAACTAATTTGTTTTTGTTACAGACAAAACATGGCAACGTGATTAAGACTAGAAGAAAAAAGAAAGATTGCGGTGTGGGAGGAATAATTCAGTTACGTTCAGTAGTGAGGGAGAAATTTACAAAGCCGTAAAATTGTTAAAATTACATCCATTCCAATTTTTCCTTTTTCTTTAAAACATTCGCATTACCGGATTTTGTCTGACATTGAAAAAAATTATAGATAATTTTTATTACATGTCACAAAGTTGATATTCAGTAGTGGCGGCGCCAGGGTTGGGCGAGGTGTGGCGACCGCCCAACCCAATTTGCTCTCGACCAACCTGCTAAAATGAGCAATTGAGCAAAAAATTATTGAAATACCCATTTGATAAAATTATTTAAGTACCACAATGTCACAGATTTAGAAATTTTGTACATTGAAAAATATATTGTAAAAGCATTTATCCCTAAAGATAATAATAGAAAAATACCAGTTTTATTTAGTACTTTTCTATAATCATGTGTTTTTGTGTAAAATAAACTTTGAAATAAATATAATATTTTTTTATCCAATTTTTAATTGTAGTTTGAATTTCACAAATCCAAAGTATCTAATTTATTACCCGATTTATCCACATTTTTGCTGCCCACCCTCAAATTTTTCTGCCGAGTGTCGTACAACCGAAAAGAAAAGGCTGGCGCGATATTCAGCTACTCGAAAAGTGAACCCATGTACTAAAAAGCAATCCATGCCAATGGGTTCTCTGATATTTCACTCAAAGATTTATTTCTTTGTAAAATTTTGCAGTCTAGTGATTCTAAATTTAAACTTATAACGTTATAACCATACCATATAGTTTAAATAAATTGTTTCCAAATTCAAATTTCTTCAAGAGTTGAAGGACACTGGGATTATTACCACTCCTAAAATGAATATCAAACTTCAATTCCCGATGATGGCAAACTTAATATTTTTAAAGAAAATCACAAGAAATTATCATCTCGTATTAAATCCGAGTTGTTATGGATAATTTTTATTTACCAAGTACAAGACATGAGTATTTAACTAAGTAACTTTAAAATTATTTACTTAATTTATAGAAATCAATATCTGTTTATCTTCGTCATCGTAAACTAAGTTTCCAGTTTTAAGACTAGATTGTCGCAGCTTGAAATTATTTGATTCAAGCTCAAGAGAGTAGTTTTACATCTAATATAATTCAACTGAAGAATTATACTTCGTCCAATATAAATGGGAATGCTATAAGTATTCTAATTCAAGGACATAGCTCAAGCATTATTTCACTAAATATAAAAGTATAGAAGAAAATTTTACCCACAGACAAATCCTATTAAATCGTATTAGTAAAAAGTAAAATACATTATGCAATATATACCTATCATGGTAAGAAAGTTCAATGCAAAATATTTTATATTTCCAAACTATGCAATCACATAACTCATTAAACAAAACAGATGCAAATACTGTTTGTATTAATTATGTCTAAACCACTTTAATTGCTGTTATATATAAATATATATGTTGGTATAGAGGGGGATAATTATGGAGTAACTTGAGTAGTGTATAATTTAAATACTGTATATCGTAATAGGCTAATGAATTTAATTCAAACGATTTAATTGAATTCAATGTAAATATTCTATTCCTCTGAATATGTATATCAGGAGTGGCGGTTAACCTTAGTGATCAGATGAACTTTATAGATTCCAGTTTAAAGTTACACATGAGCCACTAAATTTCAAAAGACAAAATCAAAATAATTCGCTGATTTATTGAAAATGAGGGAAGGAAATAAGTTATTTATAAAAATAATTTAATTTAGGATTTCTCCTTATTTTATCTAGTTTACTTTCGGATTGTTCCTTAAAATTTTCAAGGTAGTTTTTGTGATTTTCTAACACAGTGTTCTCAACCTTTTTTTGGTTGACGGCACTTTAAAATATCTGGAATCATTTGCGGAACACCTATGTAAATATAAAAAAAAGTAAAAGTTGTATGATACAAAAAAAAATACAAAAAAAAAATGAAGTAATTACAAATTCTATTTCAAAGTTACAAAACGCATATTTGTCAAAAACGCTCGCGGCACAGTTGACAATCTCTCCCGGCTCAGAGGTTGAGAAAAACTGGCTTAGGGAGTCCAAAATCTAAACAGTTCTCCGCAATGAAAATACAAAAATTTTGATACACAGAACAAACTTTCAAAGACGATTTCTTTTTATGATTTTAATTTTTCTATTGAATGATAAAAATTAAGAAAAAGTAAAACTTTTTCTCGATCCAGTACGTTCGCCAGTCAGAACAAGAATTTTTTCAGATTATTGTCCGAATTTTATTGAAGTTCAATTAAATATTTGCTCTCTCTATAACGAGTATAATTTTGATTCAAGAGCAAAAGGCCATTCCTAGAATAACAGAAATTAAAAATTGGATCTTTAATAGTTTGAACAGGTCTTGACTTGACCATATTTGGCATCCTTGCATTTCCATCGCTATAAAGGAAGAAGTAAGATAATTTTATCCACACCGTTTTTAGTTAATTTTCTCGATTGGATTCTAATGAAGAAAACCCCTCCCCCACCCCGCACATTTATTAATTAAGAAAAAAGTGAAAAATTTTACAAGACTCGGGTCGCTAGATATTTCGTAATAATTAATAATAAACTTAAATATAAATTGTTTATTTATGCCTATATTATTACTTCCCATTAAAATCTCAATAAAAAATTTTCTTTTTGTATTTTTGGAGCGGAACCTTTAAAGCTAGAGCAGTGTTTCTCAATCATTTTTGGTTGTCGGCCCACTAAAAATATCTGGAATCATTTGCAGCACACCTGAATATAAAAAAGTGTAAAACTTATTTGATACAAAAAAAACAAAAATTGAAGCAATTGCAAATACTATTTCAAAGTTAGAAAACCCATGCAATTTTAATTATTTGTCAAAAAGCCTCACGGAACATATGACAATCTCTCGTGGACACTGGTGTGCCGCAGCACATAGGTTGAGAAACACTGTTCTAACACTTCTTACTTATTCCTTCATTGGTTTTTGAGCTAGAGCATACAAAATATTTGGCAACAAATTAACCCACTAACTCATAATAGATATTTTGACAAATTAATTAATCTGTCTTAAAATGTAAATTTTCCAATATACGAGGTTTTATTGTAGACTGAAATGAAGTGAATTCCTTTATTTATTATTATTTTTTTTTTATCAAAATAGTTTTTGAGATATTTTGAAAATATGAAGTAAAAAAGCACTTTTTTCATGAACGATTACAATACTTCACTAAACCCCGTATTGTAAAGTAAAAAAAATCAAATATACCTTGATGTGGGGAGAGTGCTTCAGGCTATTTAAAAAGTAGGGCGTGTTTTTATGAAGTAAGTTTAGAGACCACTGTATTAGAGAATTTCATATTATATAGGATAAATCAAAAGACTGAGAGATAATATTTTGTTTGTTATAATAATGTTGAGTTGGGAGTTGTTTAATAATAATCTGTTGAATTTATCGTTTGTGGAACTAAATCCTATTTAACTTTTTGTTGGTATCTAAACAACCCCTAAAAGAACAATTATTCTCATATTCATCCCTAAAGTATACAATAAATTTTATTCGATTTAATTATTAATATTAATAGATCGCTCTTTCTAATATGAATAATTCATATTGATATTGCAACGTTACGAATTGGTTTCATTATTTAATATGCATGCATATGGTTTCAAAATCAACGCTTCGATTCAGCTTTGTTTTTGTTTTTTTATTTTTTATTTGTTCTTTATTTTCTTTAATAAACTGTATTAATGAATATTTAATTAACAGAGTAAAAAAGAAATAATGTGTTAAAGTTGAAAATGAGAGCAGATAGATAATTATAATTGGAAAAAGAGAGAGAGAGAAAATACCTTAGGATAATTAAAATATTATAAAAACACTGGGTTGTATTTCCACCATAAATACAGCATAGGACTACGTCAGGTCAAGATCTAATATTTAGTTGGGATCCTTATTTTGGCCTCTTTCGAATTTCGATGACCGCGCTCAACTGTTTTATTCTATATATGTCAAAAAAATAACTTTTGCAGAGTTTAAGTTCAATATTTTAATATTGACACGTGCCTCACAGCAATTAAAATTTTAAATGGAAAATACATGTATTTTTCATTATAAGGATTGAAAAGTTCTTACCAAATTTAAAACATATTTAGCTGAGTGTGTGTTTAATTATCTTCAAAGTACATTTATTAGCCTTCAATCTGAGCAGAAGAACTAATTGAAAAGATTTTGTTTTGAAGAGAGGAGCAATCGTTTATATTATAAGATCCTCGGGAATGTGAAAAGCAGCAGCGCTTCAGGAATGGCTTATCTTATAAGTGGAGTTGGAATTTTTGTGAATAATAAGAAAATGCTATAACAACAAAACTAATTTTCTAAATCCAATCGGGTAATTGACCCATGAGAAATAACAAATATTTCTAATTAAAAAAAGACTGATGATGAAGCTCAAATCTTTGAAATTATAGTCTCAAACAAAAATTGTTTGTTTATATATGTATAAGTTTATTTGCATCAAGCCTAGGACAACCTCATTGATTTCTCTTTGTGAGCAGAAGAACGTCCATTTTTGATGAAAAACAAAAAAGTTATAGCGATTTGAAGTTATACATATATACTTGCATTCGGCTATTAATTTTGTATTTTCTTAGATGAATTTATTATAGGTTAATTTTAATTTAAATAATACATAATTTATTATAATTATCTATTGATCACAATAATAATAAACATTATATTACTACGACGTTTCGATTGGCTTATTCTACGATTGTTTTCAAGTATGAGCAGATGAGCAACCACCCAGATTTAGGTTAAATGTAACATATATAGTATGTGTTGATTTTTTTTCAATTTACATACTTATCATTTTTATAATTAAATAATTACGGACTTGGCACAGAAAGGGTTTCAATGATATCCTCGGGAATGTGAAAAGCAGCAGCGCTTCAGGAATGGCTTATCTTATAAGTGGAGTTGGGATTTTTGTGAAGAATAAGAAAATGTTTGATCAAATGTCTAATTAATTGTAATAATATTATTAAAAAAAATTAATAAGTACAAATTTTGTAATGAATTTTGATCAGCAAAATTGAGAGTATTTAATAATTTAATAAATAATGTTGATTAAAGCATGGTTGAATTATTTTATTAGAAATTTTAAAAATAATCCATCTTATTTGCTGTGACGAAGTGATCGAAATGTAGCGAATTGTGTTTGTGTATAGTTGTTAGTGTATTAATAAATATGTATATTAAATAGTAGTTCATAATGTGGTTTATTTCACAAAATGTTAATACCTATTTTGAGAGTAGGTAATCTGGAAATTTTCAATAACATTTTCACCAGCTTATTATAATATATTTGCTTACCATGAATTGTTGAAACAATTTTCAACAACGGCTGACATTACATCTCCACAACAACAACAAAAAGACAATTGTGCACTGACTGGCTGTTTACTTGAAAAGAAATGCGACTGAATTAAAAAGCATGGGTAATCGAAAAAAACCCGTTACTTGATAAGATTACAGCGAGGAAAACAATTCCAGAAAAATAAATATGTATTCAAGACGCGCCCAATGAATAGAGCACGTTTTTAATTAATAGTTGGATTCTAATGTACCTATTATTTATTTATTTTATTAATTAATGGAATGTACATAGGTCTCTAATATAGTGAGGCATTTCATGTCAAATCTGCTTACTTCTCATTAACCGTAATATTTTCATCTTGTAAATCATTGGAATTAGATTCCTTGATTTTTTTAAAAATATCTTTTTAAATCGATAGAGAAATGTGAATTTTCGAAAATTTTTATATTTTATATGTTTTCAAATGCCTATAAATTCTTTATAAGATTAGATGATGTTAATAATCTTATAAGTGGGATTAGGATTTTTGTGAAGAATAAAAAAATGTTTGATTAATTCAATCGAAAATGTCTAATTGAAATAAATTTATTTACAATAATGATTTACCTAAATAAAAAAAAAAAATTAAAATTTAGAATGCAAATTGTGTAATGAATTTAGATCAATCATATTGGGAGTAATTACTAATTGTTTAATGCTTTTAGAGGTTGAATATTTTATTAGAACTTTTTGAAATAAACCATCTTATTCGCTGATTTGTTTTAAATTGTTATTTTCAAAAAATCAAAAAAATCTCTAAGATATTAAGTATTAGAAGATTATTAATTAATTTTTTTAATGTATCATTCGATATTTTAAATTAAAAAATTAATATTCATTCTAGAAATTTTAAGGATTCGAGAACAATAAATTATCTCTCTTTTTTTTCGAATTTTAAAATTTTGAATTTTTTTATTTACTCAACAAAATTCACAAAAAATCGATCCATACATAAAAAATAGATCTGTGTCGTAGGACACCGGATAGGAACGAAGTTCCTTATTATAAAAATATTAATTTTAAGTTCTATTCTAGGTATAAAGAAAAATAATTATTCGGGTATACATTTTTTATTATGATTTTTTTATCGATAAAAAGCAAAGAAACTACTTTATAAAATTATCTTAACACCTTTATTTTATTTACAATGATTTATAAAAATATATAATATATAATAATAATAATATACAAAAAGAAACAGGTATTTATATGAATAATAATAATTAAGCATAATTATGTTCTATCATAGAAACTATAGCTTTATGGTAACTAAAATAAGTTTTCATTATCTTTTCTATGCTTCCGAAGAATTTGTTGACGCTGTGCATTATTTAATCTCCGTATATTTTCAGTACGAAAATTAATTACAGTTATTAATGGCAATAATAATTTTATTAAAAATGTATATAATTTTCATACCATACCTTGGATCTTTTGTATTTTTTTCTTTTATTCTTTGTCGATACTCTTGTTGATATAGCCTACTTGTTTTTTTTTTTTTATATTTTTCTCCGATACTGAAATTGATTATAAAATCATTAATTTCTCGTCTGATGTCTACTAACTTTACAGTCGTATTTAAAATTACACTGCAAAATATTATAATATATATAATATATATAAATTATATACCGTACCTTGTTTTTTTTTCCCCCGCTCCCGATACCTTTTTTGGTACTCGGCTTTTTTTTCGTATTTCTTTCCTTCAAAGAAAATAAAATAAAAAAATGTTAAAATTAAATCCATGAGTGCTAATCGAGGGAGGGGATGGAGAGGTGGGTACTGAACAAACTTGTATGGAAATATTTTTGAATTTGAGAAAAAACAGTATATGAATTTATACAATGTTTTACTCAGTATATTATATAAATATCTAACTAATAGATACTCTAATAATAAATAAATAAATAATCTTAGATATTTTAATAATAATTCATCAAATCCTCGTTGGAAATCAAATTCCAAGGAATTTTTTCTTCTTCTTTAATTTTTATTTCCTTAAATAGAATAAATAAATAATAAAATTCAATTAATTAAATAAATAAATAAATTATAGGAATTAGTTATGAAATCAATTAGGGATTCACGGGGATTTTACACATACACCCACGATTAATATATAACGCTTACCTTTAGTAGATTTTTTTTAATTGATTATTTTCTTCTATTAGCTGGAAATATAATAAATAAATTAGTAGAATTATTGCAATATTCTTTTATTTATTTTCATTTCATTTTCATTTATTTATTAATTAAGTAAGCACACCTTTGTTATTTGTTGCTGAATAACGAAATGTTCTGAATGTTCTGTCTCTGAATTCGATGCCATTTTATTGAATTCTATTATTCTGTCTATTAAATTAATAAAATTTTTAAAGAGGATTATTTCGATAAATAGAAGCAGAGAGGTAGAGGAGGGTAATGAAATAATACCTGTTGAATCGAAAGATTCAACATCGAACAGCATCGATTCCCGACCAGAGCACAAGCCAGAGGCCCCGCCCCCAGAGTGGCTGAGTGGATGCGCGCGCATGAGCATTGGCTCGCTTGTTTTTATTTAACGTTACGGACACTTTTCACCGACTAGGGTACCACCCCGAGGCGTCCCATAAGGAACTTCGTTCCAAAAAATAAAAATAAAACCTATATAGGTAATTTTTAAAATCTAGGAAATAAGCTCCTAATAAATTAAAATTATTGGATAAAAATACTTGGTAGGTTTCACATTAAGATATAAAAAATAAAACGAATTTATTTTTGGAGAATCTTTAATCTCGATATGTATATAATATAATAAATTGTTCATAAAAAAATACATATAAGTAAATTGGTAAATTTTATGAATGGTTAGACAGGAATTTGAAAAAATAAAGCAATTTTTTAAAAACTCATATTTTGTTATTTGAAATAAAAAAAAAAATGAAAAAAATGAGAAAGCTCTTTTTCTTTCAATGAATAATAGAAGACGAAATGGTTTTGAAGAAATTGCGTTATTATTTACAATTAATTTTTATGTAATTGTTATTGTAATTTTATGTAATTGTACTAAATATCTTTCTCTGGAATCATTAATAAATTATTTGAGCTACATCTTCAAAAATAATAGAAGCTCATGGTTTCAAATTCAAATTAATTAAATTTGATTTTAATTTTGTTGTTGAAATCATAAAAATTTGGTTGGTTTGGGAAAGATTATTTTTGAAATTAACCAATCCCCCATGAAATGGGATTCAGCTAATAAAGTAGGCATGTAGTGAAGAAATGGTTTTATTAGTTCAGTCATATGTGCCTCGTAGAGGTTAAATAGGATTTATAGTCTCATTTGTCTCTGATAAAAGCATATATTCGGGTAAATCAATTATAATATAATCAGTAACAATAATAATAACAATAGGGCATTAATATCTACCATTTGGCATCATGATTAAACTATCCCGGGTGAAATGAATTCTAGAGAACCTTTCACTTTCCAAAGGGAATTATCAGCTGTTTCCAAATTGTGGATTGTAGTCAAAATAGACGAATTTTTTTTTAGAAATAAAATAGTAAAAATTCAAATCATCGTGTATGTCCAGTATTTTGTCGCAATATAGTATGAAGATTTGTTATATAAATGGACCTGAGAACGGACTGTTTACTCGATGAGCATCTGAGGAACTGTCAATATCCATGTGGGTCATCACAGATACACATTTAAAAAAAAAAATCGTTGATAATCTATAATATTTTGTTCTGATTCATTAAAATTTTCGCTTACTACTAATTGAAGACTTCTTGTAAAACTTTAGATTCTCATATTCATCCCTAATGTATAATTATGTACAATATGTATATCTAATAGATTAATGAGGGGGAAAACATTTTATGTAGAGGTCCTAATGTTCTAGTCAAGAAGAAGATGGACATGGAACTTTGAAAAGACACAACTTCTGATAAGACCTTTCGAAAAATAGAGGTCAGGGACAAAACGATATATCACAAATTTCGCTATAAAAATTGTAGGTATAAGTATAATTTCACTATAGCACTTTGTAAGACAACAAAAGCCAATTAACTACCACTGACCTGTAAGGCTCTTCTAGTTTTTCTTCATGCCTCTCATCGCCCAAGACGTTGACGATTACATTAGCCCAAATAGCTTTATTGACAGCCACTCGGAGTAATTTGCTGGACATCATGTGATGATCCACTTTAACTAAAGAGTTTTCTCTTCCCTTGGGTGTTTTTCATTGACTTGAATTTAAAAATGTTGAGAACTTTCTGTTTATAATTATAATACGGAAAATACTATTGTGTAAACGTTGTTAGAAAACCAGATTATACGCATTCTGGAATTGAATCGCGGATTGCAGATAGGGTACAAGTAATTTTTATAGATATAAGTTTGTCAAATTTGAAGTTATTAAGTCCCAATCGATTAAAGCAAATAGGTTGAAATACTGCTTTTTCAAAACTTCAATTCACTGACTTGTACGTACCCTTCCTGCAATCAGCGATTGAATTTCAAATTTCAAGTCAGATTGAGGGAGACAATAAAAGAGACTATAGTTTCGAGGGCTTTGCCCTCTTCATCAATCTAGCAAAGCCCTCGAAACTATAGTCTCGTTATAAATAAAATTTATAATTCCAGCAGAAGACACACGCTTTTATTGTCTCCTTCAACATATAAAAATTCTACTACCCTCGGCACAAAAACTTTCAATTTAATTTCAAGTCAGATTTTAAATGCTTAAATTTTGATATATTCGAAAATTCAGCAAAGGAAAGTCTATCAAACTAGCTGTGATACAGTATTTGAAAGACTATATTTGAAATACTGTATTTAAAATACAATTATATTCTATGTATATGAATTTCAAATATATGAGGGCAAAATATTTTGTTTGGATTAAATTGGAATCCACATCGAAAATATCCAAAACATTTTATAATAAATAAATATTTATCATTTTACCACGGTTATATTATAAGCTATTCTTTATATTTTATCCAATAAATAATACAAGTAAAAAAAATATTTTGAGTAAATTCAATATTCCAGCCGCCTGGAGAACTTCATCCATTGATTAGCGTAAAAAGTAATAATTTCATTTTATCAGCCAATAGTCAATTTTTTTATCTTTTAGAATCACGATTGAAAAAATAATTAAATATACTCTTGTCCAAAATCGAACTTGAATTTGAATTATTTTTTCATATAGAGCTTTTTAACTAATTCGATTTTTTTTTGCATGTATAAGAAAAATATTGAATTATAAAATATAAATAAATAACTGTACTAATTTAAGATCATCCAAATGTAGTCTGAATTTGAACTTGATTTATGACGTTGGTGCGCCTGTATTTCGGCAACACTTTGCTCGCAGAAGAATGAAAGCTGCGTAAGGGCTAGGCGAGTCCAGTCGTTGATAGAATGCTCCAGAGCTTATATCAAACTAGCTGACGACCGGGCCTTCGGCCCGGCGTCACCTAGCCCCTGGCGGGGAGCGTCTCGTTCATACCAATTTAATAATTGAAATTTAAAATCTTACTGTAAGTATCGAAAGAATGTGCTGAATGAAATTGATTCAAAAATAAGGAAGAATAAGGAAAGATTTATTTAACACATTGCCTAAGCACGATCACTATCTGACCAATCAGAATCGTTCTAATAATTTAACGCTTTGGCATTGGCTATGCACTGGCCAATCAGATCGTTTCCACATACATATCCACATACTTTTCTATTTTATATATATAGATAGATAGATAGATAGATAGATAGATAGATAGATAGATAGATAAGACTCAAGTCTGTAGGTATGAAAGGATAATTTTTAGATAAGCTTTAAATAGGTAGAGAATAGAAAAGGTAGAGTTTACCATATAAACTTTCGACGACTTTTTCCACACCGTTAAACTGATTGAGATGAAATTGAAAAACTACCATTTTAACAAAATGAAGCGCTGATTAGCTTTCGGCTCGCAAACATAGTTTATTTCAGTACTTTTTTAGTTTTTTTAAATATCTTGAAAATGGCTTTTCTAATATTGATAAAATTTATATTTATATTCTAATTAAGTACCTTGAGGGCCACAAAAAAGGTTATATAAAGTTATTACTAAAATTATATTTTAAAGTACTTTACCCTAGAGTAAGATAGCACTTTGTTTTTCATTCTTTATTAAATCTTTAAAATTTATATATTTGACCGGTTTAATATACAACAAACATTAATGTAATGAGGTTATTCCTTTAGTTTTAGATAAGAATCGATCGTTATTACTTTATTTTAAGTCAATATGGACTTCAAATTAATAGCGGTGATATCGGATTTATTAATAAAGGAATAAACATATTTCAAATGACTTTGGATAAAGTATAGAAGCGATCCGTTGTAGTTTTTTAGATTACCTATAGTATCGATTTATAGTAGATAATATTCATCAATCGAGAAGTTCTAACTGAAATCACCTGGCACATTTTAATTGAGATAAATTGATTAGAATCGACAACGTTTCGAACACTATTTCTGTATTCAGAGTTCATTAACAGCTGTATGTCTAAAGATCTATTGCGAATCTGAATTAATGAATTCCTGATCGATTAGATCGTTATGCATTCTAACGATTTATCTCTTCAAAATAATATTTCTATTGCCGGTCAATTGCTCTATTGATTTTAATACTTTTTTAATTTTTCTACCAACTACCATAATTATCAAAGTAAATAGTTTGAAAATGTGTAAAATCTATAAGTATTTATTGATTTTATTCTAGTTTTATAATATTGCATAATATAATATTTGTTTTATGATTAGAAGAGTTTAATCTAGTTAAATATTGTATATTAAAATTAGTTAAACCGGTTATTTATTTTTTTAATTACTGTTCCTTCTTACTATTGAGATCTCCTAATGTAAAAGCGATTCGCTGAGGTGATAATTTTGCCTCCACATGGATTAAGCGAAAGCGAGGAGGATTCGAGGCGCTCTTCTGGATTCCTTTAATTTTTCTTATAGAAAATGCTTTAAGTTATTATTTTCCCGTTTAACAGCTGTGTACCTGGTGACAATAAATAAAATAATATACCTAATGAGAATTTTGTTCAATTTTTTAGGCAATAAAAGTACATATTTGACACAGAGATTTATTTATTTCATACCACTCCTTCAATTATATAGTCTTTTTGTCTTCAATTTTTTAGTGCATATAAAAATTTATTTTGTCATCTTTTACTGCATATAATTGCATATTTCAACCTATTCTGCATATTAGTTGCATATTTCAGCAATTTTAGCTTGATATTTTGGCAGTTTTTACTGCATAAAAATCCGGTCTCTAATTATTAGTTATAAGTTGGAATATTAACTAAAAAATATTATCGAATTTTTTTAATAAAATTATTTTGTATTTTTTACGTTGTATTTCATGTACATTTTAAAGAGTATTTTGTTTTTCAAATACCTGAAGTGGTGTATTTTGTTTTGCCCAGCTTTGGATAGTACTTAAGCATGTCGTGTATCTCTATCTTTTTAGTTAAGCCTAGAGAAAAAAAACAATGCCAGATTAGTCTGGAAATCCCCTGGTCCCAGTTCACATTCACACCAAATGTGATCTCTAGAGAGAATGATGTCGGAGTATTTAACAGTTGCAAAAAAAAATAATAATAAAAGAAAGATTTATAGACGTGAAATTTGTCAAAAAAATTAAAGTGAGAAATATGTGCAGTTCATAAAAGGAATTTGAAAAAAACTAAATAACTTTGTTGTTCCCATTGTGGCGTGAATTAAACAAACCCCCTGTTATAATTAAACAGCCGAACATGCCTACATAATTACAACGCACCACTCTTAATATACAGAAGAGACTAAACAACATTAAAATATTGTCTCTTGAGAAGACTAATAACAATTTCATCAAAAAAATAAAAACAAAAAACATTTATATTCGTTTCAAAAGTCATATGAATGGATTCAATTTTCGATTTTTTTAATATTTTATATTGGTTTTTAAAATGTTATTTGTGATATGAATTTTTTAAGCTAAAGAAATAGCCTTTCATTATTTATTTAAGCAGAAAAAAGTGAATTTATTATGTTTGCTATTGATATTTTTTCCTCTTTAAAAGAAACATAAAATATCATTCGAGACAATTTTATTTATATAAAAAAAAAATACATGAAGGGAGAAGTGAGTACGAGTCCAATATAATATATAATATGTTGGCCCTTAAGGGTGAATATATAGAGTATAGGGGGTAAAACAACAAAATAGAATAAGAGTTGTTCAAGTTGAAGTGAATGGATTTGTTGTTTTGTTTTCAATGTGCAACGAAAAATGCATGCTAAGCATTACAAAGCAAAAGGAAAAATCTTTCTTTTTTTCTTTCTTTTCTTACATTATTAGATTATTACGATCTAAAGGAGAAAGAAAGATGAAAGGGAAAAATAAAAAATAAAAAATATTTTATAGTGATTTGTGGGAACAACCTGACATATTCACTTGACTCGGATTAACAACAAATCAGTATTAAAATTAAAGAAAAATATTAAAGTCAACTGCCAAAAATGCAAGTTTGGCACTTGGGTTTGATTCTGAGGAAGCAAACCCCTTCTGACATTAGATTTATTTAATTATTTTCTATGGCAAGATACAGTAAGTTGAACAATACTTTAATACAAAGGATAAAATATAAAATAAAGTATATATTTAATTTAATTCTTTGTTTATTAGCGATCTCTATTTATATAATATCCTCGGTCAATCTTTTACAAATTTAAATATTCAAGCGTGTTTCGAGTTAGTTTAATCATCTTCAGAGACTAAACATCAATTTTAATTTTAATATTATTAAACTTCTTGCAATCTTTATCATTATCGAGAGAATTGTGATACAGAATGGAATATATACGTATTTAAAATAACACACACTACTAAAATAACAAAAAAAGAAACTTTTGACAAAATCATAGATATCACATTTCTGTGATCTCTATGATTATGACAAAAGGTTTTCTAAAAGTGTTTGTGTGTTATTTTTATAATTCATAATATTAAAAATACGTACATATTCTATTATGTACAATACCACAATTTGATCGATGAAGAAAGATGAAGATTACAAGAGGTTTTAACAAAATATTAAAATTGAATGTTTAGTCATTGAAAATGAGTAAACTAGTAGATACTCGATAAATATCTTTGAATAATTAAATTTGCAAAAGAATGTAAGAGGATTTTAAATAAATATAGGTACAAAGAGATTGAAAAAAGAGAATGATGAGTTTTACATAATAATTTTCATTTTTTGAATGATTTTATTCAGATTTTGAGGCAATGTAATAAATGAACAATTTATATTTAAATCTATTATCAATTACTTATGTGGCTCTAGCGAATCGAGTTTTGAAAAAGATTTCACTTTTTTATTATTTAATAAATGTGTGGGTGAGCGAATCTTTCATTAAAATTTGATCGAGAATCATGCCTGAAAAGGACGAGGATAGAATCATCGCTCTTTCTTTAGTTGAGACCATGGATGCTACATATAAGATCAGACATGTTTCAGACTATTAGAGATTAATTTCCTAATTTCTATTATTCTAGGAATGGCCTTTTGCACTAGGATCAAAACGATGCTTAGAGAGAGAATATTCAATTGGACTTCACTTAAATTCAATCAATAATGTAGAAAAGCAATCACTTGCTGCCCCTCTAAAATGGTGTATCAAGTCTTGAAAAAGCTTTTACTTTTTCTCTATTTCTTTCTTATTTTTAAAAAACTACAATTTATTTCTCAATTAACTTTGCCGAGGGTGCACTTTATAATTTTTTTCCAAATAAGCGGGACAAAATGAAAAACTGGCCTGGACACCTGAACCATACCTTTCATTTTTATTGTAAACTAGATATTTTTAACTGTTGGCTAGCTTGGTTTTTAGAGATACCAAGAAGAAAACTTAATGCCAGAAATTCGCATAGATCTTAATATACGAGAAACGTATAGCCACACTTCAATAATGTTAACAATATTAGTATAAAGTTTTGAAAAACTAAAAAAAAATCTTGAGTTAAATAAATGAGTACTTTAGGTGTTCGATTTAAAAAAAATCCTTGTTAAGATATCTTAAGCCGAAAAGTAACTTAAGTTTTAAATTCAATTTTTCTGAGATTTATCGTTTTTGAGATAGATCAATGAATTTTTGAGCATTTTTGAGTCTTTGAAAAGAAAATTTTCGCTGAAAAACCTAGGACTTTAAAAGATATTGTATATTTTCATTTATACCTCAAAAATTGAAAGTCGGATGGGTTTTATTGAAATTAATACTTCAAAAAGTAAGTTTCTGAAAAAGTCATTTTTTAATAAGTGAAATTAAAAAAAGAAGAATTTAGAACATTTCCTCATTGAAAATATTTGTACTCCTTTCTTCTGAGATCCAAAATGAAAATTAACTGAGAAAATATTTTAAATGTGAGGGCATGTCGTTGTTCGCTGTTTCGTTGCGACTTGATTAGAAATAATTAAAGAATCCCCTCGGCAAGAGTTTCACTCGCGTCTTGTTATCACGCCATATATATTCTAGGGCTGGGGTCTTTAAGGGCCGAGGGTGGTCATAAATTCACGCTGATGCCCAGAGAAGAGACCCGCCCTATTAAGGCTTCCCACCTCCTTTGCCGCCATCTATTTGCAGATTAGATCAAAACAGAGGCCCAAGGCAAAGGAATGTCACATGGGCACTGCAAGAGATATATAATTTGTAGCCTAACTGTGCCCATTATACTACCAGATACGCTTGGCGAGTATAGCTCACCGGACGACTTATTCATACAAAATTTTAAATTCTTAAATCTTAGTGGATATTGATGAGGCAGTCCAAAATTCAAAAAATAAGATAATTTAAACTATCTTTTTATTCATAAGCCGACGTTTCGGAGGCTTATTCCCACCTTTTCGGGGTTTGAAATATCAGAGAAGGAAATCCAATGTAAAATTCCCCTCTTGGATTTCCTTCACTGACCTTTCAAAGGCCTGAAGAAGGAGGGAATAAGCCTCCGAAATGTCGGTTTATGATAAGATAGTTTAAATTATCTTCTGTTTTTGAGTTTTGGACTGCCTCATCAATATCCACTCAATTCACTTATCAGTCCGTGTCCAAAAATTATTTCAATCTTATTCTTAAATCTGTTTACAAACGTGGGGAAATATCAATTTTAAACATGTTTGGCCGAAGATCAAAATTACGATACATAAAATAATTCACAAACAAAATGTCGGAAAAGTTCGTTTAAGTGCCAGAATGTTTATATTTCGAATGAGAAAAAATATTATATTTTAGATTCAAAATTTTTGTTTAAGAATTCAGAAAAAAATATTCTGAATTGTGATAGTTAAAAATTTGACAAATAAGTATGTAATAGATGAAGGAGGAAGTATCATCCAAAGATGGAATCACTGGGTTCAATAAAACACCTTTAATAAGACGTTTAGGCCTGAATTTTATTTGGCCATCTTCACTCAATTAGGAGTTATACACAAATTGCGGTACATATATGTGATCGAACCAAGTCTTGTCAAAAATAAAAAAGCTTCATGTAAATTTATAACGTGCCTGGACCCAAAAGTTTCAGAATCAATAAGTATGTATTAATAGGCATTATGTTTTAGGTTTCAGATTTTTAGCCTAAATACATATATTAGTTTACTAACAAACATTTGGATAATGTACTTTCTTGACACATTCCTTTATGAAAATCAATCAATAAATCAATATCTTATTGAAATTGAAATTTTTAAAAAACAAAAAAAGAAGAATGTCAAGTGCTGCCTTTGAAACAATGTTAATTGGAATGACTAAAAATGACCAAATGACCAATGAGTTTTGAAAAAATGTTCACATTTTCCTCCAAATTTATTTTATGAACATCATTCATAATGGTTTTTGATTGAATATTAAGATTTTAAAAGAAATGGAAAAGACGATTGTAGAGTGTTTTGTTTTGCATGAGTGGCTTAAAACGAGACAATATACGTTAAACTACAACAGCTTGTCGGGCTGGCTGCGTTCCTGCATTGCAAAGGGGCATCCAAGCAATTTAAATCTAATAAATTAGGCAAATGGAGTTTCTGGTCAAGGGAATTGATTAGTGAGAGCATGGATCGATAGAGAATTAGACTGAGACTAATGGTGGAAAATCGTTTTACTTTATGGATGAGTGAACGGAAAATATAAAAGAAATATTAGTATTGCTTTTATATTTTTGGAGAATATCTGAAGTTGCCAGTTATTTAAATTACAAATTTTTATTTATATCCGTACGTATCGATCGAGGCATTTTAGATAAATGATTGATTAACATTTAGTTTTAGTTTTATAAAATTCTAAAAATCAACTTGTTCTACAAAATGATTAAAACTTTGGTAATTTAATAGTTTTAGCAGAGTTTACAATATTTATATTACAAACACAAATACAAATGTTCCATTCACTTCACCCGTGATCATAACGTTGTGTATTTGCGTTTTTGTATATTTGTTAGTGTTTTAATATATTTAATAAACAGTAACTACATATCGAGGTTTATTTCAAAAAAATTTCTATTAATTCACTTGTTCTATATTAGTTTGATAATGTATTCAATAACTTATTAATATTAAAACATTTAAACTAATAATAAAATGAATTCTTTTGGAAAATTAAAAAAAAAAAGCTGGTCCCTAACCATGCAGTGGCGTAGCCAGAAAATTTTCATGGAGGGGGGTTCCATCCACAAAGCAAAATATTTAGTGGGAATTTTTTTTATTAAAAACAAAGAGGTACTTCAAGAAATTAAAAAAGAGCATAATTCTTGATTAAATATATGAAATATATTTAATTACGGTTAGTTTGCCATAAGAAAAGGTTTGTCGTTGCCGTTACTCATCCCAAGAGCCGTGCCCTTGAGTGGAGTTCTGACCCCCCTCCCGGTGGGGGGACTAGTTGTGACTAATTTTCATTAGAGAATACATTTTGGTTGTAATGTAAAGTTGTCTATAGCTAGGCTCCACATTTTGTTTTCTAAAAAGTTATAAGTACTTACTACTTTTTTAGAGACGGTAGAATTCAATGGAAAATTGAGGAAAGACAGCCCAAGGGTAACGAAAATTATAATATAAATTCCATATTTGTTGGAACATCATTTTCATTCTCTTAAAAACCGGCATTTTGGAGGATCTTCTCTTCTTTTTCATGATTTAAAAGGATCAACGAAGGAAGCTTGTGACCTGTTCCTTTAACTGTTTGTGCTTCTCTAGGGTTAGAATTTGCAATTGACATAAACTGATAATTCTGTTCAATGCAAATTGGTTCGGAATATAAGAAATAAACAATTTTTATTATAGATAGAAATTTTTAAGCAAAGAAATGAGAAATAATTCATCAATAGTGAAAAATAATAAATAAGAGTTAAAAATAAATGTTAAAAATATATTAAAATATATGAATGAGTGTGTATGTGTGTATTTGATTACTATAAGAAAATGAAATAATTTTCAGCAAAGGCAGACAGAAAATTATCCATAAAATTAAACAACGAGAAAGGACAATCGCATTTAACAGGATGTTTACTTTATTCGAAAAGAAACTCGATGAATGGACTTTTTCAAATAATAGTTCCATTCTATATAAGATATTATACCTGGAGGCTCCGAGAGATGCTCTGTAACTTCTTGCTTCAGTTAAAAGCTTTATTTTAATATTATTTTTAATTTAAAATTCTGATAAAAAGGTCGATTTTTATTTGAGAGCCGCTTTCAAATTAAAAAAATACAAAAATATATAATATTCGCCCAATGTGCCCCCCCCCCCCTCCGCCCCGCTCGACCCCACCCTCGAAACCTCGCTCTACCCCCGGATTCCCCACCACTGCGCCCCACCTCCTGCCCCTGTTTTGATTCAACCATATGATTCATTTTTATTCATCCAATTGTTAATAAATAAAACCTATCAAAATGTGTTGTTTTTTCAGAAAATTGAGACCTGCTTATGCGAAATATATTTTTAAATAAATTCTTGATTATTTTTTATTCTATTAAATAAATAAAGTTCTTTATAAAAACAATTATAAAACGTTTATTAATATTTCTAACGTTTAGGGAGAACAAAATATGTTAAAATCCACAATCACCTTACTTCTTCAAGGCCTTTGAGAATAAAGGATTAACCCGACCCATTGTCTGTCTGGGTACAAAAGAAAAAGAGTAACCTTTTTTTTTTAAACCCTAGGAATGGGATTTGTCTACCTGAGAATAATTAATTTGATTACGAAAAAACCCATCAAAAACAATTTTGTCGAAGATGTAGATGAGACCGTGACAGATCGAATTGTCACCCCAAAAAACCCCTAACCCATGAATTTCATCAAAATCGGTAGAGTTGTTTTCAAAATAGAACCAAGATACAAATATATATATAAATAAATATATATATAAATAATTATATGATGGAACTTATGTGACAAGCCGCGAGATGGCGTAGGCATTCAGAAGAGCCAGTCTGTCTGTTTGTAGTATCTCTTTACCTACTTCCATGACTCCTTTGTTCTGACATACACATTCACATTTGTAAACATACTCTTAACTCTTTATCAACTATATTAAATTATATTACATCTCCTAAACGTGTGTTTTATTCACTTATACCAATTCCGCTACGTTTTACTCGCTATCAGGTTATGAGGCCCAGGAACCCCGAAGGGAATTAATAATTTATTTTATAACCTTTGTGTATAAGTGAAGAAAGAAAAAAAAAATTTCAACAGGCTGCTCTGTCGCAAGAAATTATCTCAAGTGGTGAAGTTGATTAATCTAATTTTTATTTAGAATATTAATATAAATAAAAAAGGAAAAGATGAATACTTTCAACAAGATCGAAACACTGAACAAAGAGAATTACGACACATGGAAAATACAGATGGAAGCTTTACTGATAAAGAACGATGCATGGCAATATGTCTCAGGAGAGATGGAAAGGCCAGATGAAAATGAAGAAACTGCCAAGCTAAGAAAATGGAAAAACAACGACATGAAAGCAAGGTCAGATATCATTTTATCTATAAGTCCAAATGAAATAAAGCAAATAAAGGGCTGCATCACATCTCGAGAAATATGGATCAAACTTGAAAACATTTATCAATCCAAGGGACCTGCAAGGAAAGCCACTCTATTGAAGCAGTTAATATTGGAAAAAATGGAACACGGTGATGACGTCAGAGATCATTTATCAAAATTTTTCGATGCAGTAGATAAATTAAAAGATATGGAGGTGAACATTAATCCAGATCTGATCGCCATTTTGTTACTCTATAGCCTGCCAGCCAACTTCGAGAATTTTAGATGCGCAATTGAATCTAGGGACCAACTGCCTGACCCCGAATCACTTCGCATAAAAATAACTGAAGAAAGCGATGCTAGAAAAAACGAGTCGAATAATACAAACCAAAATGCGATGTATATTGAAAAAAATTTTAGAAAATGGCGTCCCAAGAACAAAGAACCATACAAGAAGGAAATGAATTCAAACCAAATTCGAAAATATCAAGAAGGTAAACCTGAATTTAGGTACCGTTGCCATAGATGCAGAAAAATAGGGCATAAAGCATTGGATTGCACTTCCGGGAAAGTTTCCGAAGAAGGTCAACAACATACCGGAAGTACTGATAGCTTCTACATTAATGAAAAGAGCTATAGAATAAATGGAAATAGCAAGCGAAGCTGGTGTTTAGATAGCGGAGCATCTTCTCATTTTTCAAAAGACCTGAACGATTTTACAGAACTTCAAGAATCCCCAGTAACCAAGTTGAGTCTGGCAAATAGCAGCTCAACTGAAATAACGGCGAAAGGGAAAGTTCTGCTTAAAACGGAAGTATTTAATGAACCAAGATGTATCAGTTTAAATGATGTTCTGCACGCACCCGATTTAAGATCCAATTTACTATCTGTCAGCAAGATTACAGGAAAGGGCTACGAAGTCATATTCAAAAGGAACACCGCATACGTCATCGACTCAGAAGGAAACGTTAAAACTACTGCTGATCGAATAGGCGACCTGTACTACGTGAATGAATATGAAGACCCCCCTAGTCAACCAACCACTCATCGGAAAGAAACGAAGAGGAAGAAGACAGACAAGAAAATATGGCGCGCAGAGGTCCAAGGAAGCTCGAAAACTGCGACGCTATAAGGTATCGAATCATACCAAGAAAGAACGGAAACCCTCGTTTACATTATATCGGGAGAGGGGAAGATGCGATGCCAATCCGACTTTACGTCGACGACGTTGTCATCGCGTCCAAGAAACAAAGGAACCCGGAAGGACGGTTTGCTGCTGAAGGACTTCTGCAAGCTGCAGCGGAAGCGATGCATGGAAAACGGACGAGTTCTGGAATTATGGAATACATGTTCGCTATCTTTATGCAGGGAAGGCAGATCCATGTAGCATTCTGGAAAAGGGGATACACCATCTCACATCTCGAGGGGAAGTGATGGAACTTATGTGACAAGCCGCGAGATGGCGTAGGCATTCAGAAGAGCCAGTCTATCTGTTTGTAGTATCTCTTTACCTACTTCCATGACTCCTTTGTTCTGACATACACATTCACATTTGTAACATGCTCTTAACTCTTTATCAACTATATTAAATTATATTACATCTCCTAAACGTGTGTTTTATTCACTTATACCAATTCCGCTACGTTTTACTCGCTATCATTATATATATAAATAAATATATATATAAATAAATATATATATATAAATAAATAAATATATATATAAATAAATATACAATTTTTGCTCGTTTAATAAGAGTAGATACCCGATGAGGAAATTCATGTCAAATCAGCAATCGAATTTTTAATTACTCTGAAATTTAATTAAAAAAAACAATTACCTACATGGACATTTTTTCGTTTTTTTAATTAATCCAGGATAGATGAATTCCTTGAATTTTTTAAATTGTTTCGTCAAAGCAATCATGAGTTATGAATTTTTGAAAAATTTGATGATTTTTTTTTCAAATGTTTATAATTTTCTGAAAAATAAATTTATTTGGTGGGTGATGTTTTTGAAAGAAAAAATATGTTTAAAATTATTATAAACTTATTAATACTTTTATTTTATTTTATTTTTAGGTTCAAATTAAGATACAAACTTGAAATTTATAAGTTATATGTATTACTTTTTCTGCATTGTATTAAAATTTTAATCGAATGATTGTGATGAAGTGTCAAATTTTTGGAGTGCCAAAAATGAAAAATATATCATGGAGTATCCCTGCAAAGATCTCGTTAAAAAGAACTAGGATATAGGATATCTATATATTAATTTAATTCATTTTAAAATAATGATGTGAGAGAGTTCCAAAAATGGCCAATTTTGAACCTCTCATGGTTCAGAACTAGGCTAGCTTAAAATTATGAAATCTTTTTGAAAAATTCACTCATTCTCCCCTCATTCACGAAGGATAAGAACAAATTTGTTATATCAAGTATTTTAGAAGATATAAGGTACAGAACCCTCAAAATGCGAGTCGACTCGCACTTGGCCGGCTTATTTAAATGTATGCGTGGATCGATGCAGACCAGAATAAATTGCCTTGGAAGAAGAATCTATTCATTTAAATTAATATAGAATAAAGTAAAAATGATAAATAATTTTTAAAACAATAAGTAATAATTATTTATTGCTTATATTATTAAAATCGTTAGATTGAAAAGACAATTTTAAATATTTTTAGCCGACTTCAAAAAAGGAGGAGGTTCTCTTTTCGGCTGATTTTTTGTGTGTCTATGTTACCTCATATCTCCGCCAATTGTGATCGGATTTTGATGATTTTTTTGCATTGGGTTCAGTCTAGCTTCCGATTGGTCCGTTTTTTTTCATTGGTATTGGTCCTTTTTTGATATGTTTGTTCAAGCATAACTTCTTTGTTTATGAACCGATTTTAATGATTTTTTTATTGGAAAGAGGGTACCTTAGGGGTAGTACCATATTGATTTGGTCAAGTTCTGAAGATATGATCAATGACGAAATAACGTAAATCTCCAATTCTTATGACCAAATAATCGAAATTATAATAAATAAAATCTTAACACATTCATTTAAAACCCGCAAACGTTTCGAGAGAATTTCTATGTTTATGAATTGAATTTTATTATCATTTTCTGATTCATTCGCCCGACGCTTTCTCTTACGAGATGCATGAAAGGTATTATATTAAGTCGCTATTAATAACATCACTAAAAAGAGAAAAATAAAAATAATTTTTAGAAAAAAAATAAAACCGACTTCAAAAAAATTAAATGCAACAAATAAAATAATAATAACTTAAAAATCAAATAAAATACACTAAAAGGTATAAAATAATTATCTTATTTAGTTACAACTAAACGACGAAATATTAACATGAAATTACTTTTTGAAGTCGGTGCCAAACATATATATTTTATGAATCGCACTCTACGGACTTACTTAGTACGTTTGGCGGGTACGCTTGCTTATAGGTATAGTTTGTTTGGCACCGACTTCAAAAAGTAATTTCAAGTTAATATTTCGTCGTTTAGTTGTAACTAAATAAGATAATTATTTTATACCTTTTAGTGTATTTTATTTTATTTTTAAGTTATTATTATTTTATTTGTTGCATTTAATTTTTTTGAAGTCGGTTTTGTTTTGTTTTTTCTAAAAATTATTCAGTAACTTGTGAATAAGATAAATAATTGATGAAAATCTGAAGAAGTCCTATATTAATTGCTAAATCAGCTAAAAGCCTTTTCATTAAGCAAATTACTTAAAATTTCGTTAATAAGCTGTTATAGATGTTTGATCTTTTATTATTGTTCTAAATTTTATAAACAAAAAAAATTTAGACAGGAAATTCAGACTAAGCTTATCTGGAGCTCGAAAGCCATTTTCGTTTTATTTTTTTTTTCTTAACCCATTACCCATTTAGGTCTTATATATATATATATATATTTCTATATATTTATATTTTAAAGGGTAAAAAGATAATAGGATTTCATTCTTGCCAATTTCATTCTTCCTTTTTAGACAGAGGTTATAAAGAAATTTCAAAACCTGAAACTTTCTTATTGAACTAGAATTGTTCTAAAAGTTTTTTTTCTCCCCTGGAGCGCACTTAAAGTTTATCAAAGCACCTTTGGTAAGAAAATCAAGATTCTTAGATCTCCCGAGTGAGTTTATTCGTTCAACTTGTTCTTTTCGAACTGTTAAAAGAAATTCATTTCCTCCATTTCCCCATTTTTTTTATTTATTTTTTTCTATTCTAATCTATAATATTAATATAATAACCGAGTTCGAGAGAATTGCAAGAACTAGAGGACTTATTTCGACAAAATCTTCAATTGCCCACCAGTGGCTGTCTTGTTGTATACTAAGATTTGTGTTCGCATTATTAAGTTTACCATACACCTGCCCCCACCATCACCTCATAAGGGTCCTAAAGAGTAAATGTATGAAATTTGCTCAAAGTCGAAAAAAAGTTCTAATTTTTAAAAACTCTCCCTCCCTATCTACACTAAAGAGCTATTAATCTTAATATAAAATACCTAAATATAAGCTTTCATTTGGATATTTTGATTGGCTTTAGTGCACCCAAAATTTAGTAACACATAGACACATACTATCGGACATTTTTTAAAAATAATCGATATCTATGAAGTAGTAATGAAGCTGTTGAAGCTTTTATTTTTGTGATTAATTTGATTAAAATTTGAATTTTTATTTAAATCACAAATAAATATAATTAATTATGCGTGATTTAAATAAAAATTCAAAAATATATGTATTAAAATATAAATTTTTCTATGTTCATAAGGATTTATAGTAGTTTGGTGTAGTCCGAAAAGTAGGGAATTTTTTTTATCAATAAATTTTCAGCCGATTTTGATAAAATCTATAAAAAGTAAAAAATAAATTTTTTGATTGACGATTACGATACTTTACTGGTATCTTCTTCTTCTTCAAGTGCCATACCTGATTACGAGCGTCGGCGATTACTATGGAGACTATCCTCTTCAATGTAATTATCCCGGGGATATTTTTTACAGGAGTGGTTTTCCATTGGCTTACCCTGAAGAAATCAGATTATAGCCGATATGGTAAAGTAAAAATCTAGTGTGATTCAAGTACACCACAGTTGCCTTTAGTAGCAATAAATAATGATACTATTGATGATTTAACAAACTCTTACAGTAGCAAACAAAAGCACCCTTAAAAGAAACGAGAAGGAAGTCCCTTCGTTGATCCTTTTAAACCCGGATAAGTAGGGAAGATGAAAATGACGTTCTAACAAAATGTTTTTTTATAAAATTTGTGGATTTCATTATTCTTTGGCTGCCTTTCCATCAATTCAATACAAAAAAATACAACCGAATCTTCCCATTTAACATAATATGTTGAACAATTGTAGCTGTTGAAATTAGGAAAAATATTAAATAATATTAAGAAACTTGAACCTTTGTGCCAAGTTTAAGATTTTTAGTTCACTGGAAAATATTCCATAATTCATTAACATTTGAAGAAGCCGTAGTGAGACTTAAAATAGTTTTCACGTTAAAATTTATAGAGAGTGTACCGAGGCTTGAAAAAGTTTTCATACTTTTCTACATCATTTAGCTATATAATGAAATATGATTTAATTTAATTAAAAACTAACTTTTAAGGTAATTTATAATATAGGGGTCCAAGAAGCGAGCCTGCTCGTGGCTAGAAAGAGAACCGTCGAAATATGATATTAAAATATAAATATCTAATTTGCATTTTGTCTTTGCATTTTCGTTCTATGATTATTCATCTTAATTCGTATTTGAATTATTATTATGATAAGGAACGGTGTAGCGTTGTATCGCTATAGTAACTAATTAAGTAGAATGGTACATGGTAAATTCATTAACATATATTTGTGTATGTGTGTGTGATTAAAGGAATTTGTTGAATTAGTGCAAGCGAGAGGGAGAGAAATTTCTACCTGCAGCCCCCTTTTCACCTGGTTAAATCGCTCCCCCTCGGAAACAATATCCACTCTCATTTATTAATGGGACTCTAATAGATATTAAATAGAAAGGAAGGTGACCAGGGGGGAAGGGTGTCAAACAAGGGTATTAAATCGATGTCACTCCCAAAATGACATCAACAAATTTACACTCCAGTTCGAGAAATATTTCCATCCCCGTCATGCAACCAATTCTATTGATATATGCGATCTCTATTATCTATATGCGGATGATAAATGGTTTCTCGACAATCACGTAGTAATTATCCCAGTAATTCTTCATTGCGTCCACCCCTCATGTTTTATTCGCAGTTATCAATTCAAATTATTATGCCAAATCAAAAATTCAAAAAAAGACTTTACAATTGTTCATTTTAATAAACATGCACATAAAAAGGAGCTAGTTCTTTAAACAAAAACAAAAAAATTATAGTTGTTTATCAGATGGGATTTTAAAAAATATATTAAATGAAGAAATCAAGCTCTATATTTTTTTCTTTTTAATTTAAAACTCCTGCTAAAATTTCGACCTTAGTTTGAGGTCATCTTCTCAGCATGAATGAATATGTAAATATTTATAAAAAAATTGACAAATTGTTTTGCATTTTTGGACCAAAATATCTGAAGATAATCTAAATACTTTTTAATTAAATAAATACAAACATTTAATAATCAGAATTAACTTTCTCCGTCTTTCTCTTTTCATGAGTAGCAGAATCCAGTCACATAAACAAAGCACACAGTGAGAAACAAATTTTGGTTAAAAATTATCTTTCTTCACGTTTCGGTTGTTTCTGAACAAAATGAGAAAAAAATTGAGTGAATACAATTGGCCATACCGACAGGCAGTCCTCCCCCTCCTAGTACTAATTGATTTTGAATAGCTTATTGTATTTACATATACCATCTGGCTGCCTGTGAACGCTATATCCCCTTTTCTCATTATCTACGAAAATTGCGGAGAGCGTATCGAGTCGGGAAAAAGTTTCCTCGTTGCCTCTTTTTAAAACAATTTCATTTAAAATAACTTAATATTTTGTTTATATATTTGTTATCATCATCATCATTAGCCTGTCGATAGCGACAATCCACTCCTGAATATAGGCCTCTTCCATCAAATGGAAGGGGGTTGGCATTAAGTCACCACGCTTGCCAGACGGATTGGTGACTAGGAATCAGATTATAGCCGGTCAAATATCAATGCAGGGACTCGGACTCGAACCCGGGACTCCTGCTTAGAAGGCTAGTGTCTTAAGCTCTCGGCTAATCCGATTCCCATATATTTGTTATAGTATAATTTAAATTAACCATCTAGGTTATCAAAATATCGTCAATAATTAAATATTGAACGTACGTTTCGGTCGGTTCTGAACCAGAAAAAAATCGAATGAATTCAATACAAAGGTTCTCCCGAAAGGTAGCCCCCCCCCCCACCAGGCATTTCAAGTAATTAATTTTGAATAGTCTATTATGTTTTTCTACCCCCAGGCTGCATATGAACTTTCGATTCCCTTTGCGTAGAGCATACCAAGTGATTCTGTCACTTTTTCAAACAATTTTATTTAAAATATTTCACTTATTTATTTATTTATTTATTATAGTATAATACTTTAAATTTTTCTTTGAAGACGGACTGATATATTCATAGTTGAGGATTGGCAGTCTAGAAATAAATAAAAATATTATTTCCAATAAAGAAATATTTATTGAACACTGAAGGAGGGAAAATTCTCCGAAACGTTGGTTTTAAAAAATTCTAAGGGAAAACTTTCCAATAAATACTTCTTTATAGGAAATAATATTTTTATTTATTCCCAGACTGTCTTCCATCTAATCATCAACTATTTAGTATAATTTTAATTAACCATCGGCATCGTATGTTATCAAAATATTGTCATTAATTAAAGTTTGAATTGAGCTTTTGAGTCAAAGGCCCAATTGGTAGGAAGAAAAAAATTATAGAGAGAGAATATTAGAGATAAGATATGTGACACTCCAGTGGAGATCCGAAGGTAATCCAGAGATGAGAGCCCCTGAGAGCCGTGTCTACTAAACCTACACTTGCGCATTGCGTGTAGCAGCAGGCGAACATGAAGGGGCGATTCCAAGAGCCGACTAGAGACAATAATTCATTCTTAAGGAAAGATAAATAAATTATAATATAAATTTCCTGCTTTTGCGTGTACTGGCATATCTTTAAGGAGCATAGCCGTTTCGTTTCTCTTGAAAACTTCCATAATCCCTATCAAAAACTCCACAATTAAATTCAAATGGAAACACCTAATAAAACTTCAATAGAAGGAAAAAGTGAAAACTTTTTTAAGAGTTGGTCCGTAAATCTGAGATTAATAGTCGAGACAGTTTGAGATAAAAAACAGAAACCTGGCTTGAAGGTAAGTTCTATTAAAACAAATTATTTTGCCAAATTTCATATAATGAATTGATTTTTTTCCTGAAGCTGAAAATCTAATCACTTCTTCGATTTGAAAAATCCAAAGATTTCGCCACCTGAATGAGCTTTCTATGAAGTTTCATTTAATCACGAGTAACAGATTACAGATAAGAGATTTAGAAAATACTAAAATTTAGATATACTAAATCATAAAGGACATAGGCAATTTAAATTTTAAAAATTATGTTTGAAGATAATTTTTCTCCACGTTTTGGATATTTTAATAAAAAAAGGAGAAGCAAAAGAAAAAAAAGAATAATATTTAGATCAATTTAAATAGCCCGGCCGCTCGAATAATAAAACAAATTCGAAAAATGGTCTGGTATTCAAAAATTTTTACTATGTAGGTATGTATACATTTTAAAAAAAACTAAAATTTTGATATACTAAATCATAAAGGACATAGGCAATTTAAATTTTGTATGGGGGTTTTCATGGTGTTCTTGGGTTCGAAAAGAATCCGGCATCCACAATTTCACACTGTGGAAATTTATAATTTATTTAGAGTACTTACTGTTACGGTAGCGGAAAGTCGAGCCGTTTCAACACCAATAATATAGTCTTTGCCACCCAATTCCCATGTTAAATAACTTATTTAATTAAATATGATTAAGGTAATTCGACGTTATCGAAGCTTAAATATTCCTCTCTGAAACCATGACTCAGAGATAGATATCTTGCAATCAAGTTCTAAATTATAGAATCGTGTCTAGGGAATGTTGGTACGAACGCAGTAGCGGAACCAGGCCCAAGGGATTCTTTCTCTAGAGACGCAAATGCTACAGCATTCTGTGTTAAATCAAAATACCTTATAAACATGAATCAAATAAATATTTCCTATCTCCGAGGATGTAGAAGATTAAAAAATTTAAACATCTGTATATAAATTTGAAACTCACGCTTTGAAGCTTTGGGAGAAAAATCTGTTTTTCTAAGATTTAAGGTTTAACTTTCTAAATGTTAAATGTATATAGAATTATAGATGGAAAAGGTAAGTTTACTCTGATTTCGCTTTCTAACGATGCATAAAAGGAAATTCAGAGTTGACTCGACATTATCAGACTTTTATTTATTATTTCTATGGAGGAGGTTACCCATGAACATGAGTCAAGGGACGAACTCCAAAATACCTCTATATGCGATCGGACCTTTGCTATTTGACTTTAGCAAAATCTTTCTTAAGGGAACTTCGAATTTTAGTCAGTTTCAGATGCTGTTTAACGCCCTTTCAACTTCTCAAGGCTTACAAGATTTATCTAAATTTTTCCCTTTAGAGAGAAGCTCGAAGTATTATCTTGTCACCTTAGATACATTTCAGGAACGAGTCATAAATTATTAGGATATTAGACCTTGTTTAAAAGATAAAATTCACCATTTCAAAAGCGTTTTCGACCTGTCAAATTTTGTAATAACCCTGACTTCCGGCCCGAACTAACTAAACTATGTTTAATGTACCGTATGTGTTTTTGTTTTTAGGCACTATAGTATTAGTGAATTCTAAATGTGAAAAAATGTAATAATGTAACTATATGTATCCAAATTTTTCTGCGGGCCCTCCTGGGTTTTGCACCCTCTTGGTTAGAAAGACTACATGTTTGGAAACCATTAGATTGATCAGGACGGAATTATCAATGTAATCATTATCAAGGATCCAATGTGGGAAAATATTTTGCATAAAAAAATAGTAAATCTTATCTTGTTTTAACAAATAACGACGATAGGTTATGTTGAAAGTTTTAACTTAGTTCTATACACTTTACTTATTTATTTATTTTTATGAATAAAATTAAATGTTATCAATTTAAACAAATCTAAAAAAAAGGGTAAGTTAAAAATAATAAATATATATTTAATTAAAAAACAAGCATGCAGACAAAGAATTAATCTTAAGCAATTAATAGGATTTGTTTATAGGCAATGGGTGGAATAAAAACAAAAAAAGATGAATGACATTCGAATTAGATATACCGAAGAGAGAGAAAAAATTTATATCTAATTGAATTGAAATTCAATTGTTAAAAAAGGGATAAAAACAGTTTGGGATAAGAAGAAAGAGGAGATGAAGAGGAGAGAAGGTTCATTTGTCAATCTTTCTCTTCCAATGGTGGAAACCAGAAGAATGTTCCCGTCGAAAATAAACGATTCTCTCAGCAACACGCCAAATGATTTATTAATTATTATATTTATTTATTTATTAATTATAATCCTCCCAGATATAAAGTGACTTTGGTGAAAAAAGACAAGACGGCATTTTTTTTATTGTGCAAAAATTCTCTTGCTACACTAAATGCAATTCATACTCGAGCCGTCAAGCTAATTGACGATTCTACCCTCACCGACTCCCTCGACTCACTAGCTCATCGAATAAATGTCTCTGCGCTTTCCCTTTTTACTTTACCATACAGGGTATGGTCAAGTATTGTTATCGTGCATGAAAAAAGTGGGTGTTTTTTTTCGAAATATCTCAAAAACGACTGAAAATATTTTGATTTAAAAAATTGAGCGATACCATGGCATTTCGCTCTACAAAATAGCCCTAATAAGTGGACATCGAAAAAATTATATTTTTCAAGATAATAATTGTTTTGTCAAAATGTCTGTTAGTCTGTCTGGTTGTCTGTGCGTTACCAAAAAGTTGTGGACGAGCTAGCTCAAAACTAGTGTGAATATCGAAACCAAATTTCACACCTAGTTTTGGTCCATTAAGATTAAGAACTGATTAGATTTTGGTCCATATTGATAATTAAGGGGGTTGGAGGGGGGGGGTTAAAAATAAAAAATCTAGGACATTTGAGCAAACTCAACCAATTTTCGTATACATAATCAGTGGGGCCCCAGAAGTCTAAAAATGCAAAAACTAACCGCCCAAAATGGGGGGGGGGGTAGGGTCAAAAAATGAAAATCTAGGCCCTTGTACCTAACTCAACCAAATTTTGTATACATAATCAGTGGGACCCCAGAAGTCTAAAAATGCAAAAACTAACCGTACAAAATGGGGGGAGGGTATGGTCAAAAAATGAAAATATAGGCCCTTGTACCAAACTTAACCAAATTTTGTATTCATAATCAGTGGGCCCCCAGGAGTCTAAAAATGCAAAAACTAATCCCCCACCCCTACATGATTATAAATAATATTTCCTAGCACTTGTAATCTTCAAACCTTCAAAATCCGGGTGCTCCACCCTCTCGCTTGATCAACTTTCCCTTCTCTTCGGTAAAGCAAGGCTTTTACGAGATCCATAGGGGTTGCATCTTACTGGTGGGCACCTTCTTTCAAAAAAAGATACCTATTCCTTATAAACCCTAAACTATCTACACTATGAAAATGTAGTTGTTTCCGATTAAAAGTAGTTTTCTAGTCAAATTTTTAAGTGTCTTTAAACACCTCGGGTCAGCCCTGGCGAGAGGGGGATTCCACCGGGCTCCATTTTTTTTTTGAGGGGCCCCCTTTAAATTGAAAAATAATGTGCTGAAATCTAAAAATTCATATATGTTCATATCATAATATAAAACAATATATACATTAAATACATATCTATATATTAAATACCTAAATAAAATAAAGTATCATCATAAAATAAAAATTAGTTATTAAAAAATAAAAATAAAATTTTTGGAAATAATAAAGATTGTTTGATAAGTAATAATTTTAAAACCTTCAAAATAATACATTTTTACATATAAAATCATTATTTTGGATTTAATTATATAGTACTCGTATATTACATTTGTTTAGCTTGGAGCCTCTAGACTCCTTCCCTCTCCCCCGGGCCAGAATTTTCTCTTCACGGCTCAGCCCCGACCAGGCAAAAATAATGATGAATATTAAAAAAAAAAAATTGTATTTATTTTCTGGAACCATTGTTATTTAAAGAATAAGCCAGCCAAGTGCTAGTCGGAGAAGCATACCTAGGCTCCGTATCTAATATCACATATATATTTTTACTTGAATGACCCTTCCTTCCAGGGGCTTATCCACGGGGCAGGATTCATGGGATGAGTAACGGCAACGACAAACCGTTTCTTATGGCAAACTAACCGTAATTAAATATATTTCATATGTTTAATCAAGAATTATGTTGTTTTTTAATCTATTGAAGTACATTTTTAATCCAATTAAATTGTTCTCTAAAGGGCCCCTCGCGGTAAAGTTTTGGGGTAGTTTTGATTTCTTGATCCTATATGTTTTATGGTGTGCTAAATCCGAAACAAAATTTCGTGACGGAATATTGTCAAAAATGCAAAAAAAAAAAAGTAAAAAATCTCATTTTTTGGCGATTTTTTACCAATAACTCGAAAACTATCACCTTTTCGTAAATAACAGTTTTTCCTTAATAAAATGAAAACCACTCATCCTAGAAAATTGATTTCTATCGAATTCTGTAGGAAATTTTGTAGGAACGTTTACTTGGACTACTTTTTTTATAAAACTCTTAGATTTATAGATATCTAGCTTTTTCCGGAGAGGATATGATCCAAATCCTTAAAAGTGTCATGAAAAGTGCTGGATATCTATAAATTTAAGAGTTTTATAAAAAAGTGGTCCAAGTAAACGTTCAAGTCAACAAAATTTCCTAGAGAATGAGATAGGAATCAAGTTTCTAGGATGAGTGGTTTTCATTTTATGAAGGAAAAACTGCGATTTTTTTTGCAAAAAATTGCAGTTTTTCAAAACTTCATCCTCATTACGGCAGGGGTTACCATTACCCAATTAAGATGAAAATTGAATTGTAGCAAATTTAATCTACATAGTTTAGAAATGTATAGAATGGTCTTTATCGAAAAGTTTCTCTTCCATGGTCAATATGGGGAAAAATCGAAAAAAGTGCGAGTTTTTGGGATTTGCGGAAACAAAAAAAATACTCCAATTTTCAACTAGCGCTTGAGTCCGAACGGTTGGTCCGAGAAAAAAACCTAAATGATAAAATTTGTAGGAAATTTTATGAACTTTCATTTTGAAATGAAGGATTATTTACGAAAAGTTGATAGTTTTCGAGTAATAAGCAAAAAACAGCCAAAAATGAGATTTTTTTTTATATTTTTGGGCATTTTTGTCCGTCATGAAATTTTGTTAGTAAACCTCAGATTGATTCGGATTGAGTACAGCCAAAAACATAAAGGGTCGAAGAAATTACAACTAATTCAAAACTTTCCGGCTAAAAAAACAATTTAACTGGACTATTTGTTTTAATAAAAAAAATTCACACTAAATATTTTGCTTTGTAAATTGACCCCCCCCCCCATGAAAATTTTCTGGCTACGCCACTGCTTCCTTCACATGGTGAATTCAATACATCGATTCACCCAAAATATTTGAGATATCAAATTCGTTCTTATTGTTTGTTTATTAGGAGAGAATAGACTAATTTTTAGAATTTTTTAGAATTTAAATATCTGATTGAAATTGAGCTGGAACAAAAATCAACTAAAAATGACCCTTTTGGGACCCTCTCAAATCGTTACTTAAGGTGAAATAATTTAAAAAAAATAAAACAGCATTATATCTACTTAGGGATCTTTACAGGGATAGGTTCCTCGCAACCCACAATATATATAAGTTCTAAATTTCATGTTCACAGACACAGACAGACAGGTAGTGTAGCTGTAGTTCAATATATAATGGAACTCGCTTTCATCGTCCGTATTCCCAACTAGAAATAACATTCAGTCTTTCGATAGCCGCATTCACAGATACCTTCAACTCTGAGCCAATCCCTGAAATTTCTTCTTCTTTTCACGATACTAAGGTCCACTCCGGATTAGAGAGGTTGTACTTTTATATCTAGTTCAACTTCTGCTTGTATCAATGTCATTATATATATAAAAAATAATTCAATTATATCAAAGTACATACTTATAATAACACAAGTGATAATTGCCACTGGTTATTAGGTAACTAGATTTATTAACAAATCCAATATCATTAGTTTCAAACATAACAATAACAATAATATCTACTCGTATATGCTTGATCCAAGATAAAAGAGGTAATGAGGGCTTTTAAAGACAAGCAATCAAAGTCCGTATAATGAAAACAAAGTGACGTGTGTATTTATATTATCATTTGATCGTATTGAAAATGTAGATGCTAAGAGATAATTATTATTATTCCTCTGATCGTATATACAATGGTAGCTATTCGAAAGATTGAATGGCTTTATTTAAACAAATCCCTCGAATATATTCCTCTCATCTAAGTATAGTATCCTTTTAAACGAAAAGGAAAATAACTTTTTAGTTTTGTTAATTGGAGTATTCATAGAAATTAATCGATTCAACAATTTAGATAAATAGGTCTATTCATATATAATTATTATGTTACATTTTCCTCTCTCAAAAGAGAGTTGTGCTTTATGTGTAAAACTTGTGTGTTCTTTATGCGAGATCCTCTTGATATTCACCAATGGATACTTCCAAAAATAATTCGATTCATTTAGTTTGATATATCTAGTCAATTAATAAAACCAGACTACTAGCCTCTATAAATAAATAAATAAATAAATAAATAAAATAAAAAATCCCGCTATTTTTTATAGTTAAACTGTTAGAGAACACTGTTAAAAAATTGTAAATTTACTATAACTTTGAAATTAAATTAGGTTGGAGTTGGTGGCGCTTCACAAGGAGAAAAATTAAAATACAAAGATTATTCTAGTTTACTCTATATATCTCAAGCTCTTAACTCATCGTCAGGAGAACATTGACTGAAGATAACATAAAATAATGAACATAATTTAGGTTAAAAATAAAATAAAATGAGAGAGTCTTCTGTTTTTTAAATAAAATAATTTTTAATTATTTCTAGAGACTATAGTTTCGAAGGCATAGCTTCATCATCAGTCTATCACAAATATTTCAAATTAGTTACAAATTAAGATTTATTATATTAAATCTTAATTTGTAACTAATTTGAAATATTTGTGATAGACTGATGATGAAGGCTATGCCTTCGAAACTATAGTCTCTAGAAATAATTAAAAATTATTTTATTTAAAAAACAGAAGACTCTCTCATTTTATTTTATTTTTAACCTAAAATAAAAACAATTCTGTTACCATCGACAGTGAAATCTTTTATTCAACTAAGAACATAATTTATTTTAATTTTAATATGATGGACAGTTATTTATGACTTAGTGTAAATATGAAAGAATTATCAGGGGATGGGATGGCCTTAGAGCCGAAAGAACAGATGGAGCGGACAGAGGGCTAAACGGGAATTAAGAAAAGATATTTATACTTGGAAGTTGCCGAAAATTATGTATGTGCCATAAAGGAGGGCAATAAACTATGGAGTGTGATGAGGGTGCATAGTGAAAATTTCCATCTCTTATTTTCTATTTAAAAAAATAAAAAATAAAAATAAACCCACCATACATTCTCATCACATTCCAATTCAAATTAAATATCATTGATTAAGATGTCAATTATTGGTGAAGTTTTGATGTCTGTTTGATTGTTCAAGATGTTTTGATTAAGGTGTATGGCCTTTTTAATTTCAGCTGACTCAAACAAATCTAATTTCCTGCTTTTTGAAATGAGTTAAGAGCTCGAAATATATAGAGCAAACTAAAAAAATCTTTGTATTTTAATCCTTCTCCCTGTGAAACACCACCAACTCCAACCTAATTTAATTTTAACAATGTTTCACTATAAACCAACACCGCGTTGGCTAAAAAATATAACTTTGAAATATAAATAGATAGGAAATTCACAAGATTGAGTTTAGAAAAAAATAATATATTACACCAAAGCCCCCTGATCCCACTACAATCCTAAATACAACAACAAAACCCCCGAAAAAGCCCTTCCAGCTAGACCCCAAGCTACGGGGTTAGTGTGTAAAGAAATCACCAGGGGGAGCAAAAGAACAATTTCTCCGTCAAACACCAGGAAAATTACGGTAATCAAAAAAAAAACGAAGGGAAAATGTCAGTCGCGAGGACCCTCGCGGGTCGAACCCGCATTCGAAAGGTAAGTTTTTGGGGTTCCCAAACTTTTCCGAGTCGCGGCGCCTTTTTTCAAATAAAATTTTTCCATGGCGCCCTATTATATAATATTTATTTTGAGGGAGCCTCCTCTTACAACAGATAAGTAGATGACAAAATTGGGTTATATACGCGTACAAACGGTGGTAATATTTACAGTTCTCTCTCTCTCCCTCTCTATTTACAGTAGTAGCTCGTTAAAATTTTATACATATGGTAAGTATTTTATACATAATTAAAAGTATGACTAATCGTTAAAAAGTAAGAGATAAAAATAAATAATAAATAAATTTTCAGCTTCTCTCTTTGTTTTTTCCTAATTAGCAAATAAATAAGATTTGAATTTTTAGTTAAATTACACCTAATTAATTAAGTGTGATTTAAATAAAAATTCAAATCTTAATAAAATTAAACAAAAAATAAAAGCTCCAACAGCTTCATTATTGGAAATAAATAATTTGAAATAAAAATAAATATGTGTTGAAGTTATTAATTTTTTTTTTAAGTACTAATTAACGAGCTATTCGTGAGTGCCTTCGGCACGCCCTCGAAGTTTGACCCTCCGGGCTGGTGCCCTGGAGGGCCGCGTCTCGGTCCAAAAATTTTATTCCTCTTAAAAAACCACACTCCAAATGTATACCTGTAAACTCCCGAAAATACATAGTCTCTTAAAAGTTTCGCCTCATTTTCGTCCTGACACAGCTACAGAAATGAGGCTCTAGAAATGAATCTGGAAGTATTTTTTTTTCTATAATCTACAGCATTGTGATATTTTTTGTGTGGAAATAGATTTATTTAAATAAGTGGTATCGAGTGAGGATGAGAATTATATTATATCATTTTTTTAAAATTTGGGATCGATAATCGATATAAGGCTCCAAATATTTAAAAGAGATCAGGTGTTGTTTGTATGACAGGCTGCTCCATCCAGTATTGCCATGAGAAACTCATATGGGCATGCGTGTCTTAAGTCGTTTAATTTTGTAAAAATCAAAAAATAAGAATAACAAAATTTAGATTTTTAAAAAATTATAAAAAAGTGGCAAATTATTAAAAAATAAACAAAAAATATATAAATCAAATAAGATGTGATTGATTTCTTTTTCTGTGCGCAAAGAAAAGCGAATTGAATATTTAATTTTTGAGTGGTGAGGGGGGGGGAGGAATAATTATCAATATATTTAATGTTTCTTAATTATCATCTTAAAATCAATTGGAGTCTTTCATTTCAAAATTCGAGTCCAAATTACGATTACATTTCAAATTTGCCGCAAATATACCGATGGCGCTCCCTGTCGGCAGCATTACGTCAGCGGTGCGGCAAATTAATCTAGGCAAATATATATAGTATATTTTGTTTGTGTTTTGGTTTGAGAAATGTCTGAAACTGAGAAATGTTCATTTGTTCATGTATGTTAATTCGGATTTCTAAACCCACGATAGCGGAAAAACAAAAGGTCGTAGAAAGTTCATTCAGGTCCCATTATAATATCTAATGTCGATCTATCTAGATCCCATAATCTACGATAATTCAAAAACGGTAGTCAAAAAAAAATTGTCGGTCCGGATTCTACATTCTTATCACTAGTCAAGAACGCAGAATTGTTCAGTACATTCTAGTGCTAAAAAAATTGTATTTTATTTGATCACACATGCAGATATATAGAGAGAGATTTTCAATTTTTTGGATTTAGCTGAAAAATTGGAAAAAAAACGAATTCGAATTTTTTAGATTTTGGTAAGGAAATTTTATTATTAAATTAAAAACGCCCAGCAGACTTTAGCTTGCAAGCCTACCTAGGAAATTTTATTAAGAACAAATTTCGAATGAATTGATTTTCTAAAATGAACACCCCATGATAAATATCTGTTAATTCTTATTTATTTGATAAAAATCTACCTAATAAAAATAAATTAATTGTATATATAATTATTTAATGAAAAAAATCTATTCGATAAATTTTTACTTTCCTTAAAAGCAATTGAAAAGAATCTACCGAAATTTCGAAAAAATAATTCCCTTATTTCTTTGAAAATATTTTAAAGATAATTAAAGATAAAAATATTAAAAATAATAATAAATTCTCTGAAATGCAATTGGGGTAGAATGTCTCACTCTGGTATAGAAAGAAAAGGGTGTGAAATATAAGCCTGGACGCTTTTACTAGTATATTAATCCTGGATACATGTCGAGACAAGACCATATCCATTGAAGACATTGAAACAAGCTCAGACAAATAAAGAATGTTCTACTAATCAAGTATAGTAAGTGTTTTATCAATAGCATCTATTTCTCCTTAACACATGCTAACTACATATTTTAATACCAATAATAAAATTACAGCAAAGTCTATTATATACCATAGAGTTGAAATATGTTAAAGAAATTGCAAAATAAAAAAGACATGAAAAAGAATTATACTCTCATTGAAAGATGAGTTATAATAAAATGTATTGTACTGTTTAACTAACCGTGGTACTGTAGGGCTGACAGGAGAGCAGGACACCATCCTGAAGCAGTCGTTCGCGCAGGAGGATCTTGAGTTGGAGTCGAGGAAGTCGGGTGCCCGCGAGTTCTGCTTTGCCCTGTTCGTAAGCCGCCTCCGTGCTGCATGCTGACGCCACCGCCACAGGGGGTGGACATTCCTCCAGGGTGAAATAAACGGAAGCAGCCCCCTCTTCGCGAAGAGTACGTACCGAGCGCAGCAAGCGGCTGCGATGCGTGGGATTAAACACCCCGATGGCATCCAAGTCAGGTTCGCCCACCTGAAACACCCAATCAACAACAACAAATTAAGCATTTGTGTCCAAGAATTCATTAGAAATTGTTAAAATTAAATAAACTAAAATAGATTGATTAGGTAGTTCTTTTCTTGATTATTTATGGCCGATGTATTCCGTTTCAGTCAATCTGTCAGACTTATTGAAATGCTAGCAAAATCAGCTAATATTCAAATATATGTTGATGATATTGACACAAGAAAGTGCAACCCATGTAGTCCAGTGTAGACCTTTACATTGAGAAGGAGGATAGAAAAAATTTGGATTGGGTCAGAGTTGAAGTTAACAGTAAATCCGAGTATTGAAAAAAAAGGTTCTATCTTACGGGAAAGACGTATGCGGAAAGCAAATTCCAGACTCCAGAAAATATAGGGGTAAACGAGTTTGTCAATATGATAGTTTGATGAGTATCTAGTTTAATCGCGAAGGGGTGTTGGGTGTTTGAAAATTGCATTTTTCGCTAAAGAGACATTAGAGAAGAAGGGGTAGATAAAGTAGAGTCTAGAGCTACTGGTAAACTTAAATGATGACTTATTAAAAAACTAACGCAAAATGTTGTTAACCTTCGAAATTTATGAGATGGCATATGTAATTACAAAAAATATAAATTCCATCTTTTTGACAGCGAGTTTAAATAAACTTTAGCAGAATAAAATGAAAACAATAATGTGACAAAAATTAAATTATAACTCTTCAAAAATGTTTGTATAAGAAAGTGAAACATTTTTAAGTCTGAATTTTGCAAATTTTTCTGATTTGGCAATTTTGAGATCAGCTGAAATTTGTCCCAAATATGCAGGGATGCAGCTTATTAAACCCCCCCCCCCCCTGTATATTTAGTTTCAGCACATTGGCTATATTATATCAATTCGATACAACAATTTTCTGATCTTCTATATTTTTCATCAGGAAGATACGAAGTTAGAAAGCCCTAATTCTAATCAGGTTTGTTTCGTTTAGTAAATATACATTTTTTGGAATCAGAATAAACTTTCTACTCGATGTTGATTTATCGTTGAGTATCGGAATCTAGAGAAACAGATAGACAAAAAAGTATACTTGATAAATTATTTTTATCCACGTTTTAAACTTTTCAAGACATAAATAAGGAAAAATAAATAAATAAATTTTCAAGTCTTTCCGGTAACCTAATCGAAAGCGGGTTAAAAGTTAAAGGAAGCGATTCTTTTTATTTGCTCTCAGAATAAATTAGGGATTTCTATATGAGAAAAAGGATAAAATATAATAAATAAAATTTCAAGTTCTACAATTATAAATTCTTATTCATTTACTTTGCTAAAAATAATCTGCGACATTAAGAGGAATTGACAATCCTCATATAAATTACAAGGTATTAAAGAGAGTATAGAGACTTCTTATGGAAAGCTTGTTTAAGATTAAATTTTCTTGAGTTTGATTTATTCAACTACCTCTATCATATCAAAGGGTGGCAGACATGACATATGGAAAATGTTTCATAAATTAAATTAATCATTCAGAGAACACTTTCATCTCCATAGACGGCACCTTAGTAATGTTTAAAACTTTCTTGATCTCCGTCTTAGAGGTTCAATACCTTCGAATACGACTTTTCTTGAAAGCTCGAGCTAAGTGTGGCTTTAATTCTTCATACATACAGTACTCAATGCTCATCTTTTAAGTTAAGACATTTATTTTCTTATCTGGTGTGATTTATATTTTCCTATATTTCTAATTATTCTTCTCTTGAATGGTTATTTGTAAATATTAACCAAATAAAAGGATTTCACAAGTGTCAACAATGTGATCACTAGAGTGGTCCTTATTTTGGGTATTTTCGAATTTTTACGCTGACAGAAATAAATAATAAAAATAAACTGCAACGGATCGTTGCTAAACTTTATCCAAATTCATTTGAAATATTAATATGTTTGTTCCTTTATTATTAATCAGATATCACTTGCAATTTGTAGTTCATATTGACATTAATTCAAAAATAATTCTCATTTAATAGTTGAGGAATAACCATTCTACATTTGATTTTTGACATTTCGGTTATTATTGTAACCATTGCTGAGACATGGAGGAATCGACTTAAAATCAAAAATAGCCATCGATTCTCATCTAATACTTGAGGAATAACAATTCTACATTAGGTTTTTGACGTTTCGATTATTATTGGTAACCATTGCTGAAGGCATGGAGGAATCGACTTAAAATCAAAAATAACCATCGATTCTTATCTAATACTAGAGGAATAACCTTATTGCATTCCATTTTTGATGTTTTGACTATTAATGGCAACCTCCACTGAAAACGTGGAAGAATAGACTTAAAATCAAAAAGACTAAATTCTTTTATGGCAAACAACTCAAACTTGAGTAGTTTACCAAAAAGAATTTAGTCTTTTTGATTTTAAGTCTATTCTTCCACGTTTTCAGTAGAGGTTGCCATTAATAGTCAAAACATCAAAAATGGAATGCAATAAGGTTATTCCTCTAGTATTAGATAAGAATCGATTGTTATTTTTGATTTTAAGTCGATTCCTCCATGTCTTCAGCAATGGTTACCAATAATAATCGAAACGTCAAAAACCTAATGTAGAATTGTTATTCCTCAAGTATTAGATGAGAATCGATGGCTATTTTTGGTTTAAAGTCGATACCTCTATGTCTTCAGCAATGGTTACCAATAAAAACCGAAACGTCAAAAATCCAATATAGAATGGTTATTCCTCAAGTATTTGATGAGAATCAATCGCTATTTTTGGTTTAAAGTCGATTCCTCTATGTCTTCAGCAATGGTCACCAATAAAAACCGAAACGTCAAAAATCCAATATATCTAGAATGGTTATTCCTCAAGTACTAGATGAGAATCAATCGTTATTTTTGGATTAAAGTCGATTCCTCTATGTCTTCAGCAATGGTTACCAATAAAAACCGAAACGTCAAAAATCCAATATAGAATGGTTATTCCTCAAGTATTTGATGAGAATCAATCGCTATTTTTGGTTTAAAGTCGATTCCTCTATGTCTTCAGCAATAGTCACCAATAAAAACCGAAACGTCAAAAATCCAATATAGAATGGTTATTCCTCAAGTATTTGATGAGAATCAATCGCTATTTTTGGTTTAAAGTCGATTCCTCTATGTCTTCAGAAATGGTCACCAATAAAAACCGAAACGTCAAAAATCCAATATAGAATGGTTATTCCTCAAGTACTAGATGAGAATCAATCGCTATTTTTGGTTTAAAGTCGATTCCTCTATGTCTTCAGCAATGGTCACCAATAAAAACCGAAACGTCAAAAATCCAATATAGAATGATTATTCCTCAAGTATTTGATGAGAATCAATCGCTATTTTTGGTTTAAAGTCGATTCCTCTATGTCTTCTGCAAAGGTAAAGGATAAGAAAACAACGCAGTTGCTATGGTTACTTATAAAATTTCCTCCCAAATTTTTAGCATTTCACAGAGAGAAGCCTATCCATTCTTATTTAAGCAAGGCTAAATGAGCTATATTAAAAGGTTCAAATGAATAAATTTTAAAGAATTTAAAAAATTAAAAAAGTACTCTCTTACTCTAGAGTAAAGTACTTTAAAATATAATTTTACTAAAAACTTTATTTTTCCTTTTTTGTGGTCCCCCATGTACTTAATTAGGATATTAAATTTCATCAAAATTGGTTAAGTCATTTTCAAGATATTTAGAAAAAACTAAAAAAGTACTGAAATAAAGTACTAATGTTTGTGGGTCGATATGTACCAAAAACTAATCAGCGCTTCATTTTGTTCAAAGAATGCTAGGTTTTCAATTTCATTTCAATCGGTGCAACGGTGTGGAAAAAATCGTGGGCCAAAAAAACGATAACATACATCCATCCATACATACATACATACATCCGCACGCACTAAATGAAAAAATGGCACTTTTTGGCCTCTCGACGAGACCCCATGTAATTTTTGGCAAAACCGTCACGTGCTAAAATTCAACCTAATTGAATACTACAATTTGTGACTTTAATTGAGTCCATGGGTTCCGTAGTCTTTACCTGAGGACCCTTTGAAGCCACGCTTGCCCCGAGAGCGATTGCAATACTTTACCCATGCTTTGCATTGGATAAAGTAAAAATATCCCTTAAGTTTCAAGAATCTATCTCAATTTTAACCTGTTCCGCATAGCGATGCAAGTTTCCCCATCTAAATAAAACTTGGGTTTATTGGCATTGAACGATCAATTTTTTATACCGGCCAAAGTAATGGTTCAAAAAATTTGAAACTCTGTAGACTTTATCCTTATAGTAGCTATCCCTCAGAATGTTTACAGATTTTTAGCTATAGTAATTTTTTTTATCTATAACTTACTAAGACGAAGATATAGCAGTTTTTATCTAGCTTTAACTCCAAAATTATAATAGCTAAAGATCTGTAAAAATTTTGAAGGTTAGCTACTATTATAAGGATAAAGCCTACAGAGTTTCAAATTTTTTGAAGCATTATTTTGGTCGGAATAAAAAAATTGATATTTCAATCCCAAAAGCCCCATGTTTATATCGCTGTGCGGCACATATTAAAATTGAGAGAGAGACTTGAAACTTGGACGATATTTTTTTTTTCGAACCATAGGAGCCTCTGTCAATGTAAAAATTCGAAAATATCCAAAATAAGAACCACCCTAGTGATCACTAGAGATCGGATTGTTTGCTAATGCATATTACATTTATATTTAAATGAACTGAAAGTATTATAATCAAATAATTAATTTAAATAATTCAGATAATCATCTACATATCTTAAAAATTATTTTTATTATTTTTTATTAAATGAAAAAATGAGAATTGGTTATTGTGTATTGTATTTGGCTGAGGTCAAATCGGTAATCTCTCTGTTAAGTCCAGAATGCGCTAACTAAATACTCAAGAGTCTATCCTGATCAAAATTGCCGATAGGTCGGATGTTTAATGGTATTTTCTTCTCTTTTTCCAAATAATAAAAAATAAGTCTTAATACAAATGGCTGACCTATATGAATTATTTGAATAAACTTTTTGATTTAGATAATATACATACATTTTTAAGACGTACCTACACTATTTATAAATAATGTTGACATTTAACATAATTTGATTATTTTGAATATTTATATACTAATTTCATATCAAGGCATATTTTTTAAAAAGTATACAAACTAGTATTCACATCATTATTAATAGTTTTTGAGGGAAAATCAAAGAGAGTGTGGTAATCAAGTTCTACGGGTATTTTATTGGACTAAGTTTTGAAATATTCGGATTTTTCGAAATTCCGTTATTTTATTCAAAAATTTCAGAACTAACTTGATTTGTTTGTTGGTCAACTATGCAGTGTTTGAATGTTCGAGGGAAAACAATATTGTGGTTTTGCTGAAACCTCAGAAGTTGAACACCCCTTTGAGCATGTTTGAGGTATGCTTCAGGGAAGGCTCAATTAGCATATGCAAGGCATTCAGTCCGGACAACACTGAAAATGCCATGCAAGAGTAATAGAGACAACTTACTAAAAATTAAAGAACAGTTTAATTTTGAATATGCCATTGTCGTGTTTTAAAAGACAAATGAAGACACATGTAATAACAATAATTTTTTTTTTGTTATTATAATTTTTTTATCATCTAGTTATACAGTTTTCTTTAAAAAGTCTTTAAAAGGGAATTTTCTCCTTCTTTCTTCTATTTTTTTAAATTTTATTTTGTTATGTCCAACATTATAGGATTTCTACTGTCTACTTACAAAAGGATCCAGGGGGGAGTAGGCAACAGCGAAGACCCTTATGGGGATGATCTGGTGATAAAAACAAGAAATTGTCAACTACTCTTTTAAAAAATGCCATATTTCCAGTAAGATTTCAACTTGTTCTTTTTAATTAATATGAATCTTCTATAAAAATTAATTGATTCTTTTTTGTCACACTTTAGTCCTATCCAACTAGTCATCATACTTATGCTACAGAATCTTTGATTTTGGATCATATGTATAGTGAGTTATTAAAATTTTAAAATTAGAAATACATTTTTCAAGTATTAGCTTGTTTTTTAAAGTTAAATATAGCAATTTTGCTGGATTTTTGAATCTTTAAAATTTCAATATTCCTTACGCTCTCCTCTTTCAGAAATAATTACTGGATCCACTATTATAATGAATAAAACGGGAAGTTATTTTTTGGATCTAGAATAAACCTTGATATGCACAAAAAACATATTATTTCCAAGACTATTTTAAAAAAATTTAGTTTCCAAATTAAATTCTATCGTTTTGAGAATCGAACATGGAGCCTTGTAAAAGGAATTTTTTTAATTGAATTTGTTTATTTACGTAAATTTCCAAAGGGCATATGCATAATATATTATACAGTGTATCCCAAAAGTCCGGTCTCATAGGTAGAATCGGAAAAATATAAGTGATGAATGTTGAATATTGATAATATAGCCGTTGTTTCAGGTAGGAAAAGCATTACGGAACAAATGTTCAAATTGATGTCCCTCGTTAGCCATGCAGGTATGAATACGAGAATCAAAAGCTCTTTGTACATTACAATGCGTAACAATGTTGGTGTGATAGCGTAATATGCAGCTCACATGTTTTCTTTGAGATTATTAATTGAAAGTAGACGTGGATTGTACCCAATATGTTAGATTTAAGGTGGCTTTATAGAGAAAATTAGGGGTTACTTAATTTTAGGAAAAATTGAACTAATGATAATTTTTTGAAGTGAGCTACTATTTTTTTCTATTTTCAATTCCAAGACTGTACTTTGGGAATACCCTATATATTATATAGGCTTACCATATATCCCAAGTTGAAAGTATGGTCCCGAACAGTGTCATTTTGTCTCGGTTATTTGGAAAAAATTAAAAATTGTCGAATATACACGAAGTCGAAAAGCCTCTAAAAATGGCAATTATTCAAAAAGAAAACATTAATTGTGTAGTAAATTTTAGTGAAATTTTCGAAGTTGATATAAATAAGAAAGAATTTTTAAAGAAAATTCACGTTTGGTTTACCTAAATGTTAATAATTTTTTAATAATAAGTTATGTTCAGTTAAAAATAATTAAAATACTAGATAATTTGTTAACTACTACATTACTTACTCGTTTTGAATCATTGGTAAAAGTAATTAGATGAATTGGTACCTCTTTTTTTAAAATCCCATAGATTCCTTTTAGAGTAAACAGTCAAAATTGTCCCGGTTTATTTATATGTATCTATTTTCAATTTTTCTTTTGAGATCGTACTTTTCAGACACCATATACATATGGTATATCCCGTATCATAGGTAAGTCGAAAAATGGAAAAATCTAGAGTATAGCTATTACAATGAAGTAATGATTAAATAGGTTTACGAAATATACATTATACATACATATATAAACCTTTCATAAGTATTTTAATTCAAGAGGGATAGAAGGTAAATTTTATGACTTAGGAAACAAAAAACATTATTAGAATTTTTATGCAAATTGTATTGAAGGGAAAAAGTTGGAAAGAAACTCAACCGATATCCGCTCAATTAATGTAGATTTGCATTTAAAATGCTCGATTTTTGCCACATGTGGTCTTTAATATTGCCCGTGGATTAAACGACAAAAGTTTATCTTGATTTTTTTTTAATTAAAATATATAAATCGTTTTTATTTAATTACGAAAAAATCTCAATAAATAGTGATATCATGGTCAAATTGTTTTCAGAAATTAAAAGAATTAAATGTAAAAAAAGGTTATTAAAATAAACCAATCAAAAAGAGCGAAGTGCGAGTCAGAATGTAATTTCCTCTCTTTCAATCTCTGTTGATAAGAGTGGTACGTTATAATTAATAAATTGAAAATTCAATGAACGTAATCTGTACTTTGAATTAAATTGAAAAATAATGAAATAAATAAATAAATTTTATTACATACCTATATAAAATAAATAAATCTATTGACATTTTAATTTTTGATATCAAGGAAAATAAATTCAAAAAAATATACGTTTCAAGATTGTATCTTATGTTTTGCTTTATAAGCAACAATGATCTGACAGATGGAGAGTCAGACAGACAGTGTAGCATAATAGGGTCCCGTTTTACTTTTAAACGAAACCTTAAAAACGATATTACTAATGGCCGATATTAGTCAAGGCTCATAACTCATAACCTTTTTTTATGCATGTTTTTTTTAATGATATTTATGAGAGAAGGAGATACGCCAGAAGGTGCATCCCCTAAAGGCCTGTATGGGATGGCCCCTCCATCGTGAAAAGAACAGAGTAGAAGGAAAGAAGCCGGAATCACGAGCCAAATCTCAGAAACTTAGATACAATTCAATATCCAATTCACTAAGTTTTTAGGGGCTTCGAGCAGTGGTAAATTTTTCGAACGATAAATTAGGTTTTTTAAATTCACTTAATTTTGTTTCCAGACCCTATACTTACAGAAAAATGACTGTGTATGGCCGGGAATCGAACCCGAGACCTACGGGCAGCCAGTCAGACATTCTGTCCATTACATCAGGGAGGCCGACAAGCAAGCCAAAAACGCAGCATCTTTACGAAATTATCTGTGTATTGTCGAAAAGAAAGTGTTTAGGGATAGACGAAGATATCTTGAAGAACTCAAGATTTTAAAACTGGAGAAAAAAAAGGAATAGAGAGTTTAAGTCTCTAGAAGTGTTGGGGACAAACATATTGATGAATGAGTTGACACCTTGCCAATTGTACAGCAAGTGTCTTAGGAATCTGCTAATCGAGCACCACAGTGTATAATAAAGTTTTGATTTAAAATATTTGTTTGACTAGCATTTGCTAAGACAACGAAACAAATGTTCTCTATCCAATCTGGTATTTGATTCCATGAGAGATGACAAATAAAATATTTCTAATTAAAAAGACTGATGATCAAGGTCAAACCTTCGAAACTCTACTTAGTCTCAAACAAATAAATTATAAAAGTATAATACATATTTATATTTGGTTAAATATGCGTTTGTTTTTTTGCATCAAGCAGAGGGCAACCTCAGTGATTTCTCTTTGTGAATAAAGTTTTTAATTTATTCAAAAATGAGAGGAAAATGTGAAATTTTTTCAAGACTCGCTAGGCTTTTTGCAGTTTTGGTGAATTAATAATTTTAAATAATAAATATCTGATATTCATTTTGATTTAATATTTTCTTATGTAGAGTCAAAAAGCCATTCCTAGAATAATTAAGAAATTAATCTCTACTCTTAGACCATGAAATATATAGACACGCCCTGTTGTCGATTTGGTGAGGCCAACATCTCCATAGCATGGCCACTATAGAAATTATTATACATTGAGATAAATTTATCGTAGTTTAGATTATTTATTTTGGATTCTAATAATGACAAATTAATATTAAATTAATATAACCAAAATTTTTATGCGATGACGTGACGTCATCTGTAGGCGATGTTGGCCTCACTTCACTCTGTGTGGAGAGTAGCAGAGGGCGTTTCTATATATTTCATGGCCTAAGTCTCTACTAGTCTGAAACAGGTCTCGACTTGTATTTAGCTTCTTTAGCTCTAAAGGAAGAGATCATCATTCTAGCCGTGCCCTTTTATTCTTTTTCCTCGATGAGATTCTAATGAAAGAATAGCTCGCACATTATTTATTAAATAAGAAAAAAGTAAAAATTTATTTAAGCTAGAACCCCCTTATAAGTAATAATAATAAACTTAAATATAAATTGTTAATTTATGCCTATATAATAAACACATCGCTTTGAAATCTCAATAAAATGATTAAAATAACGTGTTCTGCATTTTGGAACCATAAATTCTAAAGGTATAAGGCCCAAATGCTAACCAGTTCTTCGCATTGGAAATAAAAATATTTTGCCATAAGAATGAACTTTCTCTGAATTTTAGTTCTTAAGTTATCGTGAGTATCTGAATCCAGACACACAGACAGAATAAAATCATGGTTGGAAATGATATTTCTTCACGTTCTCGATACTTATCAACACAATCAGAGAAGCAAAATTTTTGAGTGAACTTAATACTAGGTTGGCCCGAAGGCAGGCTTCGAGTAACTTTCATTTTTTTTTTACTTATTCATATTTAAAAATGTATTAAATGTGTAGAAAATTATTTTCAAGCATAATATTTTTCAATCTATGTTCCGATACCGACGATAATTCGAGAACTTAAGTGGTAAAAAGTTCTTTCTGTGGCTGAGTCCTGCCGGAAAAGCCGAGATATTGAATTCCATCGCTTTCTTTTTGTATCGACTTATCATGTTTAGAAATATCTGAAACGTTGGAAAAATACATTATCAAATTTGTTTTTATTCTGTTTTTGTGAATATTTAGATTTAGATATCCAAGTTAACTCAGGAATGGGAATTAGTGAAAGTTCGATTTTGCTAAAATGTTTGTCATTCTAAAATAAAAAAATAATTAGATTTTGGACATTCTAGCTTTAGAACTTCCAGATGAAAAATGCAAAAATTAGAAAGAAAATTTAATTTTTATTTACGATTTTAAACGGTTATAGCTAATGAGCTGAAATTTTTCCAAACAATTATGTATTAATCAAATTAAACAAAATTGCTGCGTCAAATTTCGGTTTTTTGTACAATTTTTGGCAAAATTATCTAAAGAATTAAAATTTAAAGAGATTTACCAAGTCATAAAAAAGATTTTAGGAATTAGAAAAACAATCAAATCTTTATATGATATCTTGAACGATTATAATAAATGAGCTAAAATTTGGTAAAATTTCTGTATTAGAATAAACCTATGCTTTTGTTTTAAGATTCAGATTTTGAGCTCCAATCCTTCTCTGAATAAATGTGTAAATTATTGAAAATTTATTGACTTTTTCTTCCAATTATATTTTGAGAAAATATATGCTATTTTGAGTCGCGTATTTTTACAGCGAAGGTGTATTAAGATGTACTATGAGTATAAGACACTTTTCGGAGAATTAATAAAATCGAATTATTTGTATTAAAACGAGAAGAAGTGGCAGTTTTTAGGCAGAATACTTAGACCTTTATAATGGTTCGAAAGGTAAAATATAATATAAAGATATATTATCCAAAAATATAATAAGATGGAAAAAGCGAGGTGGGTTGATGGCTATGACTTTTTCAAAAAAATTAAGATAAGTGCATTTTCGCATTCACCCCAACATGTAAACTTTAATTCAATGAAAGAACCCTTATTTCATCCTATTATGATAAATATATTTTAATTAAATATGGAAATTTATATATACTTATATATATATAACAAGTAAAAAAGAGCACGCAAATAGAGTCTAAATTATCAAAGAAGAAAACAAGAGAGTGGAATAAGTTTTTGAGGTTAAAAACGAAATTATTAATATATTCAAAAGAAGACGAAGAAAAAAGTCGCTTCTTCTTTTTCGAGGCAGAAAATAATAAATAATGTCGTGTGGATAAAATATTCTCTCTTTATGACAGCATATAAATTTATTTATTTTTATCATAATAAATAATTTCAAAAAAAGAAGTTATAAATAAATAAATAATAAAAAAAATATTAATCGAGAGAAAAAAATACATCAAAAGTTTAATGAAAAATTTATGAAGCTAAAAAGAAGTTTTTGCTTGTCCCTTAGGAGCTATAAAAGTTTCATTATATAAATAAATATATGTAGAGAGAGATATGTTTTAACCCCTTTCTTCTATCAAATATTCAAAATCTTATAAAGCATGAAATAAAAAGCGATAATGCCAAGTTTTTATAGAATTTCTTTTATTTTGATATTTTAAATTTCTATAAATATAATTTAGGAAAAGCAAATTTGAAATGTCAATTTTTTAGAGCTAAAGAATTCCTAAAAGAAATACATAAATATATAAGCCATTTTGAGTGTTTATTTTATATTTTTGAAATGCCAAGCACAAAAAAATATTTCAAGATTTTTTCGAATTTTTAAATTTTGGAGGTTTTTCACAAATATGGTCGACGTTTCGAACCATATTTTCCGAAAAGATATCACAAGCTAAGTTATTTTTAATAGCAAAAAAATTCCAATATATCATAGGCAGTAACCGAGATAAAGTAAGTAAATAAGTATATAATACCTCAAAAAGATAAGGCCAAAAACCAATTTTAACTGAAGTTTGTTTCATTCATAACGACGAGGTTTCGAAGCAGATATCAAGAGTGAATAAAATGGTAACATAGCAACATAACAAAATGCAATAGGCGAGACAAAGTTAATAGTTAATAAAAGTTTATTTGTGCGAAACCCCTGGTTTTTGTACATACAATACTCAATAGAGGTCAAATGAGAAACTAATCTTACAAATGGATCCACCAATTCAATAGTCTTTATTCCCTAGTGTGAAATTCCCTTTCCGGTTCCATATTTCAGCGTCATACAGACTATGCTATTTTAAAAACCAGACTTCGACCTGAATTGAAAAAAATACTCAAATCTGACGCTTGGATATTTTTTATTCTTATAATCAAATTTTTAACTGAAACTCTTGAGCTTATAGTACATACAGGAAAAGAACCAAAACTAGCTAAAAAATGCACGGATTATTTGGGGTTGAATTACCAATGATAAAATTATGATAATAATTAAAATTTATTATCATAATAATAAGACGTTTTTGTTTCTAATTCTAGTTTTGTTATGATCTCTCATATTATTGAGATTATAGTGTCAAATTGTTTGTCTTGGATCACGAGTCAACCCTTTGGTCTAATTTAATATTGATGAGAGGGATTCTAGCTACATTTATTAACAATTAAACACTGGCCTAAAATAGGAAATGTCAATATAATAGTAAAAATTTTAAATAATTTCTCCAAGGGCTGTCTAACCCAAAGTTATTTTTCAGAGCATTCTCACTGCCAAATCCTAAGAACAAAATAAAGAACGAACATTTATCATTTGTATTTTAAAATTTTTCTGAGTTATGATTTTTTAATTATATTATATATAATAGGTATGAAGTTACACATAATTAAAATACAATATTCTAACATGACCAAATATAATTTATATAAAAGAAAAGCAATTTTTAAAATTAAAATGAATCGTAAGAAACCAAAATAATCATTGGTTTCGAAAATCCTGTCCTTTAGTGTTTAATTCTTTGAGTTAAATTTACACGATCCCCTCTATCTATGCAACCGATTTGGCAGCCCATCAGCTCCTTGTCATGCTTGCTAGGCGTTCAGTATATCGCGTCGAAAATTTCTACATGGTTTAACAAAAAGGTGTTGGAATATTTTGAATTTCAATTTTAAAGGGAAATGGAATGAGTTTTCCCAAATTGATTATGCAAGTTCAAATTTCCGATAGAAATAGATTTAAATTTTTTAAGAATATAAACAAGAGATTGTCATCTATTAATCTATTAGATCCGAAATAGAATGGATTATAATTAATTATATGTCAAAAGGGTTGTTTTTATTTATTCGGGAACCGAACTCGAGTTTTAGATTAAATAATAATAAATAAATTTAGATTAAAGAATTAAATCTTAATTTGTAAATGATAATTTTCGTAGAAATTTAGAGTCTATTTCTAAATTAAATCAAATTGTAAAAAGTCAATCTATTGCTTCACAAAGAGAAACAAAGAGGTTGTCCTCTGCTTGATGCAAATAAACATACACACATACATATCGACTCTGCTACTCTCGGCAAAACAAAATCTTTTCAATTCAATCTATTGCTCTTTACATTTTGAAGAAATTTAAAATTGGAAATATTCAACCAACTTCTTTTAAATTATTATATGGATGGCTATTTGTTTAAATTTAGAATCACTAGAGACCACGAAATTTTTACAAATAAAGATTTAAATCTTTGAGAGAGATATTTACTACAATACATATGTCAGAGAGGTTCACCTCACAGGGTAGCCAATTGGCCCTGATGGCTAATTTTGCATCGAGTTCAATTCCCGGAGGAGTAAAAATCAACCCTTCTAATTCTAATTAAAAATAACCCATCCCATCTAATAGTTGGCAACCTCTTGTAATTTATTTAGAAATTTAAAGTCTATAGTATTTCTATCGGCAATGTGATCTTGTATTCAAATAAATGTTTCTTGAGATGACTTGTATTATAGATTAAGTTGACATTTTTTAAATAAATAATATTTTATTTATTATTATAATTTTTATATTAATTAAGATATTATGCATTAAAAAATTATGTAGCTAATTAGTTGTTCGTTTTTTGAAATACAAATATTTTGTTCCCACAACGAACTTTTTACGATCGGGAGAGAGTTTCGACTAAAACCCACTTGCCAATTTTTAATTATAAAAATTTATCAGAATGCACGATGTTTCGACTGCTATTTATGGAGCGCTTTCAAATGCTGGGTCTTTTAATCAACTGACTTCTCCTTCTATTATTGAGTTCTAATATAATCTAATAAAAGAAAAGTAAATAATAATTTTCTAAAAAATATTTTTACTTTTCTTTTATTAAAATATGTTTCACCTCGCACCAACACCAGACTCTCTAAAAATTACTAATATAATCTTAATAATTTTGTAATTTGATTAGGAATTGTATTCATGGTGACAAGAGAAGTGAAAGGCTCTCCACGAAAAAATGGAATTTAGACCTAATAGTAAAATATTACAATTTAAGTAAAGATAAAAAAGCGTCTGGTACTAAAATGATAATATTATTATTATATTATATATTGAGACAGATCTTACAAATTCAGCAATGATTTTTTAAAAGTACCTAGACCCAATGATTTTTTTCTCAGAAGAGTCCGAATTATAAACCTTAATAATTATATCGACATGTTTAAATTTTTCTCATTTTCCGCATTTTCCGAGATTAAAAATCTTTATTCGATTTATAGTATGTTTATAATGAATCTTGATTTAACAGAGTAATATCCAAGTTCGTAGAGAGAAAATCCCTTGGGTATGGTTCCGTTACTGCGTCCGTACTACCCTGCAAAATTCCCTAGACAGGCTTTCTAAATTTTCGAACTTGATTGCTCTATCTATGAGACATTAATTTTGTTAGGAATCTTTAAAATAGGATAAAGATGAAAATCCTTAATGATATTTAATTAAATGTGTCAGTTGAAGTGGGAGTCAGCTTACACCTTCATCTCTGGAAAATTTTTTTGGTTAATTTACTAGGATAGATATTAGAATAAACAAATCTAGTAAGAACTTATACATAGATAGATACAGTGGCGGATTTAGGCCTAGGCCCGCAATGCCTGGGCCTAGGGCGACAACATTTGAGGGAAAAATCCAAACAAGGAATCGGGAGGGGTGGCTCTCATTTAAGAGAGAAGTTTTAGTTTTTGGAATAAATTTGAATTTTTTTTTTAGATTTATTATAATTTATAAAATATAAAACATCTCAGATTACAAATCCATTTGGTGATCCATATCAGTGTTTGGTATGAAGCGTCATGCGGGCTAATCGCGAAATGATGCTAGATCATAGCTAGATGGATCACATCTTATTCATTCTCTCTTGGTCCAGACTTAAGATTCAGCAGACTCCAATAGCCTCAACCAGCAATAGTCTAGCGATATATATCTTGTTTAAAAACGCGATCAAAAACAATTCTCTTTAATATATTAATTATTATTTAATATATTAATTAGAAAATTATAAAACACTCCTTTACCGACTCATTAGAAACTAATTGAACAAACTTATTAGTCAATTCGTTTAGTGTATGATTTCTAAATACAGACACTCACTACCTTTTTGCATCTTACCTATATTTTACAATTTTTTTTGCTACAAAATACGTCTAGGGAAGTATCTTAGACTGTATAAGTCCCTTTTATGTTTCACGTTCTTGAATTCTTATTATATAAAAAATAAGGAAAGGCAGTGGCGAATTTAGGCCTAGGGCGGCCAAAAAAAAGGGTCAAATTTTAAATGTGTGATTGATTATCATAAGTTAGCCCTTAATTAAAATTTATTTTCTAATTATGTGTTTTTTTTCAATTATTCTTAATTTAATCACAAAAATACAAGCTTTAACAGCTACATTATTAATTAGAATTTTATTTAGGTACCTTGAATATCCCCAAGATGGGTTATCGAGTTTTTTTCTGTAAAATTGTATTTTAAATTAATTTTCTTGTATGTTAATACTTTTTTATTTAGTTTTTTTGATATAACTTAGAATCAATTTTATACAGGTTTCAATTTTTTTTTATTTTTTCATTTTGAAATATTTTAGGGTCATATAAATTAAAGAAATTAGGCCTAAATTATTACAGCATTAAGAAAAGCCAAAAGTATTGAATACACTATTTTTTTTATTATTATTATTATCATCCTGTTTTCGTGTTTCGTCTGAAACGTGAAGAAAAATCATTTTCTAATTCAAACAAGGAATTCTGGTAATAAAGAAAGATCATAGAAGTTTTTTCTTGTGACAAAATGTTTATATTTTGAAAACGAAGTACTGATTATATTTTTAGTTTTTAGATTGTATGCAAAAAATCTAGTAAGATTTGAATTATCAAATATAGATATTGAACTGTGATTTATTAATATACTGCATCTTTGACTCAACTTTCAGCTTCTTAGCTTAAGCCTTTCGCTGATGAAATAATTCCCAAATTCAAATCAAAATTTGGTGAGAGCGTACCATCTATTCCCGCTAATTGAAATAATTAAATATTAAGAAAAATTGAAGTAGCCGGAAGGAGCCCGTATGCAGATGTTCTTAAGAAGGTCATAGCGAAAAAAATGCACATTTTTTTAATTCCAAGCTAGATTAAAAGTTAAAACATTGAAAATGAATTTAAAAATGTTGATTATATAATAAATGTGTCAATTAATTAAATTTAATGTTATGCATTTTGCAAAAACATTTATAAAATATTGCTTTATATAATAAAAGTAAAAATAAATAAACTTGTTCGAGGTCAGTTTTGTACTAATAAATTGATACTAACTGATCAGATAAGTTCTAAAGTGAAAATTGATTTTATATAAAAAGAAAATTAGATGGCTTAAGAAAAAAAGAGTCCAATTTTGAGAACTGAACTAGGCATATGTGAAAGAAAAAACTATTATTGTAAAAGAGCATTCAGCTGATATTTTCAAAAGAATTTGGGACGATTTTCGGATGAGGAAATCAGTTGGAGTTTATATTTTATTTATTAAATATATCTATTAATAACTAAACAAATATAAAATTAAATACACAGTTGCTACTAGACCTCTAATGGGATAGGTTTAGCTTTATTATTATTTCTTTACATACATGCATATTATTTTATTTATTTCTGACTATAGTTTCCATAGACCAGTCTAAAATGAAAAATAAAATTCCGAATAAAATAAATTTATTAGAAACGTCGCTTTCATCCTCTTAAAAACTAACCTTTCGGAGGATCTTCCCCACTTTTTCAGGGTTTAAAAGGGTTGGGGAAGGAAACATACAGAAAACTTTCTTCTTCTCTCCTTCAATAGTGCTCTAGAATCTCGAACGTCGATGAAAGTGACGTTCTAATAAATTTATTTTATACGGTATTTTATTTTTATTTTTAGACTGAGCCTTGAAAACTATAGTCTGAAATAAATAACTTGAATGTTTCCTTTGTTGACCCATTTAAACCCTAAAAAAAGGAAAGAAAATCCTTCGAAATGTCGGTTTTTAAGAGGATGAAAGTGACCTTTCAATAAAATTATTTTATTCGGAATTTTATTTTTCATTATCCTTGGGGCGCCTTCGATCAATTATCCAATTAAATTATACCAGTCCTTCTCTCCAAAAGAAAATACTTCTAATAGATTCCAATTACTTTGGAGCATTAAGTCGTAAATGAAACTCATTTGGATAGGAATAAATGTTATTTGCTAGACCACTGTTTTGTACCTGCTCAACTTCAAATTTCAAATTAGATGTAAACAAATTCCAAAATGAGATCAGTCAATTTCATAAAGGAAATTAAAATAATTGCTATTGTAAAATTTATTAGCTACAATTTGAAGTTGAAAAGGAATAGTATTAATTTGGATTAATATAATTGTAATTTTGTAACATATCTTCTAAATAACGTTAAAATAAACAATTTTCAATTTCTTAATTGTTTATCGAGTCTTCGCTTTCTCCAGTTAATAATCCAATATTTTCTGTTTTCTTGATAATTTATTGACTTAATTGATCGACACTGCACCCCTGTTATCCTATCCGGTGTCCATTAGCCTCTTGACCCCTTAATATCTTGTTAAGAGCGTTTGTCGCCATCACCAACCCCGGAGACCCATTATATTATTAATTTGCATATTGATCTATCACTGTCTTGCCAGCGAATTACACCTGGGCTCTTTACAGAAAATTAACAACGATTATGTAAGGTATATTACCTATATCTAGCTAAATCTCACTTTTTATTTATATATTTTTTTGAAAATTAGTAGGAGTAATAATTAATAATAAGGATTAAAAGGAGAGGCTGGTTCTTTTTTCTTTCTTATTATATAACAAGAGTAATAATAAAATGAAATGAGATATGGAAACTTTTCGTTCCATTAAATGAAAATAGAGATTAATTAACATTCAAATGATGAATATATTAGCCATTTATATTCAGACGGGAACAAAATAATGAACTACATAAACATCAACAAAATAAACTGAAACGGATCATTCCTAGACTTAATCCATAGTCGTTTGAAATATTAATATGTTTATTCTTTTATTATTAATCATATATCACTGGCTATTTGAAGTCATTGTTGACTTAAAATCAAAATCCATAGATTCTCATCTAATACTTGAGCAATAACCATTCTCCGTTGTATTTTTGACATTTTGATTATTATTGGTAACCAGTGATGAAGACATCAACATAATTGTATTTTCATCCATTACAACCCTTTTTCCTTTAATAAAATATTATTGACCAGCTTCTTATATCTCGTTTTCGCCCTCCTCAATCTCTTCAAGAGGGATGCAAGCAAAGAATGGAGTTGTAAATTTTAAAAATTCGAGTTTTTGAATGTGGAGCATTTTGTATTTTTCGAAAATTCTATTCGAAATTAAATAAGTGTTCAGACTAAAATCAATATACAATACGAAAAATATCTAATAAAATATTTGATAACTCACTGATCATATTCAATCTAAAACAGAATTTAATAAGAATATCTAATAACATCTTTGATAACATTAATAAATTGTCATTTTAAATTGAAATTATTCGGTGGACTTTATTATTCTGGAGGGAATTTCGGAAAAAAACAATTTTTCAAAATTCGAAATACTCACTTGTTTATTATTGTACTATATGTATAGTGTTACTATTCATTTGAATTTTAAATCAGCCGACATTGTCTTTGAGGTTGAGCATAAAAAAATTTGAATAATTTGAATGAAGACTTTTTTCAGGATGTTTATCACGAAAAACCTTATTTTTCACCATTCTAGCTATTTAAGCCTCAAATGTGAAATTTAGAAATTATTCATCAAGTATAAGTGATACAAAAATACTGAATCATTTCTTCCCGGTAGAAGTGTGGTGTTGGCTTATTACAGTTGTCCGTTCCTCAGTCGTGTTGTTTGTATCCCACTAAAATTATTGGACTATTGACAGTTATTTCTTCTAGAATTATAACCGAACAAAGGCATTTTCCAATTCGTTTATCTCTATGACTTCTAAACACTGAAACTTGCTTCACACGTTCGTCTTTCCGCCTACATATATATTATAACCTTCAATCTTTCAAGAAACACATCCACAGGTACCTTCAATTTAGACCCATTTCCTGAAATTTATTCTTGTTTTCACGATGTAAGGCCCAGGGCCATTTTGGTGCAACTTCTTCTTGAATCAATATTATAATAAAACAAACAAACAAAATGGCATGAAGATTAATTAACAACTTTGCAAAGTTGGCTAATAGCTACGTACTTACTAGTCAAATACAGAATATTAAGTATTTTATTAAAATCTTTTAGTTTATAAATAGTCACATAATAAGTCGATTCAGTGGGCATCCGGCTAAAATCTGACCCTGGAGTGGTAGAGACAAATTAATAATAATAAATAGTATCGTAAATTGGCTTAAAAAAAGTCGATTCGGTGAAATCAACAAAGTGAAAAAAAATCATTATTCAAGATACCATAGTATACAAACTTTCATTCATTAAAACGTTTAAGATAAAGAAATTCGCTTCTAAGCTCTCAATAAGCATTTTATAATGAATGCATATTCTAATTATGACGTGCTGACTATATATAACTAACCATATATTTATTTATAAGATAAAAAAAATTGAAACAAAAAAGGGGAGATTATATTTATAAATTGATAACCCTATCAATAAAAAGTATATTTGTTTTTCATTGGCATAAGAAAAAAGTAAAAAAAGTAACAATTAACAAGAAAAAATGCATTTATTCTCGTTCGTAATCATCGATATTTCAGAATTTATAATAATTATTTTAATTGAAAAAATTATATTAAAATATAAAGTGTTGGAACGACATCTATAAAGGCACTTAATCTTCATCGCTAGTGTTCTGATTATTAATATGACTTTATAGTTTTAACTGTTTAATTCTGCTTAAAATTATTCAAAATAATTCCAATTACAGGTACACTTCATATAAAACACGAATTCGCTAAAATACGATTTAGAAATTAACCCCATTGTTCGTAAAGCTCATAATTTGGCAATATATGAATTAAAACACGTAATTTAACTTACATTCGTATAAAATAATGGGTATTGATGAGAATTAGAGATTTAAGGCTACTCACAAGCGACAGTTCATCATGAATGAAATTTGCTTGACAACCTAAATTCATATTTATTTAGTGTACCTTACCTACCTGTATTATTATATTTGTTTATTTTTAGCAAGTGGTTTAATAAATAAATAATAATTAATAATAATACTACTAATGTTAAAATAAAAAATAAATTTCTACGTAGGTTTCACAAAAAAATCTGCGATTTCTACCTAATACGGCAATTTATTTTAATTTTATTAAAAATGGTTTACGTAATACCTACACCATTCTTCCTGAACAAAATTAATAATAATCTTCTTGAACAATTCTCCTTTTTTTTACTTAGAATGCTTTTATTATAAAAGTAAACTTTTCTAGCTGACAGTTCATGGAAGAAAATTGACATTTAAGGCTCGGTAAGCTGAAAATATCATCGCTGCTTGTTGAGTCGAAAATTAATAAAAAAATAAAAATACAATGCTAACGTCTAACACAAAAATCCCAGCTAGTTAGGAAATAAATTGTCCCAGAGATTAGATAAACACATTTTTATTAAATCTTCTTTTCATGGATGTAGAAAAAATAATATGATTTAATAAAACTAAAGTGACTTTTCACCGAAGGGTGAACCGCGACTTAATATCGTGTAAACCTACTTCCACTTCCACTTTCATTTCTAAGTAAAAGACAATAGATAAAGGAACATTATCTAATGAATTCCAAAATAATTCCAAAGACGTGTACACCTAATTCCAATCGCGGTTCACCCCTCGCTTTTCACCTATTTTCAAATATGTGTTTTTATGTTTTAATTAATATGATTTGATTTTTTAGTCTTTTAAAAAATAAGTGGTTTCAAAGTTTGATATTAGTGAAATAATTAGATCATTAAAGCCTGTGGTTTAGGCTGAATTGTAATTAAAAAACGCCGACTAAGGGCCTTTTTCAAAAGAAAATGGCGATAAAAAAGTGAGCAAAGAAGTAGTAGATTGATTACTTCTATTTTTATTATCTCTAAGAAATTAAAAGAAAGATAATCGAATATGTCCACTCAGTAAGCCATCTATTAATTAACCCTTCCGTTTTGCACTTCTGTCTCTCTGTAGGGCAGTACTCCAATTCTAATATTAATTGAACTAATCGAACAAGTTGGACATGACAATGCGATTGGGAAAAATTCTCCCGGCTGGATTTCCAAATGGATTTGCAGGTGAAAGCCCGAGGAGTGCAAATTCAATTCACATACGCGCACCTTTCCTCTAATTACAACTCATTGCTTCTAAATAAGTGAAGCGATAATTATCCCAGCTGATGCCTGATTGACTGGGAAAGAAGAGGAGAAAAAAAACTCCAAATTATTGGAAAAAGTGAACACTTTTTCAAGACTCAGTCCTAAAATTGATTAAAATGTCAGAGCATTAAAGCTTGTAAAGTATTAAGATACATACTTGAAATTTACTAATTATAAAATCTAGTCATTTTTCTGGAAATCAAAAATCGTATTAAAATTCTAATCATATTCTATTTACCATAAAGTTCTCTGTAGAGATCTCTTTAGAATTAGATTTAATTTTTGAAAATTAATTTTGACTTAATATGCTGCAAAGTGGCTGTTTTTATTTAATTTTTGTATCTGTCTGCGTTTGGAAATGACTTAGTTTAAAATTATTCCAGTCATTCATTCATCCCCTCTTGTCAAGGGTAAATAAAAACGAATTTGATATCTCAAATATTTTTCGGTATGCGATTCCACTCCCATTTGGCCGGCTTATTTTTTGTCTGGCTAAGGCTTGAAATAGATTGCTGAAACTTATCAGAAATGTGTAGTTTATTTAGGTACCTATACAAGCTGTCGGTCATATTTCAGATCATTAACGTTCATAGCTCCTCATATAACGATTTGATTTTTAATTTTTTGCATTTTTCAGTAGATTTAATCAGTTCTTTGTTACAAATATTTTAGTACCAGAAGACAGTTCTTATGTTACCGTAGATATCGGAATCCAGGCAGACATATTAAATTATTATTGCTTGGAAGTGATTTTAATCATGTTCGAGATATTAATTAAATATTATGAATGAATTGTCTCCTCTAACAGTATTTTTGTTAAATCTTGTCATTTCTACAAGAGTAGACAACATTCAATTAAAGTTGTTTAATCAAAATCGAAAATAGTGTTTCATTATCCTGAGTTACCATCCGTCAGAATCTAGATGTTATGATTTTTAGAGATAATTTTTTTTACTTTACCATTGGAGAAGTACAGTATTGTAACCGTAGACGAAAAAAGTGATGCTTTTGCTTGTTTTTTGGGGGAGGGGGGGGGGGGTTCTCAAAAATACATATTCAATTTTGATTAAAAAAATCAATAAAAAAATTTATATAGAATAAACTAGGTAAAACTACCTAATATTTTCGGTAATATTAATTATTTTTTGGAAATGTCTGTAGGTAAATGGGTCTGTGAACAAAATCTTGTATGAGGGAAACGAATTAAAACCATTAAATTTTTGAACTATATGGTCAAGCAATCGCACTTTGAATCTTTATTACCCTAAAAAAAATTAGACAAAAATCAGATATACCCAAAATAAGGGAGGGGGAAAAATTAATAAAAAAAAATTTTTGATCCAAATTTCGTAAAGTTTTATTTCATATGGAATAAATGGAATAAAAATTAGATGTCTTTAATGGGAGGAAGAGTGAAATTAAATCTTAAGCTAGTTTGTACAATATTTTGCACAATCGCTCTGTAGGATTCTGTGGGATAAATAAGACAAAAAAAGTTACCTAAGGGTAAAAATAGAACTTCCATGAAGAAATCACGTAAAAACTAGAAACATATTTATTTATTAGTGTTATTAATATTATTATTATTTAATTACTTTTTTTGGTGTATAAAAAAATTTGGCGTGTTTTCACACTAAGTGACGAAAGGGGTATGGTAAAGTCACGAAGTGGTTTAAAGCACGTTAATTTTTTTTATAATTTTTAATTTAAATTTTATTGCCTTTATGATACAGAACATTATAAAGACGAATTTATCTACTAGTCGAAGGATTTCTAAATTCTCTATATTTACTCTCAATAGATATAATCTTAATCCGAAACCTAGTCAAATAAATTGTTTGAAGTTGAAGGTAAAGTGAGAAGAGTAAATTTAATTCCAATTGATCACGCAAACTCTAATCTGCCTATCGTTAGACGAGGGTCTGAATGGGTGAATGTTGCTATGTGTGTGTGTGGTATGAATGTATTTGTTTATAGGGTATATCGTAAGCAAGAGTGTGATAAGCGAGCTGACCTAAGTAGTTCTCGATCATTTGCTGTCATTATCTCTCCACCGATTTAGCTCAATTTAGTTCCACCATATCAGTTCATTTTCAGTTTTAATATGGATAATTATTAGATCCCTATGAATAATAATTCGTTCAAACAAAATTCATTATAATAAATAGATGATAATTCGATTTATCAATTCAAAACAGTTTTTTGTGATTGGTATAAATCCATTGGAAATTAAGCTGATGCTGGATATTGAGAGTTGTTTTTTTAGAGTTCTGTTAAAACATAAAACGGGGTTGCTAATTGTGTCGGATTCAATATCTCTCCGACTGTCAGAGAATTGTATTTCCGTAAACTGAAAATAAACTTGGAATTTATCAATTATATGTATTCATTTTCCCCAAAATTAAAAAATGTATTCAAATTTTAATCAAATGATTATTATGGGTGGGTCGAATCTTTTGTGGGTGTCGAAAATGTTGTAAATGTTTTTATCACTGGGTGTAAGATATCTCTGTAAAGATCTCTTAAGATTTAGGTTATTTTATTACTTTCTCCCATGCTTCGCATGGGAGAAAGTATTGCAATCGGTCGCGCGGCAAGCGCGACTTCAACAGGTCCTCGGGTAAAGACTACGGAACCCATGAACTCAATTAAGGTCACAAATTGAAGTATTCAATGAGATTGAATTTTATTTAGCACGTGGCGGTTTTGCCAAAAGTTGCCTGGAATCTCGTCGAGAGGCCAAAAAGTGCCATTTTTTTTGGAAGTGCGTGCGGATGGATGGATGGATGGATGGATGGAAGGATGGATGTATGTTATCGTTTTTTTCGTCCACGATTTTTTCCACACGTTTGCACCAATTGAAATGAAATTGAAAACCTACCATCATTTTAACAAAATGAAGCGCTGATTAGTTTTTGGTACATATCGGCCCACAAACATAAGTATTATACAACATTATTTTTTCAGTACTTTTTTAGTTTTTCTAAATATCTTTAAAATGACTTAACCAATTTTGATGAAATTTAATATCCTAATTAAGTACCTTGGGGCCGACAAAAAAGGTTAAATAAAGTTTTTAGTAAAATTATATTTTAAAGTACTTTACTCTAAAGTAAGATTTTTGAATTCTTTAAAATTTATTCATTTGATCTGTTTATGGTAATATAGGACTCATTTAACCTAACTAAGTAAGAGTGGATAGGCTTTTCTCTGTGAAATGCTAAAAATTTGGGAGGAAAGTTTATAAGTAACCATAGCAACTGCGTTCTTTTCTTATCCGTTACCTTTATAGAGGAATCGACTTAAAACCAAAAATAGCGATTGATTCTCATCTAGTACTTGAGGAATAACCATTCTATATTGGATTTTTGACGTTTCGGGTTTTATTGGTAACCATTGCTGAAGACATAAAGGAATCGACTTAAAATCAAAAATATTGATTGATTCTCATCTAGTACTTGAGGAATAACCATTCTATATTGGAATTTTGACGTTTCGGTTTTTATTGGTAACCATTGCTGAAGACATAGAGGAATCGAGTTAAAATCAAAAACAGCGATTGATTCTCATCTAGTACTTGAGGAATAACCATTCTATATTGAATTTTTGACGTTTCGGTTTTTATTGGTAACCATTGCTGAAGACATACAGGAATCGACATAAAATCAAAAATAGCGATTGATTCTCATCTAGTACTTGAGGAATAACCATTCTATATTGGGTTTTTGAAATTTCGGTTATTATTAGAAACCATTGCTGTAGACATGGAGGAATCGACTTAAAATCAAAAATAGCCATCGATTCTCATCTAATACTCGAGGAATAACAATTCTACAGTAGATTTTTGACGCTTCGATTATTATTGGTAACCATTGCTGAAGACATGGAGGAATCGACTTAAAATCAAAAATAACGATCGATTCTTATCTAATACTAGAGGAATAACCTTATTGCATTCCATTTTTGATGTTTTGACTATTAATGGCAACCTCTACTGAAAACGTGGAGGAATCGACTTAAAATCAAAAAGACTAAATTCTTTTATGGCAAACAACTCAAACTTGATGTAGAATTGTTATTCCTCGAGTATTAGATGAGAATCGATGGCTATTTTTGATTTTAAGTCGATCCCTCCATGTCTTCAGCAATGGTTACTAATAATAACCGAAACGTCAAAAATCCAATGTAGAATGGTTATTCCTCGACTATTAAATGAGAATCGATCATTATTTTTGAATTAAAGTCAACATGAACTGCAAATTGCAAGTGATATCTGATTAATAATAAAGGAATAAACATATTATTTTTTTATTGTTAAAGGATAAATAATTAATATATCCAGTACACACCAAGCCAGCAAAACATATTAATATTTCAAATGAATTTGGATAAAGTTTAGCAACGATCCGTTGCAGTTTATTTTTAATTGAATTCATTTTAAAATGGGGGTGAAGCCAAAGTAGCCGTTTTTAGGAGATTTTTGTACCTGCTGGTTGGTAACTTAAAATTATATAAGAATTCCGCAAAATACCTCATTTTCTCTTTATCAAGGACAAATAAGGACGAATTTGATATCTCAAGTATTTTGGAAAATATAAGTATGCGGTCCGACTCGCACTTGAACAACTTATTTTAGATTCTCGTATTTTGGAGAAAATAAAGGTTAAATAAGAGATTTTCTTTTTCTACGGTGGCTCCATAACTCATTCATTGAGGTAATCATAATTAATCTATACCAGGGGTCTCCAAACTTTCCAGCCTTAGGGCTATACTGATTACTCCAGTAAGTTCCGAGGGCCAAGACCATATTATCATTGTTGCCGGTGGTAAAAAGTGAAATAGTCGACTGATGAAAAAAAAAGTCCGAAAAAGTACGCAACGTTTAAAAAAGGCTGCAAATCGGACTAAAGTCCGCAAAACGGCAACACTGCATATTATTAATTTTCCTGTCATTATCTGTAATTTCTAGATTAGTCGTAGAGTACGAGCCATGAGGAGTAACGTGACACGACATCTGGTGGACACAAGCGGAAATAGGTAGTACCTTCTATCGCTAACAGATGGCGCTAATAGCACGTACAGAATAATCTCGTTGGTTCGAGAAAGTTCTGGTGTCTTCCACTCACTTCTAGATGGCAGTAATTGGAATATATAAGAAGGCTAGTGGCGCAACCACAAGTCAGTTCCTATGACACTGTTGTGAAATAAAATAGTGGAAAATCTCAATTACATAAATCTCATTAGTATTTCATATGTCATTATGCTTGTTATAAGTTATGTTTTTATTTAAAATGTATAAAATGTTAGTTGGATTCATTTCAATAATTTGTTAGTTATTATATACTGAAGTTAAATTTTCTGCATATTATACATGTCTTTACTCATTACAATTCTGTGTTTCTTTATCCAACTTATCACAAAAACAATAAGCCTACAACAATGTTATGAGTAGTTAGCCCATGACCATATCAATGTAGATGTCATATTAATAATTATTCAACATAAAATTAGAATACTTCAGTAAACTAAATTTAATTTGCTATCAAAATATGTTCTCTAAAAGGAGTTTTCAAGTATGCTAGCTCTCCGCGGGCCGGACAAAATCTGGCCGCGGGCCGGATGTGGCCCTCGGGCCGTAGTTTGGAGACCCCTGATCTATACGATTGTCTGCATTGCCATACGGGTTATGGTAATTGAGCTTGAAAAAAAAACGTTTATTGATTCGTTTTTATGAAATATCACAAAAACGAGTGAAACTATTACATTTTCAAGGCGTTTTAGTCTCCAATAAAACCTTATAATATAGTGATATTTTGTCAAAATGTCTGTAGTGAGTGCGGAACTCAACAATTTTGTGTGCACTTTAGCTCACAAACCAATGAAGGTGTGAAAAACGAAAGTTTATATTTACATATTTCATATTGAGATTAATAGCTGATAAGATTTTAGTTGAAATGGGACCAAAAATTAGGGGGAAGAGGGTTTTTAAAAATTTGAACTTTTTATACAATGTGGACCAAGTTTTGTAAAGTTTGACTTTAAGGATTTAGGAAACTATCAATGTGGGGTTGGTGTATGGTAAAGTCATCAGATACCATATGACATTTTTCTCTAAAAAAATTAATATGTATAGGTATTAGATTTTATTGAAACAATCTAGATAGTATTTATTAGATGCGAATATTTTCATCCATAATATTTCAAGCCAAATTTGTATACTTGCTATCAGAGCTCAAAAATTCAAAATCGAAATGATTTATTTTAATTAGGAAGATTTAAAAAGTACATTTTCCGAGTGATTAGTTAAAATGATTTTCTTATACTTGAAAACAACTAAAGATTTAAGTGTCGAAACATAATGTTTCTAAAGGAATTTAAGTTATCATAGATAATATGAATTACATATCAGGAGGGCTGTGTTGACCATCCCGGGATTTGTACCCGAGTGCCAAAATTAGAAATTCAGTCCAGTTGGCCATCCGTTGAATTGTAATAAATATTATCCAAGACAACTCGATTTAGTAGATGACTCTCTCGTGATTAGGTTTAGAAATAGGTATATACTTAGATGTTTTTGGAAATTTAAATTTGTATATTTTATATGTATTTGATGAAAAATACGTAATCTAGGTAGAATCAGCAGAAACTCTTTGACTTATAAATATCGCAACTACTGTAGTCTTAGCTCAGCAAAGAGGAAAAAGGGTCCTTTATAATATTTGAATAGGAAAATAAACGGAAACTTTCATTCATGCTGCCGCCCCATTACTTTCCAGCTTAGATCGATAGAAAGACAATATTTCCCGTTGATATTTTTGTTTATTCAGTTACGGAGATTTAAATGGAACGTGGGAGGCGATGAAGGGTGAAGAGGGTGACCTTCAGGGTTGGCATCCAGCAACCCTGTATCAAATGACAGCCGGAATCACTATAAAACGCGAGACGATAAAAAGCTAGAGGATTTCATCTTAAAGAATTTCAATAAAATAAAAAATTTGATATTTCTATATAACACACTCGCACTTTCTCGGTATATATATGTATATATATAACTTGGATAAGAGTGATCTTAAAACGACCTGATTTGTTTTTGTTGAAAGTCTTTTTGATTGAATTCAACAAATACAATAGAGAGCAAGGGACAAAATGAACAATTTAAAAACAATGAAAAACCTAGTGAGTTTTTTTCCCTTACTTCCACGGATAATAAAAGTGAATTTTATATTCGCTATGAGGAATAGAAGGGAATGAATGAAAACCCGACAAGAAATCTCATATTTTTGAAATTTTATGTCTCGCCGTTATCAGTTACGAGCGTTGTTACTTGACACCTGGAGGATGTTAAAGAGATACTTTTCTATGTTCTGCACAGACAATGGTCTGAAGTGCCTTCTTAAAGACCATCTGCTATATTTAGTTGTATTTTCGTTAATTCGGAATTTATTTAATGACCACTTCAAGAAAAGTTTATTTTTCTATAACTAATATCTTACACCATAAAACAGCAGGTAACTCACGAAATAAAAAGAACAAATGGTGTTGTATGTTCTCTAGTAAAAAAAGAAACTATAGTCGGTTTATTCACCTTCGGTTAATCTTAACCTGAGATCAACTATAGCTGTCATATATCAAGCGACTTTTGGCTCCAACTTAAAAGAATTGCTGGTAGTCAAAGATACTGGCAGTTTGACTAGAGGTGAACAAGCCAACCCCATAAAATTAGCAAAGGTCTCAGTAGTAAGTCATATATTTATGGACGATAGAAGAAACAGAGTAAACGATTGGAGATATTCGAAATGTGGTGTTATAGAATAAGTACTGAAATTTAAGTAGGTATCGAAGTATGATTATTAATTAGGTAATTAGGAAGTCATCAATGAAAATACGGAAAAATAACTCTTTGGAATTTTATGTAGAGAAGATGATAGGGTGCACTTTGAAACACCGGGAATTGGTGACGGATATTTTTGAAGATTAAGTTAGATAGAGAAGTCTTCGGACTGAATTTCGGAATATCATATTTTCATTTATATAGGAGTTGGTAACATATCAACTAACTAAATAAAATTTTAAGTCTTTTGCGCATAGTGAGACGGCGGGCTAAGCTATAAATGACTGTAGTTTATGTTTTAAGCCTTACTTGTCCAGTAGCGTAAGTAGTCATGGCAGTGCGGGAGCGCAATGAACTGAGGGGCGCAGTGAGAAAAGGCCAAAAAATAACAGAGGGATAAAAAGGGCGCACTAAAGGTGTGTTATCGAGGGAAAGGGCGGCACGCAAGTGACTTTAGTTATCTAATTCACTATGAAGGGTGTAAAAAGAGATTTTTTAAGATATCTTGACGAAATTATATTTTTCATCTCTATTAAAAATACTCATTTAAATCAAAGTATTTTGGTGAAAATTAAATTTTATTATTCTAAAGAAATTGAAAAAATGGGAGGGGGATTTCTAAAATGTTCTCCTTTGACGACGAATGGTTCAAAAAATAATTTTTAAGAAAAAATAAAACCGACTTCAAAAAATTAAATGCAACAAATAAAATACACTAAAAGGTATAAAATAATTTTTATCTTATTTAGTTACAACTAAACGACGAAATATTAACATGAAATTACTTTTTGAAGTCGGTGCCAAACATATACCTTTTATGAATCGCACTCGACGGATCTTATACTTAGTATACGTTTGGCGAGTACGCTCGCTTATATAGTTTGTTTGGCACCGACTTCAAAAAGTAATTTCATGTTAATATTTCGTCGTTTAGTTGTAACTAAATAAGATAATAATTATTTTATACCTTTTAGTGTATTTTATTTGTTGCATTTAATTTTTTTGAAGTAGGTTTTATTTTTTCTTAAAAATTATTTTTATTCTTCTCTTTTTAGTGATGTTATTAATAGTGATCATATCATCAGAACTTGACCAAATTAATATGGCACCATCCCTAAGATACCCCCTTTCCAATAAAAAAAGAATCATCGAAATCGGTTGATAAACAAAGAAGTTAGGCCTGAACAAACCTAACAAAAAAGGTCTAATACCAATGAAAAAAAACGGGACCAATCGGAAGCTAGACTGAACCCAACGGAAATTTTTTTTTCAAAATCGGTTCACAATTGGCGGAGATATGAGGTAACATAGAGTTTGAGGAATTGGGCACATCCAAGGATTTGGCGGTTGGCGCAATTGAACTTATTTAAGCCACTGTACTTGACGTATTGGTTTTTGCTTAGCAATCACTTGTACAGTTCATGATCTATTTATTTATTTATTATTTATTAATTTAATACAAGAAACCAATAAAATTAAGTTAGGGTAAGTGAGATGAAAGATAACCAAACAATATTTCACTTATGTTTTTAACCGACTTTAAAAAAGGAGGAGGTTCTCTATTCGATTGAATTTTTTTTTCTTCTTTCTTTTTTGTGCCTATGTTACCTCTTATCTCCGCGAATTGTCAACCGATTTTGAAAATTTTTTTTTGCCATTGGGTCCAGTCTAGCTTCCGGTTGGATCCCATTTTTTTTTTCGATTTTTTTCATCAGGTGTGTAGACCTCTTTTTATTGAGTATTGTTTAGACCTAACCTCTTTGTTCTCTGTACCGATTTCGATAGGTTCTTTTTTTTTATCCGAAGAGGAGGGTGTCTTAGGGATGGTGTCATGTCTTGTTCAGGTCAAGTCCTGGTGATATAATCACCTGTTAATAACATCATCTAAAGCATGCAACATCAAAATTTTGTAAGAAAAATAAAAACCGACTTCAGCGAATCAAATGCAGCAAATGTAAAGATACCACTAAAAGGTATATGCGTAATTAATACATCTTGTTTTGGTTACCACCTTCACGACAGAATTGACTCAACACTGAGAATTACTTTTTGCAGTTGGTGCCATACATATGCCTGCCATGAACCTGCTGCTCGAGGGATCTTACTTAGCACGTGCTGTGCGGGTGCGCTCGCTGCATAGGCCTAGTTTGTTTTGCACCGACTTTCCAAAGTAACTTCGTGTTAATATGTCGTCGTTCCAGTATGTAACTAAAGTAAGATCATCAGTGTATTGTTATACCTTTTAGTGTATTTTTGCCTTTATATTTTGTTGCATTCAACTTTTTGAAGTCGGTTTTTATTTTTTTCTTAAGACCACTGGTAGAGTTTTTAAAATATTTATCTCAAACTTATTTTATAATTGGTCCATTTACATTAGATACCTAGCAATTTTATAAAAATAAATATTGAAATGGGAAGTCGGGTAGCTCAGTCAGCTAACGCGCTGGCCTTCGCTTCGGCATCGATCGGTTATGACGATGTTGGAGTGGAGGTCCGGGGTTCGATCCTGGCTGGCAAATAAAAATTTCTACCGGCTGAAAACTCGGCTCCCTCACTAACCCTACTAACACTCTACTTATGTGCTGTCTAAATGGGCTTTGTTCCCGGTGACATTAAATAAATAAAAAAAAAATATTGAAATACAATATAGCAGTTATTTGCATGTAAGTGCTCTATAAGTTTGTAAACTACTAATTACAAATGTCATTAAGTGTGGTGTATTTTAATTATATTTACTTGTAACTGATTAGTGCCCATTCCTGAAGATATGAATATGGATAAATTAATATATAATTGTAGAAGTGTTAATAAAAAATTGTTTTTATTTTATCTCTAAAATGTACTCAATTAATTGATTAGAAATGAACATGAAATTTATGCAAATTAGAAATGGTTGAATGTTTTATTCAGGTATGGTTGTAATTTTTTTTTCTTTTACAAATCCAAAATAAAACAATTATCGTGGCCACCCCTCTCTGATTACGATGATCAGTGCTAAAAAAATGATTCACAAATTTCTGCATTTGCATCAGTGGAATACGAAATGGTTCGGTTACCAGTCAACAAAGGGTGAGGAATTCTCTCCTAGCGAAAAAACATTAGAATAATACTGATTACACATCACGTGACTTTCACTTGCCTCCCTTTTTAAAACAAATCAAGATTTTAATATTATTTTTTACATTAAATTTAATGAAGATTTTAGGAAGAATCATTTTAAACAATCATTTTAATTATATCGAAAAATTATCAATTAATTCTAGGTATAAATATATATTTAATTCGGTTAATTCATGATGCAAAAATATATTGAAAACATAACGCCACTTAAAAATATACATATTAATTAGGGAAATGTGTAGGAATTAAGTCATGTATTTTACATTATAAACATATGGAATTCAAAGTAAAATTCATTAGTGTTTTGAAATAAAAAATCTCTAAAGTAATGGATTTTCGGTAGGCTAATTAAGATCAATCTGTGCTAGAACCTGACTTATGTTTCAAATTCTATCTTTGAGATGTCGCTTCGTGAGACTTACATAGAAACAGTGACAGAGAAAAATATAGAGTCAACTCAAAATGATTATATTAGATGAAGGAAGAGGTATCACCCAAAGTTGGATGCGCTGGGGTCAATAAAACACCCTGAATAAAACGTTTCGGCCTGAATTTATTTGGCCATCTTCAGTTAATTGGGAGTTATACACATAATACGGTACATTAACTGAAGATGAACCAGCGCATCCAACTTTGGCTGATACATTCTCCTTCATCTAATACAGTTCCATCACAGCCACGAACTCTAACAACATTCAAAATGTTTATTTCTAAAGAAAACGATTCGAAAACATATCTAAGCCCTGGAAACTTGAAATTTTTTAGGGCGATGGAATGAGCTGGAATATTTGACGTTCATTGGTTTAATGGATCCCTGAAAATGGATAAGCTTTACTACAAATCTCAAAGTCGACCAGGTCCAGAGCCAGATTATAAAATATTTCAATAAAGGGCTTAGATTAAATAGAACATTCAAAAAAAATCAAAGATGAGAAGACCTAAAGGGTAAAGTTCACTTTTTCTTAACTCAAAGATCTCAAAATCTATACCTACACCAAGTAAAAGTAATGAAAAATCAAATTCGAGTTTTCTTTAGAAATAAATATTTTAAGGTGCCACTACGTTTTAAAATCTAGCTTGGGACTTTGAAATTTATAAAGTTTATCCATTTCCGTGAGCCAATTGAAGTTTCTAGGGCTTAGATATATGGAAGGTACCTACTATTTTCAAAGATGAAAATTTCGAATGTATTAATAAATTTAATAATATAAAACTGCATTCTGTAAATCTCATCTTTTCAATTAAGTAAATAATTCTGTTCTTTGAAATTTTGAAAAAAAAAATTCTGAATCTAATTTCGGTAAAGAAGTATTTGTAGGGACCAAGGAACTTTGAAAAGACAACTTTACTGCAAGACCTTTCGAATGATACTTAACTTATCTACTTGAGAGCGAGTGTTCAAGACAATATGGTAGTCAGATGATTTGCCTTTTTATTTTAAATATATAAATGATCTTGGGGATGTGAAGTTAATTTTAAGTCTATTTGACTAGAGAGGGGTGAATAAAAATGTATTAAATATTTCTAAACAATTCATATTTGTATAGCTGTTACATAAAAACTTATTTTGTTCATCCTTGAGAAGCTTAGAAAATAGATAGATGTTGCTGAGGACAAAGAAAGGTATGGAGTATTGCTATGTACGGATGTGCAACCTGAACGATTGGAGAGGCAGAGAGGGCTTCGAAATATGGTGCTACAGAAGAATGTTGGAAGCAAGGATAAAACTATCAACGAGGAAGTTCTAAAAAAATTAGAGAAAAGAGAATACTGTGGAAGATTCTGATGAAAAGAAGAGTTTAAATGATAAGCCACAAGCGGAGAACAGAAAAGTGTAAGAGGAAGTCGTAGATTGGAGTATTTTCCCTAGATGATGAATATGGGGTGTGGGACTTTTAGAGAAATGAAAGAGTGGGCATGGGATCGAGAAGAATGACGGCGGGTAGTTGCGTCAAATCATTCTTAGGACTGTATAGGTACTTGATGATGATGAAAATCTTACTATAGTTAAATAGCATTTGATCAAACTGAATTTTCATTTAATACTGCAAATTGAATAGTCTATTGACTGAACTGGGCGTTTATTATTTTAATTAAAATGAATTTTCCTTGCTCTATATGACTAGTTAATTTTTTACTATTGATTAATAAAATTTTAATTTAATTTTTACGTGACTATGAATTAAGTAGCAACATAATATTAAATAAACGAGTTATACTAAAAATTATAATAGATAATATATATGAAGTACATACGTAATATTGCGTCCTCTAATGAGCATATTCTAAAAAGTACTTTTTGTTTATCCAAGATATTGACCCATTATTTTGATGTTTTTTACTATTTTTTCCTTAACGACTTGGTCATTTAAATTCCTCTTAACAAAATTTAAATTAATATTGATATGTGGGTTGGGTTCAATAAGACGATAATCGATTTCTAAAATATTAGATTGTATTATAAATACGAATTATTTTATAAATAATTACAATATAATTATTATCAAGTGTTTCCGAAGGAGAGTGCATGGAAAGGAAGAAATAGCAGATTTTAATAAGAAGACATTATTTAACGCCTTGTTATAAAAGGATTATTTCAAATATACTTAATAATTTTAATATTGTAATTAAATAAGCCGACTAAGTGTGAATCGAACCGCATATCGAAGGTTCCGTACTTTGTCTTTCAAGATATCAAATTTCTTCTTTGATAAGAAAATAATGAGTGAAAGTGTGATACTTTTTTGTCAAGTAAAAATGCCCATCTTTATCTCACACCGTCATTTTAAAATTAATACTTAAAAAACTAGCCTAATTAACTAATTATAATCAACGACCTTCTAAACTTGCCCTCCAATCCGGTACATTGTTGTTGTGATGACGGCACCCTACATAACGCCCCTGCATCGCATAAAAACCGTGCAGACATTGCCTCCTCAATTAATTTAGACTTATGCAAACTTAAAAACTGGGAATCCCAAAACTTAGTTAACTTCAATGCAGTGAAAACTCCGTGTTGCCTTATTTCTAGGCGCGTCGACAGAAAACTCCCAAACACATCATTCGACTCAAACTCACTAGAATTCGGGGATAAAATTTCAATGCTAGGCGTAACTCTAGGGTCTGACCTTTCATGGAATGACCATATCTCAACCACTGCTAAAGCTGCAGCGCGCAAGCTTGGTCTCCTATTTAGGTCTAGACGCTGTTATACTCCCAGTCAACTTCTTATACTGTATAAGGCTCAAATTCGTCCCTGACTTGAATATGGCTCTCATCTGTGGAGGGGTGTCTCCAGGCATTGTCTTGCTATCCTGGATGCAATTCAGAAGCGAGCAATTAAACTAATAGGAGACCCGGCTCTAACCAACTGACTCGACTCCCTGGCTCACCGAAGAACCGTTTCTGTCCTTTCCCTGTACTACAGATACTATCACGGTGTCTGTTCAGTCGAGCTGAAATCAATTATCCCCCTTAATGCCCTCTTTACGAGAAACACATGGTTTTCAAACGCTCAGCACCCCTTCGCTGTCAAATTGGATAAAAGTCGAACAAGCGCTTTCGCCAACTCTTTTATCCCTATGACCCCTAGAGACTGGAACTCGCTCCCTGCCACCATCTTTCCCGCGACTTATAACCTTCAGCTATTTAAGACCCGTATCCACAGATACCTTCGACCCCCGCCCAGCCCATAAAATTCTTTCTTCTTCTTTTCACGATGGAGGGGCCAACCCAGGCCTTTAAGGGTTGCACCTTTTGGGTGTAACTCCTTCTCTCATCATTTTCATAAAAAAAGTGATCATTACATGGACATATCGATAGCCGATAATAAAAAAAAATTTTATTGATTTTGATTCCAAAAAAAAAAATTCGACGTTCTCCGAAATAATCATTCGATTAAAATTTTAATATGATTTTTGAATTCGAGAAAAATAACTTGTAAATTTCAAGTTTGTATCGCAATTAGTTTACAAGCTACAATGCTCTGCTAAGACAAACATTGTGCAGTAATAGCGTTCCGTTTTAATTTTGAATGGAATCCTAAAAAAAGAAAACGGTTGCTAGATCTCCAAAAATGACCAAAAATCAGTTGTCTGTGCCAACTAGATCACTGCAAAGAAATTCGTAGAGAAAAAAAGAAATTTAAGGTATGTATTATATGGTAATATACCTATATATAAAATTTATTCAATCAATCATATATTTACCAATTAATTAAATTTTTTAATACATTTGAAAAACATAACTATAACCCTTTATGGGGTTTTGGTTTCTTATCCATTTTTCTCCAGTTCTTCTTCCTGTCCTTCGTCTATCTTCTTTTACTTCTCTAATAGTCGTCTATTTGTCCCTTTTTAAACTAATTTAAATTAAGTATTATAATTTAAAAGGTTACAAGGTTTTGGTTCAAATAGATCAGGATGAAAAACTTTTTACTTTTGGCATTTTTTGTTATTGTCATTTTCTCAAATACAGCTCTAATTTTTTTCAGTGAGTGGATAAATCGAACATTACTCTTTTATAGCAATGGAAAATGAAAACCATTAGATTCCTAGATAATAAATGATTAGAAATTCGTAAACTTTTGTTATTTTTTATTTAGTATTTATTTTTCTTAGTGAAATGGATTTGCTGATAAAGGGAAGGAATAATGTGACTCGCAACCCTAAAACTCTAATAGAATTGGTACGATTATACCCCTATAGCAATATATAGCATTGTCTATTCAGAGAAAAATAAGATGGCCATGATATATATATACTTATAACGTCGTGTTTACTTAATTAGAGATGAAGTTCAAATGGAACCGAAAGTTTTACGAAAGTAAGAACAGACCTGTATATGAAAGATCAAAACATTATTAGCAATATATATAAATAAAATATCTATTGATCAATAGGCTTAAAAAATATAGATTTTTGTATAATAGCAAGTCTCCGATTCCCATATATATATAGTCTATTTTATAATCTTTTCCTTAGAGTAATATTTTTTACTGATTCACACGAGCTAGATAATATAATTATAGAATAAAGCATCAGTAGGTAGTACTTAGATCTAGTAAAATTTTTAGGGTTTTGCACAAAATTAAAATGGGACCCAATTAGTGAAGATATCATAGATTGAATGTCTGTATGTCTATGGTATACTATCTGCGACGGGCCAAGTGGTACGCCAAGGGGTTACGCCCCTGAACTCCATTTATATATAATCGTTCATGTGACTAACTTGCTATAACATCAAAACGAATTTTCTTATATCCAATAGGATAATTAACTCCATGAGAAATAACAGATTTTATATTTCTAATTAAAAAGGCTAGTGATGAAGGTCAAACTTTCGAAACTATAGTCTCAAACAAATAAATTATATATATATATATATATATGCATATTTATATTTGGAATATGTATATATGTTTATTTGCATCAAGCAGAGGACAACTTCATTGATTTCTCGTTATTATTATTGTTGGTGCGAAATTCCCCCCCCCCCCCCAAATACGCTTTTAGTAGTTTATGAAAAGAAACAAAAATCTTTGCTGATACTCTACGATAATACAAAAAGCAAAAAAGATTTAATTGTCGGTTCCGGAATCAGCTCCCCTAAAATCCCTCTTTTGGGAATACGCCATTTCGTCAAAAACTGCTCTTTATAATTTTTTTAATATCAGAGTTTCACCTGCCGTAAGTTTATATAGTTTGTTTTATTTTGATGATTAGTCAATCATCAGATCACGAAACTCTAATTAGAGCCTATTTTCAAGTTTAGAATCCAGTGACGGGTGAATGATGAGACACAGGCAGACAGATAACAAAGTCTCATCACAAGGGTTCAGTTTTTTACATTTTTTTGGTTCAGAGTTCAAAAATAATCTAATCTTGATAACTCCCTCCCTTCAGTTTTCCTATATCACCCTTTGAAATACCCTTCAACAAACCCCTGTGTTAACCATCTTAGCTCTTTCCTTATTCTAACGAGAACTTCCTCGTTAGTAATCGTATCTTCTCATTTGATTTTCAACATTTTCTCACATTTTGAAAGCTTTTTCCTTTGATTAACATTCATTTCTTGTCTTTGTCTATGAATAATTTCCTATTTTATTACAATCATGGGTTGATAAAGATTGAATTTTATATAGACAGGATGCAATGATTTCTTCCATTCATTAGACGGGTCAATCTTCAGGTGAAAATTACAAATTCAAAGTGGAATATTTGATTACCTACATAAGTTTGGTGTATAAAAACAACAACAATACTTATAAAGGTGAATAACCTGAGAAATGAAATATGTAAATATATAATTTTGTTGATTAAATGGAAAATCTCTATATTAGTGTAAACGATTATATATATTTAAGCCCACTATTAAGCAAAGATAAGAAAGCCATTAAGTGATAATGGGAAATTGATAAATGCCTGTTTTGTTTTTGAGTAGAAAAATATATTTTATAGCAAAGATCTTCTTAGCATGTGAAAGTTAAACAGCCCTTGAATATTCCTAAAATTCTACATACTAGTATATGAATGATAACACCTTTTAGCCTCATGAAGAGATTTTAGTTTGATGATAAGGTTCCAAAAAGGTACAACAGCTGTAAGTAAAAATTGACTCTGGCAGTGAAAATTTCATGAATTGGTTCGTAATAATACATGTGCACGTCAAGGATTTTAGATTGTAGAAGGTTGAAAAAATAGAAGCGGAAAGGAGTTCTGGTCTCTTGAAGTCACCTATGCGTCCTAAGGATAAGCAAATCAGGGATAATTGAAAAGATTTTGATTTGCCGAGAGTAGCAGAGTTATTTATTTATAAAGAGAAATCAATGAGGTTGTCCTCTGCTTGATCCAAATAAACATATACATATAACATATTTATACCAAATATATATAAATATATAATTTATTTGTTTGAGACTATACTTTCGAAGGTTTGACCCTCATAATTAATCCTTTAACTTGAAATATTTTGTCTATTATCTCTCTTGGATTCAATTATCCAAATGGATATAGAAAAATGTGTTTTGTTGTTATAGCAAACTAGAATTAATCGTTTGATATGGGGCTAACAAGAAAACTAATTTTTCTATGTCCAATCGGGTAAATTAACGATTGAGAATTGAAAGACTAAAGATGAAGGTCACAGCTTCGAAAGTATAGTCTTAAAGAATTAAATTTTATAGATATATTTATTTATTTATTATTTATATTTGGCATGTATACGTATGTCTATGTTGGCTAAATGAGCATCCAGTTCCCTAAGTCAATTATTAAAAAAAAATGTCTGTTCATTTGCATCAAGCAAAGTACAATCTCGTTGATTTGTCTTTATAAATCAGGATTAAATAATATTTTTTTGTGTGGAATGGCAAAGAAATCGTTGGCTTAATACAGATGACCATGTTCCATTACTACTTTTTCCATTCCAGTGAAGATCATTTAGTATGGCTTAAAAAAGATACTGTCACTGTAAATCGCAATTTCTAATCAAATTTCAAACAATATACGTAACATTTTAGAGTAGATTGCGATGAAAATGCTAAAAAATTTGGTAGTAAAACGCATATTTAAAGAAAAGTTTTTCATGGCCTCCAGATAGTAGTCCATTTTACCCAGAACAAATGTAGTTTTGATATAAAGTTTAATTATTTGGTTTCAAATGTAGGTTTAGTGTTGAGAGCAAATAAATAAAGGAACCAGATTATAAATTTGTAAACAGTGTGATTGGGAATCCCAGACGTGGAAACTCCACTACAAGCCTGCTGGCATGGGCGTCCGCAGGGAGGAGGCAAGAAGGGGGCATGCTCTCATGGGATCAATTAAAAGATTTTGTAAAAAAACACAAAAAATTAAATATTTAAATAAAATTTAATAATGTAATTATTTATCTCCAAGTTTTGTCCCCCCTCCCCCTGAAAATTTTTCTGCGTGCTGGCCTGGGTGCTTCCCATTTAGGAAGAACAAATCAATTTATTGGAAGACTTTGGTTATATGTTTATGGGTTTAATTATTGTTTAAAATGTATAATCGTTAGATTATAGCCAGTGATTTTTTTCAACAGTGAGCGGTATTTGTACTAGGGTCCTCGTTTTAAAAAGCTCAAAAGCAACACTCTCCACCAACCATTTAAATAAATCATGAAGTATTGTGAAGTGTTGCTATATGTAGTGATAATTAATATCTATAACCAAAGAGTTTTCCTGAAACGAAATGTATGAGAGAGTTGACAGGCTATTGAAATCCCAAATCATCAACTAATCATCTAAATTTTAACTTCAAACACTAAAGTGTCTGTTACTAGTTGGAAACATAATACTAGCCACTCACTCACAGTGCCCTAGTGGAGTGGACCTTTCGGAGAATACATTAAAATGTTGATTGAACTGCGCAATGATAAATAATTTAAACATCCATTTTTGATTCATAAAGAGAATCCGAAACACGACTGTGTATGTCAATTTTTCATCATATGTAGTATTATTATTATTAATTTTTGTTAATATTTAGAAAGGGTACTTTTTAAATTCGATAGATATCAGAATATTAATAATTCTTTTGAGAATAAGAGATTTTTTAACAAGTTACTAATTGGTATATGTACCTTGTACATATATGTATAAAAGAACTGTATTTATTTTTTACACGAAAAGGTTAAACTTTTTTTCATAGCTATAAAATATGCTCAATATTTTTTTTCTCTGAGTGTTGATATAATTTTTTTTTGGCTTTTCGGCCCTTCTAACCATAAGCCAATTTACTATATATTTTTTAAATTTTGTCTCTACCCCGAGGGTCAGATTTTAGCCGAATGCCTCGAGTCGGATTCGAACCCGGGTGATATAATTTTAAATGATTTATTATATATATATATATATCATTGTTAAGGCTTTAATGGTTTATTTATTAATGTTACTAAAAAATAAAAGAGGAATAATCTTTAAATTATTTTTAAATTGAAAGGTTTTTTAGTCACAAACTAATAAAAGACAATAATTAATTGAAATTATTGTCTTTTATTAGTTTGTGACTAAAAAAACCTTTCAATTTAAAAATAATTTAAAAAATTAAGTCACCTAGGGTAGTTGTTTCACCATATGGGTGTTCTTAGGATTTTTTTGAAATTTAGATAGATTATTATTTAAATACTTTTGCATCGATTGGTGGCAAAACAAAATTTATGAAAAATATAGTTCTGGAGATATTAAATTCCAAAGATAGAGTTTTTCAGACTCTTATACATTGCACTATACGGGATATCGGAAAGTTTACATACATAATTATACTTAAGAAACTCTTCTTACTATTGTTATAAAAAACTAAACTAACATTAAACAATAACTAATACATTTTTTAACAAAATTTTAATTCATAGTTACAACACAGTTTCTGAGATAATAATTAATAAATAATGAAAAATATATAATGAAAATTTTACCCTAAAAACAAGCTGGCAACAACGCATAAATTTAACCTAAAAAGTGGATTAACTTTAGTACTTTTTTTGCCGTTTTTTCGCTTCAGCCATTGTCGCAACAGCTTTTTAATAGTTTATTAAGAACTATTTGTTTAATAAATCGAACTTTATAATGTATTTTATCTGTCATTTCTATGATAAAAAATATTCAAGCTAGGAGAATGTTGCTAGATTTGTCAAACGAGCCCGGGATTGTCTAGTAGTGGTACATAAACAGCAAAAATTTCGCTTATGAATCCTTATTGTCTGTTCTATATACTCTAGCATTAACTTTTTGCTAGTATTGTCTCGAAACAACTACCTTAGGTTTTGGAAGAATCTTATCATAATAATCTTTATGAATGTAAAAATAAACGAAGTCGATCATGACTATATTAACAATTTTTTTTCCTTATGAACACCTAGAACGTGTAACACTTTAGTCATGATAGATTTTTGTTTTGCTGAAAAGAAAGGGCTTCAGAAACTCGGGTGGAGCTTAAGGGGTTTTACAAGCAGGATTAAATAAATGTCTATGAAACGTCTGAATATAATTAAATAATTTTTAAAAATTTAAAAAAAATTACTTACAATATTATGAAGTAAAAAATAATTATAATTTCCTATTAAATGAAATAATAAGACATTTAATTATTTATATATTTATTAAAAGGCTGAATTTAATCAAAAATAAAAATAAAAAATACAGGTCCATAATTTATGAAGGTTTCAATATAATATATCGATAATTTATTGATAGAAATGGAAAAGGAATTTTCTGTTTTTGGTGAAGCTCCTGGAACGTGCGTAATGTAGCGTAGAATTTGGTGCCTCTAGTTTACTCCCTTGAGATTTTTAATTAAATACACGAAGCCAAAGTCGTCAGCAGAGACTAGATATCGTCCGGGACTAAGTCCCGGAGGCAGCTAAATAAAGAATAAATTTAAATTAATACAGCAAATAACTATTGTAGACTACTAAATAAAAAGTTATCACGTATAGTTTATTCAATATTGGAAATTTTGAAGTTGGTGAGTGAGGTGGTTAATTAGATGAATTTAAGATATTTTTATTGACATTTTAATGGTTTATTCTCGCCTCAATCAATATAAATAAATGTTTAGTTGCCTAACAGTAAACCATCGAATAGTTTAAAAATTAAAAAAAAAACTTGCGCCACGTGACTTTACCATACACCTGATACCTCTTATAATTTTATTTCTGTTATAGGCAACAATAGATATATATAATTGTAAAGATATCACAAAATCGTTGTCTGCTAAATCCACATAATTTTTGTTATATGTCAGAATTTCCATAGTGGGTATGGTAAAGTAAACATAATTATTATATTATGAAGAAGCTGCAATAAAAGTGGCGAAACGTTGCAATTGATAAGTCATAAACAAACACTTATTTTGTTCCTCATCCTCTGAAAAACAAAAATTACATTATTATAGAGGTTTTCAACCTTTTTCTTCCAATGAACTCCTTCTGTAATGAACCCCTTCTGCATTCCCCCATTTTCAGGATTTTCTAGCTCGAAAATTTTATTTCAAATAATATGCCTTTAATATTGAAAATACAAGCTATCATATTTTAATTTAGAGGTAAAAATAAGTAATATTTAGTTAATGTGAAAGCTAAGGTTGTTTTTTTGCCAGTTCTTCAATGCGTTCTTTAAAACTTTTAAAATTTGAACGCAGATTAATTTTCCCCTCGAAATACTAAAATTCCCCTTTAGGGAGAGGAGGGGGGGGGATTCCACCCCGGTTGAGAACCCCTGTATTATAATATATTTGGCTGCCTTAAAAATTAGCTTGATTGTTGTTATCTGCAATATTCATAGAAAAATAGAAATGACTAACCAGCTAGTTTTAGCAAGCATCGACCCTCATGAAACTACGCAAAATAGTTTTATTATTAATAGAGCAGTGATTCTCAACCTTTTTTTCGTTGCGGCACACTTTTAATAATTTAAAAATTTGACGGCACACTAACAATAAAATAAATTAATAGAATTTTATTTGGTTTATTGATTGATGGACCTATAAAATTATCATAGGACATTTTGCATCCTGTAAAATGTTACTACCTCTTTAGTTTAAATGATCAAATAAATATTTGGATTAAATGTAGTGTCACTTGATAAAGAAATGTAAAAAAAAATAATAATTATCAATTCGGGAGGGACCACTGCCTAGCTGTGGCGGCACACTTCAAGAATCTCGCGGCACACTAAAGTGGCGCGGCACAGTGGTTAAGAATCACTGATATAGAGAATACTGAAAACAGCTAATCACACATTTCACAAATACAAAAAATAAAAAAATATATTTAATTTATCTGCTATTTAATAACTAACTATAATGAACAAAATTAATATCCATTTATACCTATAACTTTTCTGTTGGAAATATAATATAAACGAGAATAAATAAAAAAGCATTTCGAAGTGGATCAATAAAAAAAAGAAATAAAATTGCCAGAGGGGATAGTTGCAGCAGTTGTTCACATCTCTAACAATTCACTTTTTTTTTAATCGTTCATTGATTCGGAATGCTTTTTGTCTTTGTTCTGTTTCTGATTGTTTTTCTCCATCACCAGTGAGTGATCTTCTAATCCACTCTGACTTTAGAGTTAATTAATTTCAAAACATTTGACGATTTGTTTTTGTTTGACCAAATAGGAATGGCGAAAAAAATGCAAAAAAAATTATTGAAATATTCATTAAAAAAAGATTATACGGCTTTTGTCACTAAATAAAGATTATTTTGAATAAATTGGATTGAACTGGGCTCTCATATACGTAGTTTCGTACTCTGGTTTGATTATTAAATTTTAACTTGAAAAAAATTGATTAAGAGCGCGGCAAAAAAAACTCTTTGGTGGAATATTAATAAGTGGTTGACAAAAAATATGCTATTATCATATGAAACTGCGAAAATTGAAGACGGAAAGTTCGGAATTTAGTAAATATTTAGGATTATTTTTCTATCTAGAGACTATCCTCTCAATTGTAATTTTCCTGGAGAAATTTTCCAGAGGGGTGGTTTTTCATTGCCTTCCCCTGGATAGAATTAGTGGGGGCGCCTTGCATTTTTGACAAAGATAAAAATTGTTCTGATTCGATCCCGAGTAAACTCGATTCAAAGTCAAGCGCTTTAGCCACCGCTCTATCGGCGGCGCCTCAACAAATATTGGAAACGATTTTTTTAATGGCTTTTCGGTTTATTAGTCACAATTTAATTGAAGAAATTACAAAGTATATCACAGTAAACTTTCTTACTTATCAGTGAAGATAATTAATTAATTACTAAAAACCGAAATTAAGAGAGATGGTCATCTACTAAATCCGAGGTGTTGTGGATTATTTTTATTATATTCTAATCAAAATATATGGTTTGGCTATATGTTAAAATTTAGAATCAAATGACAGAGAAATTTTTTAATAATGAAGATTAATTCTTTGACTGAAAAAAGCTAGCTATACTTATGTCAGATGTGGTCATCAGGGGGCAAGTCAAGTGCCCGGATTGCATTTTTTTGGTATTGGTGTTCAAATCCCGAAGGGATGAAACGACCCTTCTAATATAATAAAAATATCCCATAACACCTCGGATTTAGTAGTTGACCATAGTCTCTTGATTTTCTAGAGAAATTTCGCTTTTTAGTTATTATTGAATTATCTTCATTGATAAGCAAGCAAGTTCAATTATACTTACTAATTTCTTCAATTAAATTGGAATTAATCAACCGAAAAGTCATTAAAAATCGTGTCTAATATTTCTTTTTGATATTAGATAAAAAACGAATTGAAATTGAATGTTCATATGAAATATTTACCAGGAAATGAAAGCAAAACTTTTGAAACTATACATATAGACTCGAACTAAAAAATATTTATACCTTGGTATTTACATCAAGCATTATATCAATAGCGAAGATTTTAAGTTGAAATTGAAAAAAAAAATTGGGGAAAAAATTTATTTAGAATTGCTCAAAGTGAAAAAAAGTAAAAAAAGGTGTTTGAGGGCGCAGGATTCTTTTATTTATTCTTTACAAAATAAATAATTCTGCTACTCACTTTGAATAAAAAAATAAATAAATAAACATTTTTGATTCTCTACAATTAATAAATTCATTTAATGATTTGAGTCTTGTTCAGTATATCCAATTATTAAAAAAAAAAAAAAAAAACATGGGAGTGCGGGTAATAGAAAGCACAAAATAATTCCAATCATTTGAAAATAAATTGAACTTTTTGCGATAGAATTCTGAAGCTAGGGGAGCGTGTTGCCTACAGAACCGCCCTCATGAAAAAAGTAAATCTTCATTGATTATTTATATAAAAATTTTCAATTTGTTTAAATAATATCAATTAGACTTAAAACGTTTTTTGACTTTGCCATATGGAGAATGGTGAAATATTGTATTCGTGCATGAAAAAAGTTGCTAATTCACGGTGTTTCGGTCTACAATAAATTCTCTTGTAGTGTATATCGAAAAATTGATATTTTGAGAGATATTAATTATTTTATCAGTGTGTTAGTGGTTTAGTGCGCGTGTTATCAAATTTTATGTACGCTCTAACTCAAAAACTTATGAAGGTATTAAAATGAAATTTAATATTTAGATATTTTATTGTGAGATTAAGAGGTGATTAGATTTGAACCCTTTGTATAATTTTGCAGAATTACTTAAAATGCCAAAAATAATTATAAATTTGAATATAAGGGGTGGGGGGGGCAGGTGTATGGTAAATTCATGAGATGGCCACATCACATATTTTTTAAATTTAATTTTAAAAAATTCGAATAATATGAGATTATTAAAAAATATGTAATTCATTTTTTCCTTGAATGGTGGGGATTCTCTGTACTCTCGTACTCTAGGTATTAAGTAAAAATAGCTTTCGAAATACAAGAAAAATTAATATGATTTAATAAAAGTAGAAATCTATTTTAGTAATTTCTGGGTTTTTTAAGTAAATTTACCCGTGATAAGACAAAAATAAAATTCTCTAATATTTAAATTAAAAAACGTTCTAGATGTTTTCTTTTAAATGCGGTCCTCCCTTGATCAGGTAGGTACTGGCCAGAGCCGAATCTAGGTCTTTTGATCAGGAGGGGCAAACTTGAATTTGCCGTCGCTCCCCATAACCCCCAATGCTAAATATATACAAAAAATTTCCCGCTTCTTAAAATTTGCCGCCGGGGGCACTGTTGCCTCTCTTTGGTTCCCCCCCCCCCCTTAGATCCGACCCTGCCACTGGTCTCATAAAAATAACACCTCTACGACAAATCAAAAGTAATTATATAAAGTTCTTTTAGACAACCAAGTTAAATAGAAACAAAGAATATTTGATAGCACCATTTTGTCTCATTTATCGACCTCTCAATTGCATTTTTTAAGAAAAGGTACAATCAAATAATGGTGGTTTGTATTTAGTTTGATTGTCCAAACAACTAGAAACTACTATAACTATTTTAAAAGTAAGAGACAAGAGAAATAAATAAATAATACCATAAAATTAAAAGAAATGTTTATATGAATTTACCGAGAGAGTTGCAAAAGGTGATACCTATAAGTTAGAATAACTCTTGAATTATAAATCTTAAAGGCTGAGGTAATTTTAATTTAATTTCTTCTCTGAAACAAAAAACAAAACAAAAAATTTAAGTAGATAATTATTTTTTAAATTATAATTTAAAAAATAATTTGTCCATTCGTGGTGTATGGTGTATACAAAAAAAAATTATTCTATTGAAAAATCACGATGTTTCGGTAAGATTTATCAAGATCTAGAAGTAGGGTCCCAAAACGTAATCTTAATAAAAAATGTCTATTAATTTTTCTACCCTCTACAGTAGTTCCTCCCACTCCAAAAAAAAAAAAAAAAAAAAAATATTAAAATAAAGAGAAATTCATAATCAGGGAGCTTTTAAAATGTTTCTTCGGATTTGCGATATAACACAAATATTACGTAGTGATATTTTGAATTTAAATATAGAAATAATTAAATGTTATTTTGTCAATTTCAAGAACTTTTTTTCAATAATTTTATATCGAAACAAACATCCTCTATTGTGACTTTATCAAGCACGTAAATTCATTGAGAAAGTCATCATTAAAGATTTTGTTCAGGGAGAAATGGTGAATAAAAATCAAATAAAAATTAAATTTAAAAAAATATAAATTCCTAGGTAGGTTTCACAAATAAAAGAAAAATTGCTTATGAGCATAAAATTCTATTTGAACCCTGAAGATGGACTTGTAACATGAAATATATATATATATATATATATATATATATATATATATATATATATATATATATATATATATATATATATATATATGTCTTGCTCATAAGCAATTTGTCTTTTATTTGTGAAACCTACCTAGTAATTTATATATTTTTCTTTAATTTAATTTTTATTTCATCATTAATGAAACTTTGTCATTAAATGATTTTTTAGCCTAATATAACTAATTTAAAAGTGATGGATACGAGCAATATCATAAAATTAAAAGAAATATAAGTAAATTTGAATAGTTAATTTACCAATAGATTTCCGAAAAGGTGAGGTTCCAACAAGTTAGAATAATTCTTGAATCATAAATTTTAATTAGCTTAGGTAAATTAGTTCAATTTCTTCTCTGTAACAAAGAAAATAATATTTATTTATTAAACTTAAAAAGTAATTTCTCAGGTTTGACCACTCATTGTGAAATCATAAAAATAATTTTTGAATTAATGAAATGGAATTGACTCTTATGTGTGTACCTATAGTTCGAGGGCCTGATGAAGGTTTTGAGGAGAAACGTTGCTCAATTAAAAATTTATATACAGTTTAAAAAAATGAATTTTATGTATAGAACAAATTGGTTAAGATCTTCTCTGGAAACATTAATATTTTTTTCAATAATTAAGAATGTATAATATAAAGGTGCAAAACCTCTAGAAGAAAGAATATGAATATTTAGGGCTTGAGTGAAGTCGAAGTGATTTGTCGAGATGACTCTTAAAAGATTGAAGATTGTGGGTAAGATGGAGCAAAAAGAAAAATTAATTTATAGAAGTCATAGAGATAAACGAAATATTTATAATGTAAGTTTGCCATTTTTAACGATTTATGGATATGCCAGCGGGAGGTTAGAATATTAGAACCCTCCCAACCCAACAAAATTTGGAGGAAAAAATCAAAATTTTACTGGATACAAATAAACGTTCAATAAAAATGTAATTAAAAAAAAAAGAAGAAAAGAAAAAACAATCTAGACAACTGGGAGGAGATATCTCCTACTCCTAGGAGTATATACATATTACCCTAAGCCATAGGTGGGTAACTCACCCCCTGCCCAAAAAGATTTTCTGTCTAGTTCTTGGAATACGTTTCTTCCCTAAAGTCATCTATTTAGTTCTCAATAATATATCCTTGATATAGTCAAAAAATGTATTTCTATTTTGTATATGTATTTTCAATATCAAATATATTAGTCATAAGTGAAATTCCTCTAGCAATTACCAATTCGTACCTATGTGGGGTGAGTCAGTCTTAGAAATTGAAATTCTTGATGAAAGAACTGAGGGAAAATATTCTCCGTTAAAGTAATGCTAATTCGTATTTTAATTTCAGTGATTGGATAAGATTAAGACTAAAACGATTGTAAAAGGCATCAAATAAAATCGTTATTTGGTGAATTTATACACCTCTTATCTTTGTAAATTAGTATCGCGGGTATTTCTAGTAAAGTACGTGGCTGCCATAGGTGAAATGGTTTTGGTACTTAGATGGGCCATATCGTAAATAGAAAGGGTTACTGGACACCCTTACTACATAGATTCGTTTAAAACTAGATAGGGGTAGTAGAGAGAATTGCGTTCAGATAAAAGATCATCAAAATCAAATTCCCTGCTGCATAATAATTAGCGAATTAAAGTTTATTTACTTGTGAATACATTAAAATAATTATTCAAGGTATTTTCAAAAAGTTTTTTAGTGTTTTGTAAGAAAAAATAAATTTAAAAAAAGTAAAATATTTAATTTCATTCTCTTTCACAGTTCTGTAACTTTTTAAGAGTTAGCTATTGAAGCTAAAAACAAGAAATTTAGAGTGTGATGATCTGTAGATAGTCCAATCGTCAAAGGTGAAAAAAATTAAGGTACCTCTTCTAGCATACAAAGTGCTGAAAAATAATTTTAGGTACCCTATCGAGTGAGATGCGATTGAATGTCTCTTAAAATCCTATAATACATTTTTTTAGTTATTTTAATTTTGACCTCCCATTCACACAGTATAAGCCTACAAATTCGGCTTAAAAAGGTCCCCTCTTCTAACTTTGAAACAATATTATTTAAAAATCTGTAAACATTCATAAAAGTAGCTTTGTGTGGAGTACTTTGGAGGAAAAATTAACTATTTATTAAAAATCTATAAAAATTCATAAAAGTAGCTTTGTGTGAGTACTTTCGAGGAAAAATTATTTTAATTCATTGGCCATTTTTTGTACATAAATAATTATATATATGTAAAAAACTACTTATTCACTTAATCAATCAAAAAAGTTTTCATTCATTTTAAAAAATGTTTTACTTTATTTTTGGTTATATGTACATGTTCATGAACGATAAAAAAATTTGCCTGACAATTATCGGAACTAAATTTAATGAAAGTTGACAATAATTAATAATTAAAAAAATTACTTTAATTTTATATTTTATATTAATTTACATATTTTTAAGTAATATATTTTTACCTACATAAAAATATTTAATTGAAAAGATTTTGTTTTGCAGAGTGTATAAGAGTCGTTGATTCATAAAGAGAAATGAATGAGGTTCTCCTCTGCTTGATGCAAATAATAATTATATTAATAGCTTATTTTACCAAAAACAAACTAATAAACTATTCAATCCTTTGTGATTGTCATCTGAAATGAAGATATTTATATATAATTTATTTAATTGAGAGAGAGAGAGAGAGAGAGAGAGAGGGGGGGGGGGGGGGGGGGGGGGGGGGGGGGGATTTTTGTGCCGAGGAGTATGGAGAATTTCCTTTATATTTTGAAGGAGACAATAAAAAGGAGTGTGTCTTCTGTTGGAATTTTAAATTTTATTTTGTATATGTATTATATGTGGCATAATACAATAGACTGATGAAGAGGGCAAAGCCCTTTGAAACTATAGTCTCGTTATAAATAAGATTTATGAATTCCAGCAGAAGACACACTCTTTTTTATTGTCTCCTTCAACATAATTCTATTTGTTAGAGACTATAGTTTCGAAGGTGTGACCTTCATTATCAGTCTCTAGTAATTAGAAATATTTTATCTGTTATTTCTCATAGGTTCATACACGCGATTGGATGTAAGTAAAATTCCTTTTGTCGTAATAGCAAGCAGATCACATATTGAAAAAAAATTTATTGAATGTTTTATAAGTGAAATAAATACAAATCTTTTAAAAATAATCTACATGGCTTTTAAACATTTGAAGATTGTTTTTTTAAATTATTTGTTTTTATTTTATATATTAGTACGTATTTATATTTAGTATCTATTGGTTATTTGCATCAAGCAGAAGGCACACTTCATTGATTTCTCTTTATGAAGAAATATTTAATTTAATAAAGAGAAAGAAATTTTTTAGAAAAGTGGATAAATGTTTAATGATAGAAATATTTGTGTGAGTTTTAGGATAAAATTAAATTTTTGGAAATTAATCATGGATAATAATTACAAGAGGGAAAATTATAGCTTATTTGATCAAAAACAAACTAATAAACTATTCGATTCTTTTGTGATTGTCATCTAAAATGAAGCTATTTTGTGTGAATGTCACTTGAATTAAACTTTGGTAATTTGAATGCATAAGATATGCAACAGATTGAAATTGATTTAGGATAACCGAAATCTTGTAGGATTTTTCAAATGCAATGTTACGTGGATGAGGAAAAGCGAATCTGTCAGGAAGATAAGGTTAGTGTCTGTGTGAGTCGGAGCCAGGCAGCTGTCAAAGTCATTCCCTGCGATGCCATTGAAATCTTCATCGCGTTTAATCTTATCTGATTAACGTTTCTGTTTATTGCGAAAACACGATGATAACAGAGGTTGCGATTTGCGAATGCATTTTTGACAAGTAAAAAAGCTATTGTTTTGATTTTTTTTTTTTTTGTTTTAGAAGAAAGCTTTGTTGTTATTGTGATTGTATTACCTGTTTGCATATCTCGAGATCGTCGTAGCCGTTGTCAAGAAAACTTTCGGCATACTGAGCGAGATGAAGAGACTTCAACCACTCGACGACGATATTGGTGTTGACTGATGTGTTCGAGGTGTTATTACTTGTCGTTGTCGCCATGTCTCCAAACAGGTGAGAGAAGGGTTCGTTTTCGTTACCGAGGAGACTCGGTGTGCTCGGGTCGACGACAACGAGAATCACTCACGCATGCAGATCTCGGCGGGGGTTAAGTGACACGGAATGCGAGAGCGTCGCAATAAGGTTTGATGTAATCAAGTCGGCAGTCGCGCAGCCACTGAGGGCGATGAGAGGAGACGCGGTCATGGCTGCGCACGCGGCTGCACGCGGCTACCGCCAGAGCGCACTAGGCGACCGGTGGCGCGCTCCCCTCTGTGCGGCAGCCAAAAGAATCGGCATTGATAAACACAACCTGCACACCCGCAGCAATTAGAAAAAAGAAAGATTCAAGTGTAAAGCTAGATTAAGCTGCATCTACATTAGCGTAGTTAAGTAAGCTTTTCCTAGGGAGGCGGGGGCAGCCGGCCAGCTGATTAACCACCACAAGGTTTCAATTTCGGTAACACGATTAGAGACTCAATCTATTTTTTAGTACTAGTATTGACAAATTTTGGAAGTAACGAAATAATTTAATGAGAAATACATAAGTGATGCCTCGTAATAATGGAGTTTTGATTTTTCTAGGGGGGGGGCAATGAGTTTTGTAAAGGGGGCACTGCCACCCTTGCCTTGCCCCTCTCGTAACTACTTCCATGGTTTCATTAAGTTTTTTCTCGTCTTAAAATATAACATAATAAGTTGACCTGTTCTGATGTGGCCATCCACTTGACTTTACCATACAACCTGGCCCCTCACTTATATTTAATATTTAATAAAATTATTTATAATCATGTAGGGGAGGGGGTTAGTTTTTGCATTTTTAGATTTCTGGAGCCCACTGATTATGTATACAAAATTTGGTTGAGTTTGGTACAAGAGCCTATATTTTCATCCCCCCCCCCATTTTAGGCGGTTAGTTTATGCATTTTTAGACTTCTGGGGTGCCACTGATTATGTATACAAAATTTGGTTTAGTTTGGTACAACAGCCTACATTTTCATTTTTTGACTCCCCCTTCCCATTTTGGGCGGTTAGTTTTTGCATTTTTAAACTTCTGGAGTCCTAATTGATTATGTAATCACAAAATTTGGTTGAGTTTGCTCAAATGGCCTAGATTTTTCATTTTTAATCCCCCCTCCACCCCCCTTAATCTAATCAGCTCTTAATCTCAATGGACCAAAACTACGTGTGAAATTTGGTTTCGATATTCACACTAGTTTTTGAGCTAGCTTGTCCACAAAAATTTGGTAAAGCACAGACTAACAACCAGACAGACATTTTGACAAAACAATTATTATTTCGAAAAATATAATTTTTTCGATGTTCACTTATTAGGGTTTTTTGTAGACCGAAATGGCATAGTTTCTCTCAATTTTTTTAATCAAAATAGTTTCAGCCGTTTTTTAGATATTTCGAAAAAAAGAAGGAAAAAAACACTTTTTTCATGCACGATTACAATACTTGACCATACCCTGTATGGTAAAATAAAAATAAAATATTAACACTTTAAAATAAAACGAATATTATTATTATTATATATCAGGGCCTATAAGAAAAAGGCGAGGACCGGGAAAACTAATATTTTTGAGCGCCTTCAAAATTCAAAATAAAACTCTGGACAGGCAAATAAAAACTATTTTATTTTATATTTATTAAATTATAGCATTTATTTATTACATTAGGTTATAATGAAAGGCAGTCCATAAATTAATTAAATTTTATTCCGATTTATTTCCGACGTTTCAGAGACTTTTTCTCTCCTTCTTCAGGGTATTGGATAGTTATTGATCGGTGAGTATAACTCGGTTCCCATTTGCATCTTGTTTAAGTGATAGCAACAATATTAAAAATTTTCCATATTTAAGTATACTTGGTAATAATGAATAATGTTGGAAAAATATTATAATATTCTTGCTATCACTGAAAGGAAGAGACAAACGGGAACCGAGTTATACTAACCCATCAATAACTATCCAAAACCATGAAGAAGGAGAGAAAAAATTCTCCGGAAACGTCGAAAGGTGAATAAAATTTAAATAATTTATATACTGCTTTTCATTATAACCTTCTTATTTTACTTACCAGTCCGTCTTTCTAAGAAAATAAAAAAAATTATTTATTTCACAGAAACTTAACATTAACATATTCAGTTATTCTGAAGCCTCTAAAATTGTGAGGCCCAAGAAAGCTGGCCCTTTAACTCCCCCCCTTGATAGGCTCTAATTACAATTAAAATAAAAAGTCCGAATTGGTGAATTTGAATAAAATTTATTAAAAAGAAAAAATTTTTAAAATTGTATTTTCCATTAAGATTAAAGAGTATTTTTTTATACTAACACTGTAAGAACACTGCGGACTGTTCATAATCTTTTCGAAGTCAAAAAACACTTTTGTTATACCTAAGAAAATTTTACGGAACATCAAAATTTCGAAATTCATAAAAATAAAACAGAACATGTATTAACATATTATTTACTAGCTTCAATGCACGCCCCCTGGACCCCCAGCCCACGAACACCACCCTCCCACCCCCATCCCCCGAAACCCACCCAGCACCCCACCCTCCCGCACCATGCACCCGTGCGCAACCTCCGGCCACACACCACCACCCAACACTCCACCCCGCACCCAACCCACCTCGGACCCCTACTCCCGTACCACCCCACTACGTCTCTGGACCCTCACCTGAACCCCCCACTCCAGCAACCATGCACCACGACCCCGCACCCCATTCCTCCTTCTTTCTCAAATTCTTTAAACTTCACTTCTATAAGACTCAGCTTGAATATACTGGCTACACGCTTGCCGGGGCGGTCAAAATGTTGAATTCGTTCAAATGCTTTTAATCTTTTTCTTTACGCTTAATACTCGGTATCCTCGGTAGGCAGGGACAGTGGCGGAACCAGGATTTTGTCTTGGAGGGCTAACACACACACACATATATATATATATATTATAAATTGCAAACATTTAGAGTATTTTTATAAATATATAAATCATAAATATATAAGGTCGACTTCAAAATTTAAATTACTATTTAAATTTTCAAATTATTATCCGTTATTTTAAAATTTCTATAAAAAAATTTTTTTGCTTTGAAAAGTATTTAGTATAAGTATATCGGAATGAAATAAAATCGTTGCGTAGTTTCAAGGGGAATTAAAATGAATGAGTTTCTGAAAAGGGTACGGATAGAAGGTTTGAAGTCACTGCCTGAAATATCTTCCAGTTCAAGCATGTCAAAAAGACAAGTCCAGACGAGTTTTAGACGAATAAAAATTGTTTTCGCTGAGGAACTATTCAAATAGTAATAATACAAAAAAGGGATAAATAAAGATGATTCGGGAATCTTTCGACTAATCCATTTCTAAGAACTCTCAAAATACACATAAGATCGGAAATAACAAAGAGTGCTATAGACAAGTGATAGCTTGCTTATAACTAATAGTATTAGGAAAAATTGAAGATTTTCTTATAGGACAGGCTGATTCATTGGGGAAAATGGTCCATTTCCATTTCAGGGACTTCGGAGTTTAAGTCATAAGATTTAATTTCTGACTCCTACCCTCATTTACACAATAAAGCAGTATCCGTTTTGGGCGAAGCTCCTAAATTATATTTCTAAAAATCATTCGATGAAATTTGCAAAAAAAAGAACGAAAATTAAAATAACATTTCAAAAAGTGAAGGTTACTTTTTGGTCAGCATACCCTGGCTGAAAAGTCAACAACCGCCACTGATATAATATGATAAACATTTTTATAAAATGCCAAAAATAATGTTTTGACAATTTCATAATTAAATAATTTAATTTAATATTATATTTAAAATGGATGGAGAGAAACGCTTTTATTAATGTATTTTAATTTTAGTATTATCAATCGATTTATTAAAGACTCCAGTCTCTAGACTCTCTAGACTAGAAAAATAGCCTCACTTCACCAACATTTAATGGAAATAGAATCATTTTTTTTGTCTTAATTTACAGTCAAAATATTGATTAAAATTTACCAAATATTTTTTTCATTTGTTAATTTTTTTATTTTCACTTTTACGTTCATTTTTTTCCTTGTCCTTGGGGAAAGCCTCTGACCCCTTAGCCCACACTGTGGTTGCGCCACTGATTCGCCACCCCGCTGCTATATTTAAACACATTTTTTGTAACTCAAATTCGCAGAAACTCATCACTCCATACCTAATTCCCTTTTCTACAAAGTTTAATTAGCCCCTCCTTAGTTCATCACTTTGAATCCACTACATACTTCCACACTTTCCTTAATAGTCTGTTCAATGTTTTTTGGGGGAGGGTTATATTCACCCCCACCTCATAAGACCTTTAGCCATTTCTTATTTATTCTTCATTTCTAGGACCCTAAGGATGAAATACAGCCCTTTACTATTGTTCTTAACTTTTGACTCGCTCTCTCTGATGTCTCCATCCTCCATAGTTATATATCTGTCGTGGCCACATCGTAGAATTGACCATTTCATGAAATTCTCGAGCATTTCATGAAATGTTCACATTTCATGATGTGGCCAACTTAATTTGACCAGATCATTAAATCGTGAACATTTCTTGATTTTGTCATCCACGATTGGCCATATCGTAAAATAGGGTGTCCATAAAATATTTAATAAAAATCCAGAATATGTTACAAACTTGTTTATTGTTCTTTAAGTCAGACAAACATTTAACTAGGGACTTTAGGAAATATTAAAAGAATCTTAAAATACAACATACCAAATCTAAAATGCCACAATGTAGAAAAAATATTATTTTAATTTAAGTTACCTATTCATTTATATAGGTTCCTAATATTATCCTTACAAAATTAAACATCAAACACGTCAAGTTACATAATTATTTTTAGAAAACAAACAAATATTTAGGGTAAAAGCAACGCTGTGGGTCTCCTTTTTTAAGCGCCAATTTCGTTGTCAAAAGGGTTCCCCCACTCTGCTCACCTCTCCTCCCTATCTTAGTTATTGGACCGCTCCCAGGGTGCAGCACTCAACGAATATTGACCCGAGGATTTAAAAATATAATTTGATTCCGTCTTATCGGATTTTAATTAAAAGTGCAGTAGATCAATATTAATGTAATTATTAATATTATAATAATATAGTAAATATTATTAATAAAGTTTAGGAAAGCGGTGTTGGTTTATAGTGAAACATATTGAAATATGAAATATTATTAATATTATTTACAATATTTTTATTAAATCAAACCACGTAATAGAACCGAATATGTGCAAACGACTCCGGTTCGGTTAATATATATTCCGAGCCCAACCGAGCCGAACTGAATATATATTAACCGAACCTCCGAAAGTTAAGTCCGGACGGGGTGTGTTTTGGACTCCCATTTTTTTTTCTAATCAAACACACATTGAAAACCGAACCAGCCAATCGTCGGGCGGGGTGTGTTTGGGGCTCCCATTTTTTCCTAATCAAACACACATTGAAAACCGAACAGCCAATCGTCGGATATAAATAATAGTGAAAAAAGCACCTTGGACTCTTGTATTTCAGTGAAGAAAAAAATGAGGGCATCTGATTTTCGGTTCAGCCAAAAGTATTGCTGTATAAAAACAGTGTCAATTGAAAAAGTATGTTTAATGAGACTCCTTTTATATGAACTATATATTTTCATATTTTAATTCCCGCTCTCTTTTATTATAATATATATATATAAATAATGATTTATCGCCAAATTGACATTCATTAGTTCAGCGTGACAAGGGGTAATGGTGTGTCACTGGTGGGAGAACACTGATGACACATTGATTTCCTCATTTACTAACAAATTATTCACTTTTTCACTAAGAGTAACAACATTGTTTTCAGCGGCTTCCATGTTGACACATAAACAAAACGCTTCCAGCGCCTCTACCGGTAATTAATGTAACCATTTTACGATATGATCAAATAATCTTGACCATTTCATGAAGTAGCCGTGCGTTTTGTTGACCATATCGAAAAACGATTTCTTATCATTAATCTGGCCAAGGTACATCATGATGTGCCCAATAGACATTGAAACATTTCATGAAATGTGACCATTTCATGAAATTCTCGAGCATTTCATGAAATGTTCAATTCTACGATGTGGCCACGACATATCCATCGGAATCTTCACACAACTTCTGAGAAATTAGATAAACACTGCTCTATCGCTCTAGACCAGTGGTTCCCAACCTTTTGTGGCCCATCTCCCCTTTCTGGAGGTTGACTAACACCTATCGTCCCCTTTTCATTTTCATTGTATGCCTAATTTTAATTTGAAGTAAACTGAAAATAATAAAGCAGTTTTATTATTTTAAACAATTTTATTACCGTATATAAAAACAACCAAAGCAGTTTAATCCGGTAACTCTTAAATGAAATAGAAAAAAATTTAAATGTACATTTTTTACAGATTTTTTTAAGAACAAAGAAGTGAAATAATTATTGTGACTAAGATCATTGAAGTACATTTAAATAACAGGAGTACATGTTTTCATTTTTAAATTGGAATCTGGAAAAAATTAAGAAAGTTGACAGTTAAAATTTGAAAAAATAAATGAATGTTTGAGAACTTTGTTATTGTTTTATTTTACCTTTTCAATGGCTGCCTTGTGCTTGGTGGATTTCAGTTAAATCTTGAATATCCAGCTTTATGTTTGTCAAGTTCAGGTGCAAGTCTCCTTTGAGGCAAATGTCCAACTTATTTCTTTGTTTTGTGAGGAGCTGGACAACAGAACTAAATCCTTTTTCAACTAAATATGTTGACGGGAACGAGATGAGAAGTGGTTCAGTTTTTCCCCACAGTTGTGGATAAGTGTCCATAAGCTTCACCCAGGCTAACTCGTAACCGCTCTGCTTGAAAATGATTTTCGCCTCACAGTCATACTTCAGATCTAGAAACTCCGTCTGCAAAGAGTTATCAAGCTTATCCACAGCTTCAAACGAGAATGGATCTAGAATCCAATCCGGAATTTGTAACTTGGTCAAATCTTCAAATCTTGATTCCATGTCAGTTTTTAACTGGTCAAGGTGATCAGTAAAAATTAGGATTTTGTCTTCTGGGAGTTCAGGAGTCTCGTTATCTGAACTGTACTATTTTAATTTTTCCCCTTTGAAAACTCATCGCCCCCAAATCGCCCACTTGGGGGCGATCGCCCCCAGGTTGGGAACCACTGCTCTAGACCTATAAAAAACTCCCAGGAAGTATCATTTTGATATTTTAATTTCCTAAAAGAAAGTTCATTATCTTTAATTAGCTCCGATGACTATTTAAGTAGCTAGAGAGGATATAAATTTCAAAATTAAATAATTTTTTTAAAAGTTAACATTATTTTATAAAAATAAAAGCGGTTTTAGATAAAGGGTGCTCCTTAGTATGAAGGTGAAAATTTTTATTGAAATCGGAGTCATAAACCAAATTTTGATTCAAAAAATAAACTAGCCAATTCATTGGGCTTGAATTTTTATATTAAAAAATATTTGTATTCCGATAACTCATAAACTATAGATTTTATTTATTTATTTATTTATTTTACAAAATACATGGCATATCAACTACTAAGGTCATTAGTGCCACCGAGTTCCTGACTTCTTTTTTCTTTCTTCAATTCCATCTTCACTCTTCTATACATTAAGAAATGAAGAAAAAACAGAGGACCAAAACAAAAACCAAAGTCAAAAAAAAACAAAATCAACAATATGGCAAACAGAGAACAACAGAAAAACAAAACCGCCAACAAATCATATACCATATTCAAAACACACAAGAAATATCTACAAAAAATACATATAGGTAATAAGAAAATCAACCAAAACAGAATAATAATAAAAATAAATCGAAAACTATAATATATTAAATTTGTGAGAAAAACCCTGTTTCTATAGATTTTAGATATTTCACACAAATTAACTGGAAATCAAAGTTTTAATAAAGCGAATTATCATTGGACCTGTTAGAGAGTTAAGCTAGTGGGGCAGCCATCCAGCTGATTAGCCATCACAAGGTTTCAATTTCGGTAATCCGATTAGAGTCAACTAACTTTTTAGTAGAATTGAGAAATATTGCAAGTACCTATTTAATGAGAAAAACATAAGTGATGCCATGTAATAATGGAATTTTGATTTTTCTAGGGGGCCAATGAGTTTTGTAGGGGGAACCTCGCCCCTTGCAACCCCCCCTAACTACACCCATGATAATAGGTATCACTGTCCCTTTTACCCTTCTTCATGCGCTCATTTTATGTGTGTTTTTAATTTTTCGAAGGATAAAAATGGCTTCTAAAAATTATTTTTGAAGGCTATAATTTTAAAAATTTTCGAGGGAGGGAGGCCGGAAGCCCCCAGGTACATGACCCCGCAAAATGAAAGCTTGGAGCTGCCACTCCACTCAACTTCAACTCAATCGGTCATGTCGTTCCAGAGATTTTATTTATTTATTTTTTTTGGCTTTTCGACCCTAACCCAATTTTACGATAAGTTCGGTGTTGGTTCTAGGTGAAACATTTTAATATAATAATAAAACTTGAGTAAGATACGAGATAGGTTTCACAAAAAAAAAAAAAAAAAAAAAAACGATACTATTTATTTATTTTTTAAATTTGTCTTTATCCCCGGGGTCAGATTTTAGCCGGATGCCCCGAGTCGGATTAGAACCCGGGTCCACTTGGTTAGCAGGCTGACACGCTACCACCTAGCCTAACCCCCCCCCCCCCCCCCCCCCGTTCCAGAGATATAAATTATTTAGTAAAATAAACAACAAATTATATATATATATATATATATATATATATATATATATATATATATATAATGAATGACCTTTATTAAAATGCATAATTCTAACAAAATAATGAATTTAGCTGATGACTCAGATTTCGATAAAAATTTCCACATTCATAGTGGACAGTCCCCTTTATATAATATTAACCGGCACGAGCCCCCTTTGTCCCTCTTCCTATAGATATAGATTCAAGTGCCATAACCCCCACAAGAGGGAGTCCAAGTACAACTGTGGGTCACGGGCCTCTGCGAAGTATTTTTTAAGAGGGTAAGTATGTTAGATAAAAAAAGAGTAAGGAGGCCAACTTTTGACCCTTCATAAAAAAGACATATTTATTCCAAAATAAGGGATCCGATCAAAGTTTGGGTCCCGGGCCCGAAATTTCATGTGGTGGCCATGGATTAAATATTTAGATCGGTAGAGAAGTGTTAATTTTTCTTATCACGTATATTTAACCAATACTGTCTAACCTCTTGACGTACAAACATTAGTATAATGACGTTTATTAAACTACATTAAATTTCTATCAAAAAATCTTATATGGATGAAATCTCTAAAATCAATGGTTTTTGAGTTATAAGAATTTGAAGAATTTTCAATACGTGTTGAATTGAAGCCCAATGAATTGTCCAAATAATTTTTTGAATAAAAAAATAATTATTTTGGCTGATGACTGGAATTTCGATGAAAATTTTCAAATTCATAATGGACAGTCTCCTTTATATTAAACCGATTATAATTTCATAAAATGTTGTTTAGTTTTACCAGAAAAAATTCTTAGATATTGAACATAAAATCCTTCTTTCCAGCTACTAAAATATTGATCAGGGCTAATTATATATAAGTAATGTCTATTATCTTAGGATAATAAATTATCAACATGATACTTCTTTATTTTTTTATAGGTTGAATATCTAGAGGGATAGAGCAGTGTTTATCTAATTTCCCATATAAATTTCACCATTACTGCCTAACCCTTTGAGGTACACACATTTATATAATGACCATTATTAAGAAATATTTAATTTTCAACGGAAAAGTTCATATTAGTGAAAAGTCTAAAATCAATAGTTTACGAGTTAAAAGATATTCCAATATTGTATGTAGAGTGAAAGGACTTGAATCAATAACAAATGTCTCTGATCCAGCCTCTTGATAAAACAGACCAAAATTATTATAAATAAGAAAGAAATCGATCATATTTTATCGATTTAATCTATCTTGAGGTTCATACTAACTTAATAATATAAAAAAATAGCATTTTGTAGTTTAAAAGCAATTGTATGAAAAGATTCAATTTCTTCTCTCCTGGAGCGAATCAACTAGAAATGGCAAAAAGATTTATTTTTTCTCATTGGGTATTCATTCAAATCTATTGAACTTTCATATCTGTTAGTTATTTTCATTTATCTTTTATATAAAATAATTATTATTAGGAAATTTGCATTTTAAAGGGTAGTTTATTTGAATTCTAATTTGAAAAGGTGCTAATAACTCTGTTGAAATTTTTTTTTAAAATATAAAATTAATAGATCTTATAAAACAATTAATTATTAATAATTTAATTCAATTTTGAACGAAATCGATTCAGTACTTTTTTAGAAAATGGTCAAAAACCATCTGAACCGTCAAAAAACGACGTTTGTTGAAAGCACGAGATGCCTTTGAAAAAGTTGGAAAAGTCATATGAAACGAAATATTGACTAGTGGCATGGAGGTGAATTTTAAAATGTTTCTAAAACGGCCTTTCACGGACTCTTTTCGAGGTTTTTGACGATTTTCTCCAAAAGTATTAAAGATTTCGTTCAAAATTAAATTAAATTATTAATAATTAATTTTTTTATATTATCTATTTAATTTCATATTTTTAAAAATTAATTTTAAGGAGTTATTAATGTTTTTCAAATGAGGCTTCAAATAAACTACCCTTTAAAATGAAAATATTTTAATAAAAAATATTTTCCATAAAATATAAAAGACAATAACAGAGAGATATGAAATTTCAATAGATTTGAATAAATATCTAATGAGAAAACAATAAAACTGTTTGCCATTGATTCGCTCCCGGAGAGAAGAAATTGAATCTTTTCATACAATTTCTTTTAAACTACAAAATCCTTAATCAAAATGGTATTTTTTTAAATTATAAAGTTATATTATAATGTTATGAACCTCAAGATAGATTAAATCGATCAAATAAGATCGATTTTTTTCTCATTTATAATAATTTTGGTCTGTTATTTCGAGAGGATGTCTCGCCCCATCAGAGAGACATTTGTGTTGTTGGTTCAAGTCCATTCACTCTACAATATTGCAATATTTTTTAACGCGTAAACTATTGATTTTAGACATTTCAATTATATTAACTTCTCCGTTGGAAATTAAATATTTCTTAATAAAGATCATTATATATATTTGTGCACCTCAAAGGGTTAGGCAGTAATGGTGAAATGTATGTAAAAATTTTGATAAACACTCTATCGATCTAGATCTATAAAAAAACTCTCATGAAATATCATTTTGATATTTTAATTTCCTAAAAAAAAGTGCATTATCTTTCATTAGCTCCGATGACTATTTATAGTAAGTAGCTAGAGAGGATTAAAATTTCACTTCAATTTCATTTCACATATTCCAAGGATACAGTTTTATTTTCTTTAGTAAAATATTAAATTTATGTTTATTTTAATATAATTTATTTCAGTAAATTAAATATATTTAAATTGAATGAGATAATAAAAGAGTGTGTCTTCTGCTGGAATTATACATTTTTAATTTATTAATAACGGGACTATAGTTTCGAGACCTTTGTCCTCTTGATCAGTCTATTACAATTAATTTACAAGATTTCAGCAGAAGACACACTCTTTTATTGTCTCCTTCAATATATAAAAATTCTGCTACTCTAGGCAAAAGAAACTTTCAATTTATATTTAAATTGAATATATAAGTAGGTATTTATTTATAACTAGCTGCAAGGCTCGCCTTCGGCGGCCCTCTTGCTAGCCAGGGGGCACACCCGCTGAACCCCCAGCCCTCGAACCCACCCCCCGCACCATGCCCAATCCCCACCCCCACACCACCACCCCAACACTCCATTCCGCACCCTAACCCACTAACCGCCTCACCCCCAAAACACCTCCAGGACCCACCCACCCCCGCACCATGCACCCGTTCCCAACCCCCGCCCCCACACCACCCCGGACCCCACTCTGTGCCCTCCAACCCTGCGCACCACACCCCCAACTAGCCCCCTGGACCCCATCCCCGCTATGCCCCCTGGACTCAACCCCTGCACCCCCACCCTACTCCGCCTCCCTTCTCACCCCATCCCCATTCCACCTCCGCACCCAGTTTTTGCATTTCTAGCCTTCTAGTGACCCACAGATTATGTATACAAAATTTGGTTGAGTTTTGCCCAAGAGAACGAATTTTCATTTTTTGACCCTCCCTCCATTTTGGGTGGTTAGTTTTTGCATTTCTAGCTCTCTAGAGGCCCAGAGATTATGTATACAAAATTTGGTTGAGTTTGCTCCAAGGGCAAGAATTTACATTTTTTCACCCCCCCCCCCCCTTTTGGTGGTTTTTGGGGAAATTTTTTTAAACAAAAGTTGTCAGAAATCGCATCCGCTACAACTTTGTTCATTATAAAATTTTCAGTAGGGTTAATAGATTAGGAGTTATTTGATAATTTTCATTCGTGCGCCCCCCCCCCCCCAACCCCTTCTGGGGTCAAAATATCAAAACGTTATATTGCTAAAAACGTAAGTTAGAAGACATCTGATGTAAATATGAAATTTCATAATAATCCCTTCAGCCGTTTTTACGTACATCTCAAGTTTCGGTAATATTTTATTATTTTTATAAATATTTTTATAACCTAACCTCAATGTTATATCAAATTTTATTATTTTTTTCGAGAAAATGTTTGAAGGTTGCATCAACATGTATTTTCAAGAGGAATTATTCTTCTGGAGAAGAAGTAGATTTAGTGGTTATAGGAGCCGGTCCAGGTGGTTATGTCGCAGCAATTAAAGCAGCTCAATTGGGAATGAAAGTAATAAATTTCATTTGATTTTCTAAATACTCATTTTGAAATTCTGACATATCTCATCATAATTTTTCAAACTCATTGATTTGTAATTATAATTTGTTTAATTTACAGGCAACTTCTTTAACCTATCCCCGAACAATTTGGTTGAGTTTTTTCCAAGAGCAAGAATTTTCATTTTTTGACCCTCCTCCTCCCCATTTTTGGTGGTTAGTTTTTGCATTTCTAGCTCTAGAGACCCACATATTATGTATACAAAATTTGGTTGAGTTTGCTCCAAGGGCAAGAATTTGCATATTTTTCACCCTCCCCCCCTTTTTGGGTGGTTTTTTGGGGGGAATTTTTTTAAACAAAACTTGTCAGAAATGACATCCCCTACAACTTTGCTCATTATAAAATTTGCCGTAGAGCTAATAGCTTAGGAGTTATTTGATAATACTCATTCGTGCGCCCCCCAAACCCCCCCTTGGGGTCAAAATATCAAAACATTATATAGCTAAAAACGTAAGTTGGAAGAAATCTGATGTAAATATGAAATTTCACAATAATCCCTTCTGCTGTCTTGACGTGAATCGTGAGCAACTTTTCGCAGAAACCACTGAAACAGACATACATACATACAGACAAGTAGGAATTTTGTTGAGGGTGTTTTCGTTCATAACTTTGCTTGAAACCTGTGCAACCAAAATTTGGCGTGATTTGGAGCAATGTACAGACAAAACCTTAATTTTATATATATAGATAGAATTAAGGTAAAATACATATTTAATTAATATTTAAGGCTTACTGTGTAATGGAATAGAACAAAAATTATATAATATTAAGAAAATAAGATATTTAATTTATTGAATCGAAGAATAGCTGGTGATCTGCTAGCTAGTTAGCTGGTAGATATATGTTAATCTGCTAGAAATTGATTCTTTGTCGTTCCTAGGGATAAGGGTAGGTATAAGATTAAGTAAGATATAGAATTTGTTATGTGAGGAATATTTTTAGTCATGATTCAGATTTAATCATTTAATTTTTTTATTCCCCCCCCCCCCCACTTCTCCCTCATATTCGCCCTTGGAATATTTATTTAATTTAATTAATTATTTGATTAGTGCTCTGCTCGGGTTAATTGCTATATCTGCATACATTATGTCCTTGTGTCGGTCTGGATTCAGAAACATACTCAAAAATGGAAATTCGCAGTAAGTTTGTTCTAGTGCTAAATGGTGTATCCAAAATAAAGAACTAATTAGATTCGGTGCTTTCTTAATTTAAGTTTCTTGTTCAATAATGGGAAAGAAATCAAATTACTATGTGCATCGCTTGTTACGAATGAGCTGAAATTTGGCACACACGTTGTTTTAATATCCTATACAGCTATTCCAATTTTTAGCTTCTACTCTATTTCAAATCGCTTACTGATAAAAATTTTCAAATCATCAAATTGCATAGCTATTCTTGAAAAAGTTTTCATTTTTTCCTCTAATTTATTTTAAAAAAAATTCCTGATAAATTCGAGGAACTGACAAATCAAATTGTTATATTTTTCATGCACGATTACATTACTTTACAATATCACGTCTGTCAAAGTAAAATACAGATAATAAGCAATTTCACAAATCCATTAAATTTTACATGTACTAAATTTGAATTTATTAATCCAAATTGAGCTACATTTCTAATTCACATGTATAATCATTTTATTAAAATTGATTCATATGAAAAAGTAAGATGATTTCTCTTTTGATTAATGTTTGATATGTGATTAATAATTACTAGGAGAATGGAATCACTTTTCTAATCAGAGAAGCTAAACAATATTTCGGAATCCTATAAATAATCAAATTAAGCAGAAACGCTAAGTTGATATATTCTGATTCATACATACGACACAGCCACACAAACATGATTCACGGTGAGAATAGATTTCCATTTATTTTATTGCTTGTTAGATTCCTGTCAATTAATGTAACAAATTGAAATTATTTTTGAAATTTTAGTTTTGTTATAAAATTATACTTGCTCACTGATCTATAATAAGAGAGGAATAGACATATTATTTCCTTATTCGAGAAGGAAACACGCCAGATGTTAATTAACTTCGTCTTGCATCTCTTTAGAGGAAAAGGGAATCCACCAATCTTCAACCACCAAACCACTATATTAGTCAAAGAAAAATAAAATAGCGCTATGATTAAGAATTTAAATATGCTAAAAAAGAACTCCACTACAGAACTTTAGGATTTGTTTAATAAAAACAAAAGAGGAAGAAAAGGCTAACTTATTCCGAAATTCGAGACACTTTCCGCTGAATTATTGTTTAAAGAAGGAAGAATTTGTTATCCTTATAACTTATAATTTAAATTTTTTCTTTACCATACTCAAGTATGCTCAAGTATTGTAATCGTGCATGAAAAAAGTGTTTTTTCTTCTTTTTTTTCGAAATATCTCAAAAACGGCTGAAACTATTTTGATTAAAGAGAAATTGAGCGAAACCATGACATTTCGCTCTACAAAAAAGCTCTAATAAGTGAACATCGAAAAAATTATATTTTTCGAGATAAAATTGTTATGTCAAAATGTCTGTTAGTCTGGTTATCTGTCTGTTAGTCTGTGCGTTATCAAATTTTGTGTACGAGCTAGCTCAAAATCTAGTGTGAATTTCGAAACCAAATTTCACAGGTAGTTTTGGTCCATTGAGGTTAAGACTGGTTAGATTTTGGTGCATATCGACTCAAAATTAAGGGGGGGTGGAGGGGTGGTTAAAAATAAAAAATCTAGGCCCTTGTACCAAACTCAACTAAATTTTTTGTACATAATCTATGGGACCCCAGGAGTCTAAAATTGGAAAACTAGCCCCCTCCCCTACATGATTATAAATAATTTTATTAAATATTAAATATAAGTGACGGGCCACTGTGTATGATAAAGTCAAGTGGATGGCCCCATCTGAACACGTCAGCTTATTTTATTTTGTATTATTAAAAAAAGAAATGGTTGAAATATACAGTGCGCAGTCGTAAAATGGGCAGAAGATATACGCTATATGGATCATAAAAATCAGAGGGTTTACGCTTTAAACCGGGAAGGAGGTATTTAATAAATGAAGAAACTGTAATTTAAAATAAAATGTACAACCTAGTATACGGTATACGCTATTTGCACAGATCAATCAGAGGGTATACACCGTATACGTATCGAGGGATTATTTTGAGGGTCGAATTTTTGGTGAAGTTGAAAATAAAAAATAAAAAAATTATCGAGGGATCTGAGGTATCCCTATAAAGATCTTCATGAAGTAGACTTAGACTGATTTATTCTGATAAGTTAGATATTACAAATAAATATAGGACACGAATGTAAATTACGACTTACGTTTAAATTTAATGAAGGTAAAGCCTGATAAATAAGCAAACTTACAATGATACAATCACTTAAACTAGTATCGAGTGAAATTGAATATTAGTTTTTGTTGATAATGAATTCAATAAAACTATGATTTTTAAAAAGTCTGTTTATCTTTACTCCGACGCCTGAGAGGTAGGCAAATAATCGCTCCTGTTCGAACTCGAGTATTGAATTCACGGAAAAAATAAATAAATAAAAATAATAATGCAATTGGATGTTGATGAAAGCAGTCCACGGTGGTTGTAAAAAATAAGACTATAGAGGTTTTATTATTTTACATTTATTTGTTAAACCGACGTTTCGGAGATTTATTCTCTCCTTCTTCAGGGTAACAAAAAGTCAATGAAAGTAGTTCAACAAAGTAAAAAGCAATTCGCTTTTTACTTTGTTTTCTATTCGAGATGAAAAGAAATTTTTATAATGTTTTTTTGGCATTGTCAAAGGAGACAGAAAGTAACTATTTTTTGAACTACTTTCATTGACTTTTTGTTACCCTGAAGAAGGAGAGAATAAATCTCCGAAACGTCGGTTTTAACAAATAAATGTAAAATAATAAAACATCCATAGTCTTATTTTTTACAATCACCGTGGACTGCTTTCATCAACATCCAATTGCATATTTATACCAGTCCGTCTCCTAAAGAAAATCTCTATCAAAAATAATAATATTTGTTTACTCATTGAACTTAAAAAAATGTCTGAAACATGGAGAAAAATAATTTTCCCACATGAATTGTTTTATGTTTGATTATATGTCTGGATCTAGACACACGGCAGTGTGTCAGCCAAGTTCGGAAAAACGGGCGACGCACCGGCCATGTGTATATTTACACGAACCATTTCGAGCTACTTTCGACCCCCCATAACTCAAAAATTATTAAATCTACACACTTGAAATTTTGCATGTCTAATAAGGCCCACTGGAACACCTAGAATCCCAAATTTCATGAATAAATCTATTATAGTTCTTGAGTTATTAAGCTCTGAAAAGTACCATTTTTAACACTGACATATCAAAAACCCAAAGTATTTCTGGTGATCCTAGATTGCTGAAATTTAGCATACTGGTAGAGTTTGGACTACAATTAAAGGAAACAATTGAAAAAGAGAAACTTTTCCTTTTTCAGGGCCTAAAATGAAGGGGTGAAATTTATTATGGGGTTAATTAACATATAGTGAAAATACAATCAAGCTAGAATGCTAAAATTTGGCATACTAGTAAAGCTTGGTACATTAATAAAGGAGGAAATTGAAAAACCGAAACTTTCCCTTTCTTCGGGGCCCGAAATGAAGGGGTGAAATTTATGAAAAACCGACCGGGTTTTTAACAGAAATTTTATGAGAAATATTTAATCTTTATTATTATAAATGTTTAAATGTAATTATTTAGATAAATTAAAGGATAAAACGTTTGAAAAATTAATGATATCTGACAGGTTCAGAGACACGTTAAATTTATCTGACCAAAAACATATGGTAAATTTGAAGAAGGGGCAAAGTTCGGTACAAACGGCTTCGCCGACAAAATAGTTGAGATCTAGACGTGTGCCAAGTTCCGTAGCAGTTGCTTAAATCATAGCTATAGGGGTTTACGTTTTCAATTGATTTAAAAGATAATTTGTTACGTTCTTTGATATTAAATTTATAACTTGGTAAGTTATATATCCAACTAAATTGTTTGTAGTATAAAATAATATAACTAGCAAAGTGTAATTTTAAGCTTGTATTAAATATCATCAGGTTAAACGTAAGTTATTAACTATTAAAACTTACACAGTTATAAATTTAATATCAAAGAACGTAACAAATTTTCTTTTAAATCAATTGAAAACGTTGTTACATCCCTATAGCTATGATTTACTGGAACTTGGTCACGTTTAGATCTCAACTCTTTTGTCAGCGAAGCCGTTTGTACCGAACTTAGCTCCTTTTTCACATTTACCATATGTTTTGGGTCGGATTAATTAACGTCTCTGAACCTGTCGAGACATGAATTCTTGTTAGATGGATTGGTAGGATACATTATGTAAAGATTATAGCTTGACAAAAATCGTTATACAGAAGTAAATTATACTTTCTCTATATGTTCTGCAATGATTGAAAATTCGTTATAAAGAGGGTTTTAACAAAAGGTATGTATTCCTAATGTAAAGATATATTTTGTATTAACTCTTACGGGCAGTTTTTGAAGAATTTGTTAATTCGAGGAATTCGTTATATTGAGTTTCGTTATATTAAGATTTCACTGTAGTCAGCTTATAATGAGTCATGTATATCATATTACTTAATAAAGCTGGAGAGTTTGTATGTACGTATGTTTGAACGTGCTAATCTCAGAAAATACTAATCCAGTTTGAATTTGATCTTACAAAATTAAAACTTTTTTTGGAAACCATTGGGGGAGGGGGAATAACCCCCATGACCCCTCCCCTTCCTGGAGCCGCTATGTACTCTGGTACATTTAATAGTTTAATTATAAGATTAGAGATACATTCGAAAATATTGAAAACGTCTGACTTAAATAGTATGTAAATCGATAAGATGAAATAAATATAAGTATACATATTTAAATAAATATAAAGCAAATACACTCTTATTAAATTTTTATTTTTATACATTTTAGATTCGGACCACAAAAATATAAATTCAGTATTTAAAATTTTTTAATTATTTAAAATTAAAAAGGAAAGAATTTTGCTTGTCACAGTCCAATATTTCAGGAAATATTTTATTGTATAGCACAAAATTTATAAAAACTAATGTCTACTCGTCGAGGAGGATAGTCCTGACGATTGCGTTGCACACTTGGTATGGATCTGCATTGGCTGCGGGCCTACGGTCTTCCAACCATCCCTTCTTGGCAATTTCAACCCTCTTTGGTATGCGGATTGCTACAGTTCGATCGCCAACACCTGAATAAACATCCAAACAAACTCTTGAACTGGCTTGTCCAAAACGCGGGCCGCATGTGGTCCAAGATGACTATCAATGTGGCCCGACAAAAAATCGCTAACTTACAAACTTTATGAGATTGCGACTAAAAATTCCAGAGATATTAATAAAAATACAATAATTTAAAATTACTATTAATTTTTAAGTAATGAATTTTTGAATTTAACATGCTATTGCTGTCTTAGCAATGAGGTATTCATAAAATGATTCTTAAATAAATAATTTATTCAAGCAACTATTTTCAAGTATGAAGCACACAAGGAATGAAGCTAGATCCAAAATATTTGATGATCACCTTAAGAATTCACTGAGAATACCTTTGAAATAAATATCGCCGAATTAATGTCTCAAAAACAATGACAAATATCTCACTATCTTTATGTTGCTGTCTTGGCCTTTGCTTTTTTAGGAGAAAACGTAGACTAAAAAATGCATATTTAAATGTTTATGACACATTTTCCCCACCATAAAACAAGATATTTGCATTTAAAATTTTTTCTGAAAAATGGGTTATATGTTTCCAAAACTGAAATAAATAAAAATAAAACACAAATCCTAGCCCATTTTCGATCGAATTGCCCTCCTGTGAGCCGTGGGCCCCACGTTTGATAAACAGTAGTCTATATTACTAGATGTTTTATTTATAATCTAAGTTATACACAATTAAATTGAGAATAAGAAAAACAAATTATTATAAGCAAGAGGATCAGCAGGAGCTCGAAACCAAGACGTTCGCAAGACCGGAACGAAGCTCAGAGTTACCTTCATATTCAACTGAGCGCTGTTTCCGAAAGCAAACAAATGCCTAATGTCTATCATATATCAAGAAGGGAATTATATTATTTTTAATCCATTCTCTATTCATTTTCATTTTGTATATAGTTATGTACATTCTTATTTATTGCTTACTATGGGCCGTTTTCTTTAAACATCTAAATATATGTTGCAGTAAAAACCCATTTTTAGTAAGAACGGGTTCTTACTAGTTAAAAAGCGTTTCACTCGAATACCTTTGTGGCAACTAGAATTTACTGATGTTGGTTGAGTGTTTGGTTCATAGGTTCTAGAATCTTCATTTTTGACCTTCCACATCATTTTGGGTGTTTATTTTCAAAAATTTTAAATCCTCATTAGAAGCAAAGATGTAATTTTTGACATTTTCGTTTAAAAAATTTCGAAAATAAACACCCAAAATGAAGCGGAAGGTCAAAAATGAAGATTCTAGACCTTTGAACAAACTCAACCAACATCAGTAAATTCTAGTTGCCCCAAAAGATATTCAGTCTAAACGTGTTTTAACTAGTAAGAACCCGTTCTTACTAAAAATGGGATTTTACTGCAACATATATATATAAACCAGCTGCGAAGTCTGGCTTGGGAGGGACTCTTGCTAGCCAAGCTGCATCTGCTTACCTCTTGAAAATTCATATAGCTTGCATTTAACACGACGCTCGTTATCTTTCGAGCCATGAGGATCATAGACTTGAATATGTCTTGTGTGATTTTTCTCCAACTTATCTATGGCTTTTTCAATTTCCCTGAAAACCATCGGGTTGGATTATTTTCTAATTCAGCTACAAAGATAATGCCCTAAACACTCTTAACTTACGCATAGCCATTATCCAGGCGCATACATCTGGTGGAGAAATTCGCGTGAAGAGCTTGTCCAGTCCAGTCATCACCTTCCACAGGTTTTGGATCAAACAGAGACGATCACACCACTATTCTTCGCCTATTCGTTGAATGATATAGCGAGACATCCAGATATCATCAGCCCCTTTTAATTCTTTTGAAGGACCACACTGAAACTCCCACTAAAAACGAAAAAGTCTTATTAATTTTCCACTGTGTTGAGGATAAAAGTCAAAAAACTAATAGAGAAGGGAACTCTTCCTTAAATGGACCACCGATTGGTCAATCGAAAATAAATGTTTCTGAAATTCTCAAATAGATGTTCTAACACGTTTTCTATCTCTATACTAAGTCTTAATAAACAGCAACAATGTTCATGATTTAATAAAATGATAAAGTTACACGTGTATCGTGAAATACATGTGGTTAACATGCTTATTAAGCCAAAGGAATGCTATGTTTTGTGAGCGAGATACCCAGTGGCGGATTTCCTATTAGGCTAAGTAGGCTGAAGCCAACGATGGCAAATTATCAACGGATACCTAATTTCGACTTGGAGGCTTTTATGAATATTTATTTAGACGGGAAACTTTATTTCCTATGCTGTTTGCACCTGCGCGTGTGCATATGTACTCATGGACCACCCATGTTGCGGGTGCGATACGTTGATTTAAATTAAAATTCTATGATTTTATCTACCATAACTTATGGTTTATTTCCGAATGTAGATATAGCTTTAAGAATTTTTAAGACCATGACAATTACTAATGCATCTTCCGAAATATCTTTTTCATGTCTAAAAAGAATAAAAAACTATTTAAGATCAACAATGTCGGAAAAGAGATTAAATGATTTAGCAATTTTGTCAATAGAATCCAATACATTGGAAGCAATTTCATTTGACACTGTAATTAAAGATTTTTCTTTTTAATTTACTTAAAATGTGCTATTTTTATTTATTGCTATTATTGCTTGCTTTGATTTAATTAGATTTCATTTATATATTCTCATATATATAAATCCTATTTATGTTAAACATATGTTATTGTAATTAAATTAGGTTGGAGTTAGTGGTGTTTCACAGGAGAAAAATTAAAATACAAAGATTTTTTAGTTTACTCTATATATTTCGAGCTCTTAACTCATCGTCAGGAGAACGTTGACTCAATGTTCTCCTGACGATGAGTTAAGAGCTCGAATATATAGAGTAAACTAAAAAAATCTTGTATTTTAATTTTTCTCCTTGTGAACACCACCAACTCCAACCTAATTTAATTTTAACAATGTTTCACTATAAACCAACACCGCGTTCCCTAAATTTTATATGTTATTGTCTTGTATAATTTTAATAAAGTTTAATTAATTTTTTTGAAGTCTGTTTTATTTTTTTCTTAAAAATTATTTTTATTTTTCTCTTTTTAGTGATGTTATTAATAGTGATCATATCATCAGAACTTGACCAAATTAATATGGCACCATTCCTAAGATACCCCTTTCCAATAAAAAAAGAATCATCGAAATCGGTTAATAAACAGGCCTGAACAAACCTAACAAAAAAGGTCTAATACCTATGAAATACCTATGAAAAAAATGGGACTGGTAGACTAAACCCAATGCAAAAAAATTTTTCAAAATCGGTTAGCAATTGGCGGAGATATAGAGGTAACATAGACATAAAAAAAAAAAAAAAATCAGTCGAATAGAGAACCTCCTCCTTTTTGAAGTCGGTTAAAAATGTGGAATTTGATTGATGACACGGATTCCTATAAAAAAACTTGACATTCAATTCAATTGCACCTTTATCTAAAACCGCTTTTATTTTTGTACAATAATTTTTATTTTTCTCAGAAATTTATTTTTTAATGTTTATCCTCTCTAGATAGTTAAATAGTTATCGGAACTAATTATACACAATGAACTTTATTTTAGTAAATTAAATTATCAACATATTTCTTCATTAGAATTTTTTATATGTAGAATATCTAGGACATAAGACATATTTATCCAACTTTCCAAATAAATTTCACCATTACTGCCTACCATTTAAGGTAAACAAATTCATATAAGGACTTTTTTAAAGAAGATTTAATTTCCAAAAGAAAAGTTAATATAGAGAAATGTCTAAAATCAGTAGTTTACGAGTTAAGAGATATTCCAATTATGTAGAATGAATGGACTTTATGAATTAATAACAAATAATGAATCTCGACACAGCCTATAGATATAACAGACCTAAATCATTATAAATGAGAAAGAAATCGATCTTATTTTATCGATTTCGTCTATCTGAAGTTTCAAAGTATGTCTTAAGAAAATACCATTTTGATTGAGAATTTTGTAGTTTAAGGGAAGTTGTATGAAAGGATTCAATTTCTTCTCTCTGGGAGCGAATCATCTAGAAATGCCAAAAGATTTTATTTTTTTTCTCATTAGATATTTATTCAAATCTATTGAAATTTCATATCTGTGTGTTATTTTCATTTATCTTTTATATCATATTATTATTAAGAAATTTTTATTTTAAAAGGTAGTTTATTTGAAGTCCAATTTAAATAAACTGCAACGGATCGTTGCTAAACTTTATCCAAATTCATTTGAAATATTAATATGTTCTAGAGTAAAGTACTTTAAAATATAATTTTACTAAAAACTTTATTTAACCTTTTTTGTGGTCCTCAAGGTACTTAATTAGGATATTAAATTTCATCAAAATTGGTTAAGTCATTTTCAAGATATTTAGAAAAAACTAAAAAAGTACTGAAATAAAGTACTAATGTTTGTGGACCGATATGTACCAAAAACTAATCAGCGCTTCATTTTGTTAAAATACTGGTAGGTTTTCAATTTCAATTCAATCGGTGCAACGGTGTGGAAAAATTCGTGGACGAAAAAAACGATAACACACATACATCCATCCATCCCCACGCACTTCCAAAAAAAATGGCACTTTTTGGCCTCTCGACGAGATCCCAGGTAATTTTTGGCAAAACCGTCACGTGCTAAAATTCACTCTCATTGAATACTTCAATTTGTGACCTTAATTGAGTCCATGGGTTCCGTAGTCTTTACCTGAGGACCCTTTGAAGTCGCGCTTGCCTCGAGAGCGATTACAATACTTTCCCCATGCTTCGCATTGGATAAAGTAAAAAACACTAATTACTCCGTTGGAATTTTTTAAAACATGAAATTAATAGATATTATAAAACAAATAATTATTAATCACTTTAATTCAATTTTGAACGAAATCGATTTAGTACTTATTGAGAAAATCGTCAAAGACCCCGAAAACCGTTTATGAAAGAGCCGTTTTAGACATATTTTAAAATTCAACTCCATGTCACAAGTCAACGTTTTGTTTCATATGGCTTTTTAAACATTTTTCAAAGGCATCTCGTGCTTTCAAAAAACATGTATTTTTTTTTACGGTTCATATAGTTTTTGACTATTTTCTCTAAAAGTACTGTGTCAATGTCGTTCAAAATTGAATTTAATTATCAATAATTATTTATTTTATAATATCTATAAATTTCATATTTTTAAAAAATTTCAACGGAGTTATTAGCGTTTTTTCATATTGGACTTCAAATAAACTACCCTTTAAAATAAAAATTTCCTAATAATAATAATATGATATAAAAGATAAATGAAAATAACACATAGATATGAAATTTCAATAGATTTAAATAAATATCTAATGAGAAAAAATCAAATCTTTTGGCATTTCTAGTTGATTCGTTCCCCGAGAGAAGAAATTTTCGTTCCCGGAGAGAAGAAATTGAATCTTTTCATACAATTTCTTTTAAACTTCAAAATTCTTAATCAAAATGGTATTTTCTTATATAATAGACATACTGTGAACTTTCAGATAGACGAAATCAATAAAATAAGATCCATTTCTTTCTTATTTATAATGATTTTGGTCTGTTATTCCCAAAGGCTGGATCGCAAGTCACCCGGCATCAGCGAGTCATTTATTACGGTTTTCTAGCTTTCTACCATTTTCTTAAAAACAAATCAATCAATTTCATTCAAAATTGAATAGTAATGATTAATAATCGATTGTTTTATAAAATTTATTAATTTCATATTTTTAAAAATATTTTCAAGGTAGTTATTAGTAGTGTCTTTTCAAATTAGACTTCAAATAAACTACCCTTTAAAATGCAAATATTCTAATAAAAACTATTTGATATAAAAGATAAAAGAAAATATTTCTTAGATATGAATTTTAAATATATTTAATTGAATATGTGATGTGGAAAAAATTAAACCCTTTTGCCATTTCGCTGCCCAAGAAGAAGAAACTGTATGATTTCATAATCATAACATTTCATTCAAACATTCTAATTGTAATTCTATTTTCTTATATTAGAATGTGAGAATATTTAATATATTATAATAAATAAATCAAATAATTTAAATATTCGATGTACGCTTGGCAACAAGCGGCCCAAGACTCAGTGGACAGAAGAAAGCTATTTTCATATTATTAGTATTTAATTGAAATTATTTATTATTATATTATCTATGTTGATAGAGATTTTCTTTAGGAGACGGACTGGTATAAATATACAATTGGATGTTGATGAAGGCAGTCCAAGGTGGTTGTAAAAAATAAGACTATATCAGTTTTATTATTTTACATTTATTCGATAACGTTTCGGAGATTTACTCTCTTATTAATTGCTTTTTCTATCGAGATGAAATTTTATAATGTTTTCTTGGCATTGTCAAAGGAGACAGGAAGTAATTATGAGTTGATATACTTTCATTGACTTTTCGTTACCCTGAAGAAGGAGAGAGTAAATCTCCGAAACGTCGGTTATCGAATAAATGTAAAATAATAAAACTGATAGTCTTAATTTTTTACAACCACCTTGGACTGCCTTCATTAACATACAATTGTATATTATCTATGTTATTATAAAAGCACAAGGTGTTGTGAATTTACTATTAATTGAAATTGATTAAATAAGAAGCTTCTCTTAAGACTTTCGGTAGTGAAATCTCATATAATGAATTTTAAGAATTATTTTTCTCATTATTATAAATTCACTAAAAATTACTGATACCATCTACAGTTTTGCAATAAATTAATCTTTTCAGATATTCAAATTTAATATGTGCCTATATAAATATACGAATACAGTACTGGGACTGGCGACAAGGGCTCGCTGCAGGGGCTCGGGACTCCGAAAATAATTATTATATTAGTAGTATCGAATAAATAATTCTATTATTAAATTACTTTATATGATACTATTGATTGTTTTATTATAAAATGAGAATTCAATGGTGAAAGGGGCATCGGAAAAAGTTATTATACCAAACTTTATGACTTTAATATAATCAAACTTTAAATTAAAGGAAAAATGAAACTTTTACTTTATTTTCAAGTTTCGTTGAATAAATAATTTGATGATAAATATCTCAATCTTATTTTTATTTAGATTTAACATTTTCTTACCTAGAGTCAAAAGCCTATAAAAATAATAGAAATTAAGAAATTATCTAATAGTCTAAAATAGTAAAATTTAGGGAACGCGGTGTTGGTTTATAGTGAAACATTGTTAAAATTAAATTAGGGTTGACTTGTTTTTGGCTTAGCTCTAAAGGAATAAGAGATCATTCTAAATCGATTATTTTTAATATTTTTCTTCTTTCTGCTTCTAATGAAACAAAGGCTCATTCACGCATTTATAAGTGAAAACTTATTTAAGTTACAGAAGCCTATTTATAAACTTAAATATAAAATAAATTGTTCATTTATGCCTATATTATAAACTTTGATTTAATACCTGAATAAAATCATTCCAAAAATGATATTTTCTTTATTTTTGATCCAGTTTTTAAAGCTGGAATCCCCAAAATATAATTAGCTCCCTGTATTGTAAATACAAATATTTTAGCACAAGAACAAACTTTCTTCGACTTTTCGTTCTTAAATTATCGTGGGTATCTGAATCCAGACAGACAGACTGATTTTACTGATTTTTCAATAATATCTAGGACGTATATTAATATTTCTATTTTTTGAACCCCTTCCCCCATTTTGGATCCCGAAGGAAATAGGGACTCTTTTTTTATTACAAGACCCGTTCAAAATAAATTACAACTAACTTGGTAATTTAGATTGAAAATTTTATAATTTTAATTTTTTAAGAACCCGCCTTAATTTTGGGTTCAATTTCAACCAAAAACTAATCAGCTCTAATCAACAAAACTAAATGTGAAATTTCGTTTTGAAATTCACTCTAGTTTTTGCTCTAGCTAGAATGTAACAAAATTTAATAACGACCAAACGTAGTAAAGTTCTAACAGACATTTTGACAAAATAATAAATTAATATCTCGTAAAATATAATTTTTTTCGATGTTCACTCTATAATGATTTCTTGTAGACCAAAACGTCAATTTGTTTTATCAAAATAGTTTGAATTATTTTTGAGATATTTCGAGGGTTAAGTAAAACAGAGGGGTTAACCGCGATATAATATCGTGTACAACTACTTCCACTTCCACTTTCATTTCCAAGTAGAAGACAATAGATGAAGGGGCATTATCTAATAAATTCCAAAATAATTTCACATAATTCCAAAGACGTGTACACCTAATTCCGATCGCAGTTCAATCCTCGAGTAAAACCATTTCCTGTATGGTAAAGTAAAAATGAACGAGTTTCACTGATTATAGTCCTTACCTGCGAAGGATGTTTCTCCTGATTACCACCGCCGATCTCAATGCCGGCATATAATCCAGCCCTATAGAAACATTCAAGAATCTCCCGGCCAACAATTTTATTTCCTCCTTGACCGCAATAATAAGGTCCCTCGCCGACGGGATAACCAACAGCATTAGGCCAGCCAAGGGGTCGAAGATTCATATCGAGTAGCGTGTACTTCTGCTCCAGACCGAAAAGTACTTTGTGATCTTCCACGCAGAGCATCGCCTCATTAAAGCATTGTCGGTGATTTGTTTCTATTCAAACAAAGGAATATAAATTAATTAAATCCGAACAAATATTTAAATTTCACTGCTATACAATTTCACTCAGCTCATTAAAGAAATAAAAAATCATTTTATTTTAATTTCATTTTTAATTGCAATTCACCATTTTAAAAACATTCCTAGCTTATTGAAAAAAAAACATTTGGTCACGATTCATTTAATATCTTAAATTGTATATATATATAATCAGTGACGTGCTGTGGATGCGGCGCATTCCTAAAATTTCAAACATTTAGAGTATTTTCATAAATATACAGGGTGGGCCAAAAGAAGTCACCCTATTGGAAGATGCTCTTATTTTTGAAAATGGCGGCCAATGTCAAATCTGTTTTGACATTTGTGAGCTAAACAGATGTAGAATACATGCCTGCCGACCGCCAAATGCGTGTAACCTACGCCCAAGCCATCCTCAATCTCGAGGACGAAGTGGACGATTTTTCAACCAAAATCATAATGAGCGATGAGGCTCATTTCCATCTCAGCGGGTACGTGAACAAGCAAAACTATCGCTTCTGGGGCACCGAAAATCCACGAGTGATGCACGAGGAGCCATTACACCCGCTCAAAGTGACTGCATGGTGCGCTGTTCACGCTGGAGGAGTCATCGGGCCATTTTTTTTCGAGGACGCCGCTGCCGCTGGTCAAACGACAACAGTGGACGGTGCGCGCTATAGGGTCATGTTAACCGAGTTTTTTCTGCCGCAATTGAACGAATTATGACTGGAGGACATGTGGTTCCAACAGGACGGAGCAACGGCAAACACTGCGCGAGCCACAACCAATATTCTGAAGGCGGCGTTCCCGGGTCGCCTCTTCTCTCGTTTTGGCGATTTGCACTGGCCCGCAAGATCGCCCGATTTAACCGTTCCAGACTTTTTTGTGGGGTTTTTTGAAGGCCCGTGTTTACGTGAACAAGCCCGAGACCCTGGAAGCCCTCAAGGACAACATTCGGCACGAGTGCGAGAATCTGTCGCCCGAAGTTCTCGCCGAAGTGATGAAAAATGCCATAAAACGAGCCCGTATAGCAATCAATTGTGGCGGCGCCCATTTGGCCGATATCATCTTCTCGACTTGACCAATAAAATTCTAAAGGTTCAAATAAACATAATCAAAAAGCAGAATCGAAGTTTTTCATTTAGAAAAAAAATGAGAGCCAAACAACATCGGATGACTTCTTTTAGCCCACCTTGTATAAGGTGGACTTCAAAATCTCAGGAGGATTTTTGAATTTTCAAATTATTATCCATTATTTCAAATATTTCTATAAAAAAAAAAAAAAAAAACATTTTTTGTTTTGAAAACTATATTGGTTCTAGAAATGAAATAAAATTGTTGCATAGTTTCACGGGGCAATTAAAATGAATAATTTTTCGAAAAGTATACGAATAGATGGTTTGAACTGCCTGCGTGGTATATCTTCCAGTTCAAGCACTTCAAAGCCAAGTCCATACGAGTTTTAGTCGAATAAAAATGGTTCTCGCTGAGAAACTATTAAAATAGTAATAATATAAAAAAGGAATAAATAAAGATGATTCGAGAATCTTTGGACTAATCTAAGAACTCTCAATATATAAGATCGGAAATAACTAAGAATGCTATATTCAAGCCATAGCTTGCTTATAGCAATAGAATGTATGAGAAATTTAAGCTGATTTCTTGTGGAACATGGTCGATTTCCATCTCAGGGACTATGGTTTAGACCAGGGGTCTTCAACGTTTTACAAATCAAGGGCCAAAAATTTTTTTTTCTGCACAGCGGGCCGGACCATAGGTATTTTTATAAGGATTTTTTTATTGGCAATGGTCAGGATGATTAAACAAGTAGATAAGTAGAAAACATTTATTTATTGAGCCAACATCAACAAAAGAGGGCAAATAAAAATCAATACAATGCAATTGGTCAATGAGATGTCTGACACTGCTTATTTTTAACCAGTTTATCAATATCTGGTTTAATATTGCTGGTTGCAATCCTCAAACTGTTCTCAAGGTGAACATCGGTGATTCTGGTCCTTGTTTTGGATTTCATGTTTTTCATGCGTGAAAATAACTGCTCACATGTATATGTGGATCCAAAAAGTGATATTGTTTTCAGTGCATGATCTCTGATTTTGGGGAAATCTGTAATGTAAGGGGGGTGGGTTTCACCCCCTTACGATTTATCCCGGACAGGCCTCCACTTGTAGAAGGCGCGGGTTTCACCCTCTTCGCTCATAGGGGTGAAAATAACAATAACACACTAATTCATTCTTTATATATATTTATTTACAAAAAGGGGGTTTATACATATTCGTGTCTAGGGGGTCATCGTGAAAACATCATAATACACATCGTTAATTAATACATCGTGTCATCTTGACTATGGCTCGTCTTCAACTAACTCTAAAAACTATAAACTATAAAACTTATATCTAAATCAAGGCGATATTAGGCGGGCTCTCATTGGCTCACAGAGCTCAAGCGTCTCAGTCTATTTTCGCGTAAATATTTCGTGAACGTGCAAACATCTGTCAGTCTTACTCCGGCCTCCGAACAAAGAACATCCCTATGGGAAACCGCTCTCCCAGGCGACCCAGCGCCTACAAGAGCCTTGGCGCAGACATCAGCCTTGAATTCACTAGCAAGGCGGTCCTATTCTAAAGTAAGTGGATTTTTCATTATTTCATTGGCGAACACATATATATTGAGACATCATTCTTATTTTTAGAAAGCATATGGACAATAGTTCTTTTCAGAACTAACCTTATTATTTTAAAAAAGCATTTTCATCAATAGTCTTTTTAAAGACTAACTCTGTTTCAATATACTGTATGTGTTTGCAACTTCTTTTAATTTTAACTTCCTACAGTAATGTAGACGTATTTCGAATAGAAATCAAGCAAATCAACATCAAATTTATTTTTTAAGGTTGAATTGCACTGCAGCTCTATCAATTCCATCTGAAATTCTTCCGGAACTTCTTCAACCGAAATTCTGAATGGACGAGCAAATAAATTCAGGTACTTTTCGTCTCTCCGAAAATCAAGGAATCGCAAATGGAATTGTGTTTTCAGATCCTGAAGTGCAGAAATATATTTGTCCATATTCGAAATCTGGAATAATGACAGATGAGGAAAATGCGTGGTAATGTTTCATTGGAACTGACTGATCCATAGTTCGAGTTTTAATTCAAACGCTTTTAAAAAATCAAGTATTCGTGACCTAGATTATTTTTAGTAATTTCATGTTAATATTTCGTCGTTTAGTTGTAACTAAATAAGATAATTATTTTATAACTTTTAGTGAATTTTATTTGATTTTTGAGTTATTATTAATTTATTTATTTATTTTTATATTAGTTAAAGTTTGCCCACTATGGCCATTTTTTTGAAGTCGGTTTTTATTTTTTTTCTAAAAATTATTTTTTTATAGTCGTTATTGAGAGTGCTGTTGGCGGGCCGCAGAAACATATCGGCGGGCCCCGGGTTGAAGACCCTTGGCTTAGACCAAATATATCTTATATGGTCTAAGGACTATGGAGTTTAAATCACAAATTTAATTTCTGACTCCTAACCTCACTGACACAAAGCAGTATCCGTTTGGGGCAAAGGTCCCAAAATATATTTTTAAAAAATCTAATTTTAAATTTGAAAAATTACAAAAATGATGCCGTATACGATGAAATTTGCAAAAAAAAGCGAAGATTAAAATAAAATTTCAAAAAATGAAGCGTACTTTTTTGGACAGCATAACCTGGTTGAAAAGTCACCAACTGCCTCTGATATATATATTATACGAGCAAATGTCCCGCGGCGGGCTCTCCGGCACGCACTTGTCCCAGCCCGGCCCTCCGGGCGGGCTGCCCCCGGCGGGCGGCGTCTCGGAATGAAAGTATGAGGTGTCCAAAATTGATTACCTTTTGTGTAAATTGTTTTTTTTTTTTTTTTTTATATATATATAGCTGACCCGGCCACGACGCTGCTGTGGCTAAAGTTTTTGTTATATTACATTATAGTAAACAATCTAAGAGGAACGATAAGAGAACATCAGTCACGGAGTCCACTAGGTGCTTTTTCACACAGATAGTATTTGTAAAAAAATATGGTGATCTCCTTGTTTGACTTTCTACTGCTATAACCCTTTAGTACGAATGAAATTATTTACGAACAAAGACGAAAATGTTTGATGTTGGCATACAAATTCACTGGATTGAGATTTGAAGGGGAAGCACGTTGAACACAATTAATTAAAAAATGTTCTTACACTTGATATTAAGCAGAAATCAATACAAAATAGAAATCGCAGTCCGATTGATGCATTATTTCCATTTAATTTTTATGAACAAATAGGTATATTGCAAGTATGTTGCAGTAAATAGCATGATAAGACGCTTAAACTCACAAATGAGGTAGGCAAGGCAAGGCAGTCTTAAACTCTTTAAACATTGATATCTATTTTGAAATTATAAATACTCTTCAATTTCTAATTTAATTTAACACCAATCGGTGCACAATGTTTTTGGTTAACCTGTCTTTAGCTAACACAAATAGATTCGACGGTTTCCCAACACGTGAACACGCAACATATAGTTGCCCATGAGAAAAACACGTATTTTTCCAAATCTAATCCACAAATGGACATTGTTTGACCTTGCGATTTATTTATAGACAGTGAGCGAAAGCTAAACGAATTGGAAACTGCAGCCTTTTGAGGCGGTATGGTAGAATCTGATGGTATCATCGGAATACGTGGCAGCAGGACCATTTTTCCTTTAAACTTCCCAGCTCAAATGAGTTTGCTTCAAGAATGTTTCCGGTGATCTTTTTGATGACCAAACGCGTACCGTTACATAATTAGAGGTGGATTCAAATTACGGAGGAGAATAATAGGGGAACCAATCTTTTGCACTCGAAGATTATGTGGTGGCATTCCTTAGGGGATATCTAATGAATTTAAAAAATTCAATCGGAAAATTTATACTTTCATTTTCATCACCAACAGTATCGATTGATTTAAAAGACATCAGACTCGCCTGGTATGCAACAACTGTTGTATCTGGAAGTTAATTTCGTCAACATCAACGTTTTTGGCTGCCAAAATCGCCCACACGTTGACTGAGCCATTCATGATTCAAAATAATTATTAAATTATAAAGTTTTGATCAGTACAGGCTTTCAAATAAGTAAAAAACAGGTTTAATTTAACTGTATTATCTTCATTATAATATGAATGCAATTTACACTTCAGTCTAAGTAACACGTGGCCGGCTATGCTAACACCAAAAATTTAAAAAGTGGAAATAATTGAATTATACGGTATTTCGTTCACTACAAAATAAATTTAATTAATTTTATAGCGTCAACAACACGTGGTAATTATGCTGTTAAAATGTAGCTTATATGACACGTTCGTAGATTTACCATAGCAGCGCCATCTATTGATTATTTACTCAACCCAGTCGAAAGGTATCGACATCTGTTAGAATCATTTGGAGTCAAATGACTGTCAAATAATAACAGACAAATAATTAGCAATAAATTAAAATTGCGACTATAATTTGAGATTTAAACTATCCTATTTCTCAAGTTGGATCCGAACTGCACATGGTCGTGCGAATTTTATTATAATCGGTTCAGTGGTTTAGGAGTCCATTGAGAATATACATTGTGACACGAGATTTATATATATTAAGATATATATATATATTATATATATATATATAAAATTAATTAAGTTGTTTGTTGGGGGGTCAGATAGGCTAGTCGGTAGCGCATCATCCTGCTAACCAAGTGGTCCCGGGTTCGAATCCGACTCGAGGCATTCGGCTAAAATCTGACCCCGGGATAGGGACAAATTGAAAAAATATATAGTATCGTAAAATGGCTTATGGTTAGAAAGACCGAAAAGCCAAAAAAAAAAAAAAAAAAAAAAGTTGTTTGTTATTAGTTTTAATTAAACATTATTGTAAAAATTTTCATAGAATTGGTATTTTCTAAAAAATAACTTTCAATTACAATAATCAAAGAGAAAATTTTAACTCTTTTTTTATTCTCATTATTTGAGTTGAGATCTAAACGGGTACCAAGTTCCATAGCAGTTGCTTAAATCATAGCTATAGGGATGAACAACGATCTTCAATTGATTTAAAAGAATATTTGTTACGTTCTTTGATATTAAATTTATAACTCTGCACGTTATAATAGTCAATAAATTACGTGATGATATTTAATACAAGCTTAAAATTTATCTAGTTGTTCTTATTTTATACTACAAACAATTTAGTTGGATATAAAACTTGCCAAGTTATAAATTTAATATCAAAGAACGTAACAAATTTTCTTTTAAATCAATTGAAGATCGTTGTTCATCCCTATATATTTAAGCAACTATTATGGAACTTGGTACCCGATTAGATTTCAACACTTTTATCGGCGAAGCCGTTTGTACCGAACTTGGCCCCTTTTCACATTTATGTTTTTGGACAGATCAATAATTTTTGAAAAGTTTTATCTTTTAATTTATCTAAATAATTACATTTTAACATTTATATTAATAATGATTAAATATATCTCATAAAATTTCTGTTAAAAACCCGGTCGGGTTTTCATACATTTCACCCCTTCATTTATAAGGCCACGAAGAAGGGAAAGTTTCGGTTTTTCAATTTTCTCCTTTATTAATGTTCCAGGCTTTACCAGTATGCCAAATTTCAGAATTCTAGCTTGATTGTATTTTCACTATAATATGTTAATTAAGGCTATAATATATTGCACGCCTTCATTTAAGGTCCTGAAAAAGTTGATTTTTTCTCCATCCTTTTGTATTGAATTATTCAATTCTATATTTACGATAAATAAATAATAATAATAATACGACAAAAATAATATATAATTTTATTTACTCTAAGAAGACACCTAAAAGATGAAAAGATCAGAGTGCTTATTTTATTTCTATCTCTTTTCACTATTAGGATTTATTTTTTTATTGGAGCTAATTTTTATTTTGAATTTCGAACAACTTTGGAAATTTTTATATCTTGTGGCTACGTTCGTAGAATAAGAAATGGTTGCTACATTCACGGACACTATCACTGAAGTGTAACTTGCTCAAGTTTAACAAATTATCAAAAAGATTTATTAATTCGCAGTTATATATTAATTCAAATCGGTTTTAAAATGGGAAAAAATAGAGATATAGATCGCAAATTGTTGCAATCAGATATAAAATTACAAATGATTAGCAAAAAAATTGAAATGGCTAAAAGTCTTATTCTTATTATTCAGCGCATTAAACTTTATCTTGAGGTTTGTAAAATAAATAAATTATAATTTGAAATTATATCGAGTATAATCCATTTTATTGAACTTGGAAATTGTTTAAAGCAGTCCCTCCTACACGATCATTCTGACTGTCAGTCAGATTGAATCAATCCGAATGTCATTCGTTACTTCAATCATGCAGAATCCTATACGATCATTCCGGCTGACAGTCAGATTAAGGGGCGTGCTGGCCCGCCGGGACACCGGGCAAATGCCCGGTGGGCCGCTGCCCGCCACATTAAAAATTAAGAATATTTTAAAAGAACAAGATCGTTGACGCCGATTCATTTTCAAGGGCCACTTGCCTATTCGATGATTATAGCAAAAACCTTCCTTTTAGTTTTAAAGTTCCTCTCCTTCGTAATTCATGCCCTTCGGTCTCCATCTCGATCACTTGCGAGAGCCCTTTGGTTCTCCTTTTTATCTATTCCTTTATTTTTCGCCGGTGGTCCTGCTATATTCGGTGATATTGTCAGTTGCAAAAAACAGGAGGGGGTGGAAGGTCTTTTACAATGTTTTTCACACATGTGGGTATTCTATCACCGACTCTGGCGCCTGGTCTCACAAAGAAGTTTCCAAAGTTATTCTTTAAGTCACGTCTGTTTTCAAGTGGCGTTCAAAAGGGAGGGCAACTTAGATACAAGAGAGTAAAAATTATTTCACTCTTTCGGAAGTTCTCGAACAGTTCTCATCCAATTTTAAGTCTCTTTTATATATGTCGGTTGGCTAATTTTTTTTAATTAACAAGTTTATTTGTGCTAAATTAATAGTAATAATATGAGTGAGAGGAAGCGAAAAGGAGGTGCCAAAAAGCTACGTGAAAAGAAAAAAAACTTTTGCTAGAAAAAGCAGAAAAGTGTGTTAAATTGGACAAATTTTTCCATCAAAGTGCAAGTACTTCTACCGCGACCACTTCAGTGATTATCGAAAGTGATTCTGAAAAACAAAGTGAAAAACATGTTTCCTCTCTCGGTCCTAGTGTAGTCGAAGAGCAAAAGGCGTCTGACATCTTATTTAATTTTTTTGTTAAACCTAAAGATCAAGATATTGAATTTTTTCTTAAGAATCATCCAAAGCAACCTTCCGAGAGGGAAGTAAAATTACCGTTTGCCGCAAAAAAAGTTTTCTATTCTGAAGATGGAGTACAGAGAAAGTGGTTAACATATGACATTAATTCTCAAAAACTTTTTTGTTACGTGTGCATAGTTTTTTCCAATTCAGTGGACCAAAGTGTATTTTGTACGGGACTAAATGATTGGCGACATGTTCACCAAAGAATTTTGGAACATGAATCCAGTAAAATACACTGTAATTCTACCCAAGCCTATTTCGCCAAAATCAAAAACAAAGATTTAAAAAGTCTTGTATGGTCTAAACAGGTCGGATTGAGAAACGTGCAAGTTAAGAAACGAAGACAAATCATCGAAAGAATTGTAGATGTTGTTAAAGTAATTGGAAAACGGGGCCTCAGCTATAGAGGAAAAAAATGAAGCAGCTTATACCTTGGATGATTCCACTTTGGATCATGGAACTTTTTTGGAGTTAATCATTTTACTGAGCAAGTACGATGCTGTTTTAAAAGAACATTTAACTGTTGTAATAAATAAAAGTAAAGAAGCCAAAGCGAAAGCAGAAGCTAGGACTATTCAACAAGGACGAGGTCGTGGAAGTGCATTAACGTTCTCATCAAACAACACAGTGAATTTAGTTATAAAATCAATTAGCTATCTTATAAAAAAACATATTTCGAATGAGATTAAAGCTGCTAAATTATTCTCGGTCTAATTAGACACAACACAAGACATATCTGTTAAAGATCAGTGCTCAGTAATAATTCGATATATTACAAATAATGAAATAAAAGAAACGTTACTTGCTTTGAAAAGTTCCATTGATTCGACTGGACAAGGCATGATGACACTCCTTCAAGATGTACTTAAAGAAAACGACTTGGATCTTCAAAATTGTATCGGAAATGCAACTGATGGAGCAGCCAACATTGTTGTTGACACGCTTGATCAACCGATTGCAAACTATATACCTACATGCAAGAGGAAAACTAATCGTTGGCCGATGATTGTTTTTTACAATATTCTTGACAGTACAGCCTAGAAATACTTTTGTATTATGGAAAAAAATAAATGCAGAGTGGAAAAAAAACAACAATCTCTTCAAAAGAAGAATATTTCTTGAAGAATTGGGAAGTCTAGTTACCCCATATATATTGAGAATCGACAAAGAAAACCTCGAAATGAACCAGCAATTGGAATTGTGGAGAAAATTGTACAAAAGCAGGACACTTTTGAGCCAAGCACAAGTCGATCCTCCACTTCTTTCAAACGTGCAAGATTCAAATTTTGAAGGAGACAATTCATAAATTAATTCCTGTGAATCCATTGTAATAGACTGATGAAGAGGGCAAAGCCCTCGAAACTATAGTCTCGTTATAAATAAATAAAATTTATAATTCCAGCAGAAGATACACTCTTTTATTGTCTCCTTCAATATATAAAAATTCTGCTACTCTCGGCAAAAACTTTCAATTTAATATATGGTAGGTAATATTGTATTTTATTATTATATTTTTCCACTTTTTTAATTACTCTTATGATATGTTTATGCTAAGATGTCATCCGAATTTGGCTCATTCTTTAATATCTTGGCATTATTGTGGATGGGCGGTTGCGATGGGATCAGCACATCTCTTATGTTCTATGTTCTAGATTACGAGCTATGACCCATAAATTCAGGCAACTGAGGGTTGTTCGTTTGGACTTGTTGAGAACGATTTACTTGGCGCTTGTCCAGTCGATCTAAAATATGGGATTATTTGGTGGGGTGGTTGCGGGATTTCTGTCCTGAGGCCTCTGATACTTATGCAGAGGAGAATAATAATAATGGGTGAGGTCGGCAAGGTACCTACAAAGCTGATCTTCAAAGAATTCAACGTTTTGACAAACAACGCCATGATGTCAGACCACCCCTCCACACAAGTTTTGCTTAATGAGGAGTGTTGCAATAATTGTTGAATTTGATTTGTTTTATTGTCTTTAATTAGTGTAGTGTAAATTGAATGTAATGGAAGGCAGCCCAGGGGTAGTGAGGAAAGAAAAAATTAACACATATCAAATAAGGTGTAATTTATTGGAATCCTTCCTCCTTTCCTTTCAAACCGACGTTTCGGAGGATTTTCCCTCCTTCTTCAGGGTTTCAAAGGGTCAATGAATGAAACAAATTGACCCTTTTAAACCCTGAAGAAAGAGTCAATTTGTTTCATTCATTGACCCTTTGAAACCCTGAAGAAGGAAAAATCCTCCGAAACGTCGGTTTGAAAGGAAAGGAGGAAGATTCCAATAAATTACACCTTATTTGATATGTGTTAATTTTTTCTTCCTCACTACCTCTGGGCTGCTTCCATTACCTTCAATTAAAATTTCTACTAGTCCGTCTCTCTCCAGAGAAAATTTCGCTGCAAAAAAATTAGTTTAAATTTTTTATATATACCTACAATGTATTTATTTACTTCTTTGCAAATAAATATTCTATTCTATCTGTAGTCACAAACGTTTTAAAATCAAGTCCTTAGCACTTAACTGGTAGCCGATATTAACAAATACATCTATGATATATTCATCTAAATGTTAAATTGAAAGTTTTTGTGCCGAGGGTAGCAGAATTTTTATATATTGAAGGAGACAATAAAAGAGTGTGTCTTCTGCTGGAATGATAACATTTTATAATTCCAGCTTAGTAATTTTAGTAATTTTTATTAATTTCCAGTAACTCCAGTAATTTTTTTTCTTTCATTACAGTTTGAACATCTAGACATTGAGCGTCAACTCATTAACTTAAATCCAAGTCATTTTGACGAAGTTACAGTAAAAGAGGAACAACCATTAGGAGAGAATTTCAACTTATTGGAAGAATTAATTACAGACCCGGATCCATCAAAGATTCTTAATAGTAATTATATATTTTAACTTTATACTGAAAATGGCTCCAATGCATTTTAGACTCTCCCTCATACATATCTGAAATTAATTTACATCTTCCTGTGGTATTTGAGAGGGCACTGGAAACAAAAGTACTAGGGGAATTGATTCCTTCCCCTCTTCGCAGCTTAAATTCAAGATTTACTAACAAAGTGCATTAAATAAAAATAATACAGTAGAAAATATTATATAATATTTCTTTAAGCTACCTTTGTTTTAGATTAAATTTTAGACCTTACATCTAAACATCTGAGGCAAGTTCGATCTATAATATACTCGTATATCTATGTCTAATATATTTCCATTATATGCAGTGTTGCGGCAGCATTTAAAATACAATTAATTGATTACATGTTGTAATTTCAATTACATACTTCGAAAGTAATTTATAAAGAAATATATTATTAATGTAGGGGTGATCTCGCATTTTCAAAAAATAGAAAAGTATAGGTTTTTCATTCAATAAAATGAAGTTCAATTGAACAGAGATTTCAATTGAGATTTAGTCGAGTTAAAATTTTTGGAGTATCTGCGAAATACTTCCACGTATATCCAAAACCTAAATAATTATCCCACCTTATATCTTTTATCTCTCTTATTAAACGAGCAAAAATTGTATATTTATATATTTGTATGTTTTTTTTAATTTTTTTAAAATATAATTAATTGGTTTTTTAGGGGGGTCAGATAGGCTAGTCGGTAGCGCATCATCCTGCTAACCAAGTGGACCCGGGTTCGAATCCGACTCGAGGCATTCGGCTAAAATCGGACCCCCGGGATAGGGACAAATTTAAAAAATATATAGTATCGTAAAATGGCTTATGGTTAGAAAGGCCGAAAAGCCAAAAAAAAAAAAAAAAAATTGGTTTTTATTTTAAATCCACTAATAGATCATTACAAATATTATTATATATTGGAATTTCCGAATTTAATTACTTAAAGGTATTTTTCTGTAAAATAATTTATTAGAATATCACTTTCATTCTCTTAAAAAATCCGACAATTCGAAGGATTTAAAAGGGAAAACGAAAGAACCTCGGTGTAAATTAATATTATTTTCAATTGCAATTACATTTAAAACTTTGTGGCCAGTGATACCTCTTGGGGATGGTCATAGCGGCTGTTAACGTTGATAAAATATTAATTAAATTTTATTTTTTTGGCTGCGATTAAAAATCGACCTTTTTACCTGAATTTAAAATTAAATTAATATAAATAAATAATATTAATATATCGCTTTTAACTGAATCAAAAAATTACCGAGCATCGCTCGGTGTTCCAGGTACTATACTATTAAATGAGCAATTCTTGTATAAATATTTATATAGAATTAGTTTCTCTAAAACGGTTCAAACGATTTCGATGAAAATTTCTCATTAAGGGGTTTGTTTTTGAGTCGACAAATCCATCTGTCAGAGTCTCATCTTTGGATAACTTTAATTTGTTAAGTTTTTTCTTAATTAAAGTAATTATTCATAACTGAGTGTGTCAATAAAAATATATTAACATTTTTTTTCAATTTCCTTCAATTAATCAATTAGTTTTTTAATTTTAAAACCTTGTAATAGCTCATTACAATTATGAAATTTAATTAGAGGCATTTTCTATTTGAAGATGGAGTGGTAGAACTCAATGCTGAATTGATGCAAAGGCAGCCCGAGAATATTGGAAACCACAAATTCTCGAATAAAAAATTTATTAGAACTTAATTTTCATTCTCTTAAAAAAACCCAACAATTTGGAGGATCGTTCCTCCTTCTTTAGGGCTTAAAAGGTTCAACGAAGGAACCTCTATATACCATTGATATATATATATTTTTTTAATGCAATCGAATACAAGAAAGGGTGCACCAGTAAAGATGCAACCCCTATGGATCTCGAAGGGCCCTTTCATTACCGAAGAGAAGGGAAAGTTGGTCAAGCGAGAGGGTGTTTGGGCACCCGGGTTTTGAAGGTTTGAAGATTATAAGTGCTGGGAAAGATGGAAGCTGGGAGAGAGTTCCAGTTCCTTGAAGTCATGGGGACAAACGTATTATAATATCGATGAGGGTAGAATCGTCAATTAGCGGCTCGTTTCTGAATTGCAGGGTGGCAAGAGAATATTTAGAGGTTCCTCTACATAGATGAGAGCGGTATTCGAGACGGGCGGATTTGATATGATGATATTATTTTTAATTACAATTAAGTTCAAAACTTTATGCACAGCGATGCCCTGATGATGGATGGCCGGGATGGGTCAAAATGTTAAAAAATTTTTTATTTAATTTCACTTTTATTTAATTCTGGTTATAAATAAAAATCGACCTTTTTAATCTGAATTTAAAATTAAAAATTATATCAATAACCGAGGATTGGATGGAATGCAGTCCAGAAATGAATAAAAAAATTATTTTCAATAATACAGTATTTATTGGAAGATTTTTCTTTTTTGAAACTGCCTTCCATCCAACATCCAATCCTCAGCTAAATCTATCAACCCGTCTCGAAAGAAAAACTTTTAACGTACATATAATATTAATACGAGTATATCGTTTTTAACTAAAATAACAAATTACCAAACAATGCTCCTTAATATATATAAAATAAACAAAGGTTATTTATAATTATTATTTTATATTTTAATACCCACGGAACGTAAATGAGTAATTTATAATGTAATTAATTGGATTACGTAATTTCTATTGAGAATTCAATTACATGATGAAGTTAATTTTTAATTGTTAAATGAATTACACTAAGTAAAAGTAATGTAATTCAATTACTGAATATCTTATTTCCCTAACTCTGAATATATTGTTGATAAAACATTAACAAATTAATCCATTGATTCTATTTTAATATCTCATAATGTCATAATATTAATAATAATAACTTTCGTTTATATTTCAGAAATGTTTAATGTTGAAACAAATTTACCTGAAACACGCAAAGAAGATGATGATGTTTTTCAATAAAATTTTATAAATCAAAATATATCTAACTTTATATTTTATTAAGTAAACAAAATTTATAAATTTCGTCCATTATATATAATTTTTAGTTTATAATTTGATTTTTACTTTATTAATAAACTCATAATTAGGTAAATAAGTTTTGTTGTTTTTTATTTGACTTCTTAATTAATTGCCTAACTTTCAGTCCAGGTAAACAAATAAATTAAAAATGAGAAGGTAAATTTCGAACTCAGATAAAATATTTCAGTACCAAAGTGGTCTATTTTGATTAAAATATCGTGTAGATACTTAAAAAAATTTAAATTACTAACATTATACATATGTGGTTTAATTAGAAAAAGAATGTTCACTTTTTTACTTCTAAGTGAAAGTTTTTACCCTTGAAGCTAAGCTCAAAAATCAATTTTTTTGTTTTGTGGGAACAGAAGCTAGTAAAAAGTTTGTCCCCAGTGAATAATGATTCTTACCACATGGTTCTCCATTTGGCTTGAAGGCCTCAGTCATAACAAGTCTGTTGAATTTGCCCATTCGAAAAGGGTCAAGATACAGTCTGACGGGCTTAAGGACGATATCCGTCTCATCGGTACTCGCCTGGTAGCTTTGGCTTCCATCAACTTCTGTCACGCTGAAATCTTAAAATTTAAAAATTTCAATTAAAAATCTGTAAACATTTAACCGAGGGGTGATCCGCGATTGGAAGTAGGTGTACACCTTTTTGGAAGTAGGTGTACTCCTCTTTGGAAGTATTTTGGAAATATTTGGAAGTACTTGGAAATATTTGGAAGTGCTTGGAAATATTTGGAAGTAGTTGGAAATATTTGAAACTGCTTGGGAATATTTAAAAGTACTTGGAAATATTTGCAAGTACTTGGAAATATTTGGAAGTACAAGTGGAAGTAGGTGTACAGCATATTAGGTCGCGGTTCACCCCTCGCATTTAACTAAGTGGTTTTTCAATAAAATTATTTTATGAAATGAAAAGAGAATCTATTTGAGAAAGAAAGATTGAATTTTTTCTCAAAATCAACTTCTGATATATAATCAATTTATTTTACAAACATGAATTTAGATCATTTATCAAAGATTTTAATAGATATATTTATATTGTATGTAGTATTGGGTACGTGCGAAAGTTCGTGCGGAGTTTGGGAGTAAAAGTCACAGCGATTAGGCAAACAAAATTTTTTATTCAATCAATGATATATTCTCCATCGTTTTCTATAATCTTTTTCCAACGTTCTGGCAGCAGACGGATCCCTCGATCATAAAAACTGCAAGTTTAGCTTTGATAAACAATTTTTTTTTGATTGACGAGTCATGGTGGAATTAGAAAATTTGTTAAAATTTTTTTATTTTCAATTCATATTCGTGCTGGCCCGCCGGGACACCGGGCAAATGCCCGGTGGGCCGCTGCCCGCCACATTAAAAATTAAGAATATTTTAAAAGAACAAGATCGTTGACGCCGATTCATTTTCAAGGGCCACTTGCCTATTCGATGATTATAGCAAAAACCTTCCTTTTAGTTTTAAAGTTCCTCTCCTTCGTAATTCATGCCCTTCGGTCTCCATCTCGATCACTTTGGTTCTCCTTTTTATCTATTCCTTTATTTTTCGCCGGTGGTCCTGCTATATTCGGTGATATTTTCAGTTGCAAAAAACAGGAGAGGGGTGGAAGGTCTTTTACAATGTTTTTTACACATGTGGGTATCACGAGACGTCCTGTGTTAATGTAAACAGGAGCGTATTTTCGGGGGTCCATGGGGTCTGGATCCCCCCCCCCCCCCCAAAGCTCTAAGAATTTTTTTATTTGTTATTTGAAATATATAAAAATATGGTAGGTAATATTGTATATTATTATTATATTTTTCCACTTTTTTAATTACTCTTATTATATGTTTATGCTAAGATGTCATCCGAAATTGGTCCTCCAGGATAGACCAGCTACACGGAGTCGCGGCGGCCATTTGGCTGAAATTATATTCCAAACATAATGTCATCGATTATTCTTTAAAATAAAATAAAAATTGTGGCAACATCACTTAAAGAGGTTTTTTTTTTTTTATTTTAGTTTAAAGTTCGACCGCTCATAATGAAAAAACCTGTATACCTAATGTATATTAAAAAAAATATATAAGATATATTTATTAAATTTTTGTATTTTTTCAATAATAGACCCCTCCCAGGAGAAAATTGTAAATACGCCACTGAATGTAAGTAACATTTACCTACTGTGTTAAATCTTACATAGATTTATGTCGCTATTAAATAACACGTTTGCTCAATGTTGATTATTAAATTTTGATTATAGAATCGACCGCCTATATAAGTACATAGCATCTAATTGAAATAATCTTTCGTCTGATATTTTCAAAACACAGATTTTCTTTTAACGACTAGTTTACAAACACCAATACTGTTTCTGTGGTATTTCGTGAAATGAATAAATAAGCATTATTAACAAATTAAAAAAAAATAAGTGGCCTGAAATTGTGTCGCATATCCAGGGCCGCCCCGTGCCAGCCAGCACGCCCCTGTTCATATATGTATGTAGAGAGAGAAGTGAATTAACCATTTCATGCTAAAATACTCATGAACAGAAAACAAATATAACATTTATAAGAAAGACTGAAGTAGAACGCCAAGCCTTCGAAACTATATCTCTATCAAATATAATTATTTATAAACATTTATAAATACATTACTATATCTATAATTTTATTAACTGTTTTTATAAATATAAATAAATACTTTTATTTGCACGAAATTTTCTCTGGACTGGTAGAACTTTTAATTGAAAGTAATGGAAGGAAGCCCATCAAGGGTATTGAAGAAAGAAAAAAATTAACACATATCCAAATAAGGTGTAATTTATTGGATTCCTTCCTTCTTTCCTTTCAAACCGACGTTTCGGAGGATTCTTCACTCCTTCTTCATGGTTTCAAGGGTCAATGAAGGAAACAAATAAAATGTTTCTTTCTCTCTCCACAGCAGTGTTTAAAACTTTTTCTTCCTTAGCAGAAGCATAGAAAAACAATTTTAAACACTGCTGTGGAGAGAGGAAGGAAGCATTTTATTTGTTTCCTTCATTGACCCCTTGAAACCCTGAAGAAGGAGGTAAGAATCCTCCGAAACGTCGGTTTGGAAGAAAAGGAGGAAGGAATCCAATAAATTACACCTTATTTGGATAGGGGTTAATTTTTTCTTTCCTCACTGCCCCTGGGCTGCCTTCCATTACTTTCAATTATAAATAAATACAAATCTTTTAAATATTTAAAACAATCCTAAAACATTAAAGAAGACATTAAAAGAGTGTGTTTTCTGCTGGAAAAATAAATATTTTAATTTATTTATCACGAGACTATTGTTTCGAGGGCTTTGTCCCCTTTATCAGTATTACAATAGATTCACAGGAATTGATGTGTGAGTTTCACACATTCTGCTACTCTCGGTAAAAAGAAACTTTCAATCTTATAAAATGGCCCCATGGATCGAGGTGCCCTGGGCTCTAGTCCACCAAGCCCATGCTTAAATATGGCTCTACATAAGGGTAAAAAACTTTTTTTTGGGGGGGGGGATTTTAAATTTTGTGAATTCCGAAGGCCACTAAAAAAGTCATCAGTTGGTATCTTCTAATAACGTCACAAATATTTCTGCGTACCTAAAAAGTCCTTGTAAAAAACAAAAACAATTCATAAGTGCATTTCAAAAAAAAAACGTGAGTCGCCCTCGGGTTACAAATTATCCGAAAAATTTGCCCCCAACGTTTAAAAGTTTGGCCACCCCTGAATAGAGCCAGTTTCATTCACTTTCTGTTTAACTTATAATAACGAAAAAATTATCTTATTACAAATAAGAGTAAATTTGATATCTCAAGTATTTTAAGAGTTTTTAGTTACTGAATCCTCGGTATGCGCTCCAACTCGCACTTTGCCTGCTTATTTAGAATTAGAATCATTTGAATTACGATATTTTTAAATGCGAATAATAAGTACCTTTAAGTTTTCGAGCAAGAAATGTGAAAACCCGATCTTTGCTGCGTAAATTTTCCCCGGTGCCGTCTATCCACACATAAGTGATCTGAAGACGACATTCAGGTAAAGGAAGCCGCCAGAATCGGCTGACGATATCTTTACTTAAAATAGCATTTGGTGAATATTGAAGATAGATATCATGTCTGCGATTTTGCGATTTTGATCTAAAAGTCAAATTAATTAATTTCTATTCCAATAAATACTTCTCTTTAATACTTACAAGTGAAAAGAACGAATATTTTGAATTTTCAACTTAAATTTAGACGGAAATGTATTTATTAATTTAAAAGGAAACATTCTTTTAATTTATAGAAAATTGGGACAGATAAATAAATAGAAAAATTGAATCTAATTTAACAATGACCTTGATTGTTTATATATATATATATATCTAATTGGAAACAAAAATAAATATTAGGTATATATGCTTTATAAAGCTCACCGTAGACGTTCAAATATGTTTATCAAATTTTACGTATTTGTCAAACATATTCATTTTAATCCAGCACCATCGCACACGTCCAAAAATGTTTGACAAAAATATTGCTGTGCGAAAAAGTTTCAGATTAGGATACTTTTTATCTTCAGTTTCCACTTTCAGTTTTCGCGGACTATGAGCACTACAATGTCAGTAGATGACGCATTTCTGGCATTAACTCTAGCACTGTTATTATTTATTTGTACAAATTTAATTCTCTCTAGGTACTTATATATTCATCGGAGCAAATTATAGGTAATGAATTTTCTTTTAGGAAATTAAAATATACAATTAATTCTTCATTAGAGTTTTTTAATATGTAGAATATCTACGGCGATAGAGCAGTATTTATCTAACTTTTCACCATTACTGCCTAACCCTTTGAGGCGCACAAATTTATATTATGACCATTATTAAAGAGGATTTAATTTCCAACAGAAAAGTTAATATGAGTGAAATGCTTTAACTCAATAGTTTACGAGTTAAAAGATAGTTCAATAGTGTAGCGTGAATGGACTTGATGAAACAACAAATCATGTTTCTCATGGCGAGCCTCTTGACATCAAGGGCGGATCCAGGAATTTTTATGGGAGGGGAGAATGTATATAAGGTGCCCGATGTATATAAGATCTACTTTTTATCTCGAAAGTGTGTCGCGATCGAATTGTCCACCTAAAAAGATCACAAGGGATCTACAACAGGCATTACAAATATCATACAAGTATGCAATCACAATCTCTGGCTAAACAAATATCGCTTAACATTCTCATTAAAATTACTAAGAGTTTCTTACGAAACTATATCGTTTGGAATCTAAAGACATCCGTGAAGGAGCCAGAAACCTTATAACTTTTTATCCGGGGGATTTGGATAGGACTTTGGAAAACGAGTGTCTGCACCTGCAAGCTCATTTATCGTCGAACGATGTAGTTATGGAGTTATCGTCACTGAACCTACACTTAATTTTTAACCCCCCCGCCCCCTTAATTTTGGATCCGATTTCAACCAAAATCTAATCAGCTCTTAATCTCAATGCACCAAAACTTCATGTGAAATATCGTTTTGATATTCACATTAGTTTTTGAGCTTTAGTGAGTCCAAAAAAATTTGGTAACGTACTAACAGACATTTTGACAAAACAGTAATTATCTCGAAAAACATAATTTTTCGATTAATAAAGTAAATGAATTGTAAAACTACACTCCCTTTAGTTTATTAATTAATATCATGTTTCACCTAAAACCTGCACCACTTTCCCTAAGTAAAAATAATTTTTCGATGTTCACTTATCAGGGATTTTTTGTAGTCCTTAATAATTTTAATAATTAATAATTAATAAATAATAATTTTAATTATTTTAATAATTTTGTATACTAGTTTCCTCTAATTTTTTTAATCATAATAGTTTCAGCCGTTTTTGAGATATTTCAAAAAAAAAACACTTTTGTCATTCACGATTACAATAGTTGACCATATTTTGTATGGTAAAGTAATAGACAAATTCGCAGCAAATTCGAGAAGATTATTGTTAAAATAAAAAAAAAGTTATATAAAATTTAAGTAGTTTTTGGAAACGGGCTAATAAGTGAATTGAAATGATTTTGATGAGGTAGTCTAAAGTTTAAAAAAAGAGAGATAATTATAACTTTCTTTTTTTTATTCAAAGCCGACGTTTCGGAGGTTTATTCCATCCTTCTTCAGGGTTTTGAAAGGTCAGTGAAGGAAATACAATGTGACATTCTCCTCTGCCTCCTCTCTCAGTGGCAGTAACAATATTATACAGTATTTCATTCTCAGCAGAATTTAGTACACTTTTTTCCCCACCTCCTTCACCTTCCTCGAAACTAATATGTATGTGCTGCCCCCCCCCCCCTCTCCCAGGTGAAATCCTGGGCACGCCCTTGGATATATATATTGTAATTCTATAATAACAAATTACGCACCCATTAGATACCAAACTTTTCCAATTTTAAGTGAATTCTTCCGTTGGACTGGCTATCCTTGACTTTCGATGTTGCTGTTCTGAAGAGAGAGTATCATGACGTTTTCTTCCAACAAAAATCTTGGGCCTGCTTGGATCACTTGATGAAATGGACTATAATATTAATAATAATAATAATAAGCCTTTTATTATCATAAATATATACAAAATTTATAATTGAAAATTAATTATTTGAAACTAGGCCCTTCCGGGCATAGGCCTCTCGAAATGGACTATACTGTATATTAATTATATTATTTATTTATTAAACGAAGCTCTGAAGCAGATGCAGTATAGAGTAGATACAACCAATATAAGTACAGACACAACCCCGAACCACCACCTTCCATTACTCTTGCAGTGTCCATGATATTCTAATTTTCTTTTCTAATTAATGAATCGGAAAAATAAGCTCAAGTTGTGTTAAAGTTCGTGGAAGAATTTCTTATATTTTACAAGCTCAAAATTTCTACTCGAATTTTAATTCACTTCGTATCCAACTGAAATTTTGCATAATTAGTTCTTGAGACAATACAATGTAATGAAAATCAATCAGCCAAATGGGGAAGTGTGAAAAAATGAAAATTCTATTCCTTTGGACCTATCTGAACCAAATTGTGTAGAATTAATTTGTTGGCTCTTAGTAAACTAAATCTCGTATAAATATAAATTTTTTTATGCGGGCAGCACATTCAAATGTAACTTAAATAGTGCTTTTATATCATATACGAGTATAAATATTATTAAAAATAAATATAGAATAAATTTATTTTTTATTGACATGCTATAATAACAATAATGTCATCATCATCATCGAGTATACAGTCCTAAGAACTGGTTTAGATGCAACAATCCGTCTCCACTCGACTCTGTCCCCCGCCAGCTGTTTGACCTCTCTAAATGTCTGGCATCCCATATCCCCAATTATTTGGTTGAAATATTCTAATCTGGGTCTTCCCTTCCCTTTTCTTTCCCACCTCCCCCTCCAAGATATCCCTAAGCAGTCCCCCATGTCTCAGTGTGTGCCCCATCATCTGACCTCTTCTCTTCCTCAGACTCCTCCACAAGGTTCTTTTTTCTCCGATTCTTCTAAGAACTTCTTCATTTGTAATTTTATCCATCCAATTGATATTCATCATTCTTCTGTAGCACCACATTTCGAAAGCCTCCAATCTCTTTCTCTCCGCTTTTCCAATTGTCCAGGTTTCACACCCGTACATGGCTATGCTCCATACATATGTCTTCAATAGCAACTTCCTGTTTTCTAAGCTGATTGAGGAGGAGCATAGTAGTTTTTGTTTTGAATTAAACCCCATTTTTGCTTGGGCAATTCTTGATTTAATTTCGTTTTCGCTCCTCCCATCCCATGTTATTTTACTTCCTAGGTAGCGGAATTCCTTATATAATCGTCAGAGAACAAAAATTTTACAATTCTTAAAAGGGGAAAAAAGAAAATACAATTCCATATACATATGTAAATATAAAATATTAAGGAAAATAGTTTATCTTTCATTTTATTCATTCATTATAATACAATGCGTTTTTGTTCTTGAATATTGTTTGATAATTCATTTAAGTCCGGTTGTGTTTGGGATACTGAGATCCTCAACAAGTTTTTTAAATTTTCATCCATCAACCTCGTTCTATATTTTGATTTTATGAAATTCTTTCTTGAAAATGTTTGTTCGCATAAATAGGTGCTTGAAAAAATACAAATCATTGATTTTGCCAAATTTCTTAAATTGGGAAAATTGTTTTCTGGTAGATTTGAATAAAATGCAATTAAATTATTTTCATCAAAATTATTTTTATATACATTTTTAGATTGCAAATCAATTAACTCTAGTTGTAAATTGTCAGGTGCTTTTACAATATCAAATTTTAAAGGATTTTCAAATATTTCGGCACGCTCACGCTCTCAGTTTGTTGATTTTTCCTAAAATTATATTGGTGCTTTGGCGGGCCGCGCAAAAAGTTGCAAAGGGCCGCAGGTTACCGACCCCTGCTCTAGTTCATCAAGATGACTTCCAAAGAATCAACAAGTAGGGTAAAACTTATTCCTTAGTATACAGGGTGTTTCAGGAGGAATAATAAATATTTCAGGAAGTGGTAATATAGACGTATTGCAATAAAAAATGCCATATAACATGTGTCCAATTTTTATTGAGTACTGCAAAGTTCAATGTATTTTCGTTTCGTGTCTTGGTACAACGGTTGCTGTGGGCGTATATCGAATGTCAGCAGTAGAGTATTGATGTTTAAGTTGTGAAGTTGTGCTTTAGTTTACATCGAAGTTTTCATTGTGATTTGTTGGCCATGTCTACTATACTGTAGCGTGTAAACATTCCGCACGTTTTTACATATGCTGAGTATGCCGATATTGGGTTACATATTAACAGCTGTATCTCTGTACTCAATAAAAATTGGACACATGTTATATGGCATTTTTTATTGCAATTCGTCTATACTTCTTCTTCTTCGAGTGCCATACCCGAAACGGGTGTCGGCTCCTCTCCACATATACCTGTGCTGAGTGTGTTTAGTTGTTTTTACACAGATATATGGGACCTACTTTTTAACGCCGGTTCCGAACGGCTAATTTGGAGAGGTGACTAGGCAATTATACTTTTGGTAGGTTTCCATTACTTTCCAAGAGGAGACGACTGTAAATATCTATCTGCCGAGACTCGGACTCGAACCAGCGATCTCCGAGTCAGCGACCCAACACTCTAACCACTGACCCACAGTCGCCTCTCGTCTATACTACCACCTCCTAAAATATTTACTATTCCTCCTGAAACACCCTGTATAGACCACTAGCCCACTGTAAGGAAATTAATTATTTTTTTGAATATTAAATAAATAATAGATAGGATATTAATTATAAGGATTAAAAATAATAAGACTGTTTGTTTGTTTGTTTTTTAAACAGATAATGTAATTATTCAATTAAGTGTACATATAAATAAAATATTTGATTTGAATCTTGATTCATAATTAACATACAAGTCGATAAGAAATGTAACGTCCAGCAGTTTCAGAAGGCCGAATGATCTTAACAACCTGAAAAGAAAAAAATCAATTAGTTTGATTTTAATTGAAATGATTTATGGAGGACCAGGATTAAACTATTCGTTTACCTGGCCTCGGCGAAGGCCAAAATAACGACAAATTGGATCCCCAGTTTGAATACGCGGTAAATGATTTTCACGTAAATTGCTTATTAATGTTGAAGAATTCATATATTCTCACAACAAATTTTATCTTTTAATAAAAATTCTTTAAAAAAATGAACAATTAAAATAGTAAAAAACAAAATTATTATAAATTATGGATTATGAGAGGTAATAAAGGGAAAATCGGCAATTGATTAAAATTATTTTAAAGAAAAAACACAAAAATGAAATCTTTGAATTAAGTAAAATATTAATTTAAAATGATTGGATATTATTTGATTTAATGGAAACTAACAGTTATTTAAATGTCTTGTTTCCAAATAATAGGTATGATTAATTTAAAAGTTCAAATTCATCGTGTACAAAAAAAGAATAATAAATAAGTATTTGAAGAGCTTATTGGAATAACATGACAACCTACATAATTTTTAATAAAACATTTTTTGTAAAAATATACTTCATTCTTCTGCTTTTATCAACAAGAGCTGTTAAGAATCTAAAAAGCATACATTAAAAATAATTGGTACCAAAAATCTGAACTATTTAATTTTATAGATTTTTTTAAAACTTAAGACTTATCTTAGGTTTTCAGATTTGTGGCTTATCATGTTGTTGCAATAAGCCCTTGATGTGTAAAATAATATATTTAGAATCATTTTTATTTTTAAACACAGGTATATTCCATTTATTTATTTTATAAGATCTAAATAATAAATGATTTTACTAACATATAAACCACTTTTTTTTTTTTTTTTAATGCAATCGAATGCAAGAAGGGGTGCACCAGTAAAGATGTAGCCCCTATGGATCACGAAAGATCCTGCATTACCGAAGAGAAGGGAAGTTGATTAAGTGAGAGGGTGTAGACGTGGGGTGTCTATGCACCCTGGTTTTGAAGGTTTGAAGATCATAGGTGCTGGGAAAGATAGAGGCTGGGAGAGAGTTCCAGTTCCTTGAAGTCATGGGGATATATGTATTCGCGAATGAAGTGGTCCGGCACTTTTTCCAATTTGACCGCGAAAGAGTGTTGGGAGTCGGCAAAACGTGTGCTGCAGTGCAAAGCATGCTTTGGGGGGAATTATTGATTTTATCTCATCAGAGCACCTGCCGTGATAGTATCTATAGAAAAGGGAAAGGGCAGAGACATCTCTTCGATGAGCCAGCGAGTCGAGGGAGTCGGTGAGGGTAGAATCGTCAATTAGCCTGACGGCTCGTTTCTGAATTGCATCAAGGGTAGCAAGAGAATATTTTGAGGCTCCTCTCCACAGATGAGAGCCGTATTCGAGACAGGGGCGGATTTGGGCCTTGTAGATGGTGAGAAGTTGTGGGGGTTTGTAAAATCGCTTGGACCTGAATAAGAAGCCAATCTTCCTTGCTGCAGATTTCGCCACAGAGGAGATGTGTTCATTCCAAGACAGGTCAGATGCGACAGAGACGCCCAACATGGATAGGCTGTCACACATTTTCAGGGTATTTGAATCGAAGTGAATATCAGGGAAATCTCTATTTTCGCGCCTAGAAATTAGACAACATTGAGTCTTATTTGAATTAAAGTTAACTAAATTTTGAGAGCCCCATTTATTTCAGTTTGTCTAGGTCGAAAGTAAATTGAGGAGGCAATATTGATTCGATTATTCGGGAGAGAGGGTTTGCCGATGTAGAGTGCTATCGTCGGCGTAACAATGAGTGGGGTTTGCCTCTCACTCATTTGTTAAATAGATTGAATCTAAAAACAAAATCATCGTTTCCCGAAAAGTGATAATCGCTGGAGAAAAAAGGTTGAGGTCTTTTCTTGTGACTATTGCAGCAGTTTATTGTTTGGTTTTGATCGGGAGTTTCGAGTATTTTATGAGGAGAATGAAGAAAAGATTTCTTCTTGCATATTTACTAAGAAAGGAGAAAGAGGAAGATAATGATATTGGCGAACAATATTTCTTAAAATGATATTCCAGAAAATGAATGCATCAAATGTTCAAAGCAAGAAACGATAGAGGGTTGTTTCTTGTAACTCATCAAAAATTATTTGAGGGAAGATCTAGAAAAGTTTCGAGAAAATTTTAGAATGATCCCTTCACAATTTTATTTTAAGTTTAATCGAAAGAGACATTAAGAATTCAATATACAATAGAAATAATATTTATCCAATCAGTTTTGAGGAGAAACTAGCAATAAATTTGGTGTACAGCAAAACCAGATACTACAAGGCATTCCTAACACATAGTTTGAGATTTGAGTAAATCTCTTTACATATAGATATTTATGTGCAAGCACTTTTGTTTTCTAGTTTACATTCGAGCGTGTTTGTTGTGTCCGTATTTTAGTTGAGAATAAGGCAAAGATATATGAAATACTTCTAATCAATTATTTTGTTTTATTAAACATGGCTATAAAAAGAGAATAATACGGTTTAGTTAACGTTTGGAAACTATCCCTGTTTAAAACTTTAGAATGATTGTGCGTTTTAGAGTATATAATATACTGACATCTGTGTAAAAATTAATTGGATTGGAATGCAAATTTCAAAGATAATTGATATATGGTAGATAAGGGATTTGGGGAGAGTTACAGGGCCTTTTTGGAATTCCTACATTATTATAGAAGGAAAAGAATTACTATATCCATTAACCACAACTTTAATACTACGGTTTGGTAAAGAGTTTGCAAACTACTAGCAGACCCTAGAGATAAGGCCAAAGACGGCCAATTTGGCAAGAAGATTTTTGTGCCAAATCATATTGAAGGTCTTTGAAATATATAAATCTACTGCGAAAGTTTCTTTTCATTTACTAGGTTCGTTCGGAACACTAGACTTGTGAGTACCAATTCACCGTTTGTTTATTTTTACTACTAAAAAATAAATAACATGTATAATATTTAGAAAAAATAATTGTTGTTGGCTTGTTAACTAAATGAAGTCGGTTAAAAATAAAGTTAAAGTAAGAAAACATTGGAATGTGTTATTTTAAGGCAGTTGTTCCGCCAAATGGGTTTTCTTAGGATTTTTTTGAAATTTAGACAGATTATTATTTAAATACTTCTGAGTCGATTGGTGGCAAAACGAAATTTATTAACAATATAGTTCCGGATATATTAAATTTCAAAAATAGAGTTTTTCAGACTCTTATACATTGCACTATAAGGATATCGGAAAATTTACATGACAAATTTAATTATAATTAAGAAACCCTTCTTACCATTTTTATAAAAAACTAAACCAACATTAAACAATAACCAATACATAATTTAAGACAATTTTGATTCATAGTTACAAGACAGTTTCTGAGATAATAATGAATAAATAATGAAAAATGTATAAAAAAAATTTACACTAAAAACAATTTGGCAACAGCGCATTTATTTAACCAGCGAAAGATGAATAAAGCGCGTATGCGCTAGATTTTAAAAAAATTATAATTTTCATAAGGTGTAGGCGTTGATTGCATTTGTTATAAAATAAGAAAACGATTTTTATAGAAATTTTTTAACTTTTAAAATGTATTTTATCTGTCATTTTAATATAAAAATATTCAATCTCGAGCACGGGATTGGCTAGAATCGGTACATAAACAGCAAAAAGTTTTGGGCTTATGAATTATGAATCCCTATTGTCTTTGATAATTCTATATACTCTAGCATTAACTTTATGCTACATAGTATTGTCGCGAAACAACTACCTTAATGTTCAAGTTTGATTTGGATTTAGGCTAATGTATAGATAGGAAATTAAAATTTTAAGACGTTAACTGTTGATAGATTTAATAGGAGTTTTTGAAATAAACCACATTATGTACTGTTTAATATATTTATTAAAACACTAACAAATATACTAAGTTTCGATCACTTCATCTGTGATTGAGTGATCGATTCGTCAAGCATTAGTGTTTCTGTATACAGTGGGTGGCCAAATTATTATACTCATTTGAAAAATTAATCTTTCATACGTTTTTAAGGGTTTAACTTACTATTAAAGTCATAATATCGTTTTTGTTGTTATCTTTATAGGATTATTAGCTTAGAACAATACAAATTCAATAATACAAATACGATTCAAAATAACAATTTCAATATTTAATAAATCTTCCCTTTCGAGCAATCACATTTTGCATGCGTTGTGGCATATGCTGGCAATGCATTTTTTGGCTATTTCTTGAAGTGCAGGTGTATTGTGCCATGGTTTAATAATATTTTCTATCAAGTCCCTTTTGTTAGTAATTATTTTATCTTTGCAAATTTCTTTTTTTAGGGCCGCCCATACATTTTCGGTTGGGTTGAGGTCTGGCGAGTTGCCAATTCAGTCCAAAAGAGTTATTAGACTAGATTACTACTAGATTTTTTTTTAAAGTTTGAATAAAATAAATTTACTTGATAAAAATCATTTGAGAATAATAATTTGAATTTAATATGAAAATTTGAGTGTCTTTTCTCTTTGAAAAAGTGTATGGAAAAATTTTCAAAAAAAGAACAACTTCCGGGTTTCATACCCGTATTTTATTTATATAAGTATTTATTTATTTAACTGCCCGGATAGTGTATTAGCGCTTGGGTTCTACTTCTGAGGGGGCGAAACCTTCTGACATATAATATATACATAATAATCTACTAAGATCTTTGATAAAATTGTCCTTAAATAAATAAATTCTCATATAATAATTTAGCCACCCACTGTATATATGTGTTAGAGTTTTAATAAATAGATTAAACAGTGCATAATGTGGTTTATTTCAAAAGTCCTAATAAATCTAAGAAAAGTTAAAACTTAAAATTATTATTTCCTATCTACACAATAACCTAAATCCAAATCAAGCTATTCAATCACTTAAGTTTTTATCAATTTGTTGAAAAATTTAACGAGAACTACAATAGCTAATGAATTTCATGCAAAATATTATTTAAATAGCGAACACCTAATTTTTTTAATAATATTGATTCGAGGAGTTATAGCAAGAAAGAAGGTGCAGCCACTAAAGGCCTGAATTGGCCCCTCCATTGAGAAAAAAGAAGAGAAAGAGATTTTATGGGCTGGGTAGGAGTCGAAGGTAATTGTGGATGCGGGTATTAACTAGCTGAAGATTGTGGCAGGAAGCGGGTTCAGTCTCTGGAGGTAATAGGGATTTGGCCAAAGCGTTTGTACGATTCTTATCCTATTTGTCAGCGAAGTGTTTGCTGAGAATTCGAAAACCGTATTTTTCTTTCAAATAGGACTTTAGGAGGGATTATTAATTTCAACTCGTCTGAACAAACATAATGGTAGTACTTATAGTGCAGGGAAAGGACAGGTGATTCAACAGTGAGCCAAGGAATCGAGTGAGTTAGATATGACCGAGTCTCCTATGAGTTTAATTGCTCGCTTCTGAATTGCATCTAGCGTGGCAAAAGAATACTTGGAGGTCCATCTGCAATGATGAGCGCCATATTCGAGTCAGGGGCGAATGTGAGCCTTATATAAGACAATAAGTTGATTGGGCGTAAAGTAGGGTCTGGATCTGAAGACAAAACCAAGCTTGCAGGTAACAACTTTAGCAGCAATGTGATTGGTCATTCCAAGAGGTCAGACCTCAGAGTGAGGCCCAACATTGGTACATTATCACTGAATTCCAGTGAGTTAGAATCGAAGAATATACATATCATCTCTGCAATTTGAAATAATTGAGGATAGCATCTCTCATCATATGAAAAGGGCTATTAAAAGTAGAAGCTGGTTTAATTGAAAATTGTAATTAATTTCCTATTTACATTAAAGATAATGAGATGAAATTACTTACAATTTGATATCTTTTAAATTACAATTTTTTCAATGTCTTGTAAAAATAAGCAATAACAACAATACACGAGTCAACAGATAGATCACAACTAGGTATATATTTTAGACTAAACCTTTAAATAATAATAACAAGAATATGTAAGATTGTGGAGTGTAAAGTGTCATCGGAACCCCCATTTATTTAGAGAATTTACTCATTTAAGTCAGTCATATTTACTAATGAGTTGGTTGCTTAACTTATTTATTATTTTATGATAATGGGAGTATAGTTACTAAAAATATATTTATTTATTTCATATTTAGACCATAAGGCTAAATGAAGATGACAGGAGAGTAAAGTTAGTCTTTTCACCAGAGCAAGAAGCTGGGTCCAAGAGACCACGACGTATAAAAGAGGAAATAAAATAAAATAAATTTAGACATGAATCGATGGCCTTAAGTTCACCTACATCAGTTCAGTTGTTTATAGAACAAACACAATTTGAAAAATGTCTTAAACTGAAATAAATATATAAATTCTTAGTAACCATATAAATCATCAATTTTTTCATCAAAAACTAATTGATTTTATTTTAAAAAAAATTAAACAAAAAACAAAATGGTACCTGTCCTCTTTTCAGTCCAAAATATCGAGCAACAGGGTCACCAGCTTGGATTCGCATAAGTTGGTTTTCTTTTAGTTTGCTAAAAAAATTAGTTAAGGCACAAACATGCTTGTTAGTTAGGAACAATTAATTAAAATAAATCAGTGAACAGAAAAAAAAACAATTAATGTATTATAAATTTTTTATAAAGGATACTATCTTGATAATAATTCTTGTTTTTCCTCAAGTGTCATGACAACATGTTCTGGTACTAATTCATGTTCAGTAATATTAATGAGAAGTTCTGATTCCAAAAATTGTTCGAGAATATATTTGGGCGCCATATCTACAAGAGATTGTTTGGCTGATGGTGTCATTCCCTGCTGGACTACAATGATCGCTCGATGGATGTTTTCTTCTTGCATTCTTTGACAATAGGTTTTTATAGTTTTTATTCCAATTTTAGGTTCATCCGGAAAGAAAACAAACATTTGATCCGTGGGATCATCATTGTGAGCTACTAAGACGATTAAATCACCCCTGGAAGGATGTTTTTCACTGAAAAATAAATAAATAAAAGAAATTAGTATTGAATTGGAAAATATATTAGATAAAAAATCATTAATATTAGATTCAAAGGATATTTATTGTAATGTAAAAACAAGTTGATTGTTTTAATTATTTTATAAGTGACTAGAAAAAAGAAACCTAATACTAATGTGTAATGAGTAGAGACCCAAAGTTCTTTAGAGGAATTTAATGAGAGTGTTCTCTTATTGATGAATTACGCCAAATTTGTGAAATTTCCTATTACAAGAAATAGGGAACATTTTGTCAAATATAAATCAAACATATCGCTTCCCGATTTCTTGAATTAAGAAATGTCTTTGACGATTTCAAGTAATAAATAAAATATATTTATTATTTGAATGCTTCACTTGCCAAATCGATTAACTTCACTTTCTGAATTTTATTAAATTTTAATGTCAAAACCACTTGAATGACTCCTAAATCTATACATATATAAATTAAGGTTTTGTCTGTACATTGCTCCAAATCACGCCAAATTTTGGTTGCACAAGTTTCAAGCACCCTCAACAAAATTCCAGTATGTCTGTCTGTACTGTTTCCGGGGTTTCACGAAAAGATGCTCACGATTCACGTAAAAACGAATGAAAATATCAAATAACTCCTAAACTATTAATCCTACGGCAAATTTTATTATAAGTTGTAGGGGATGTGATTTCTGATGACTTTGTTTAAAAAAAATTCCCCCAAAAAACCACCCAAAAAAAAAGGGAGGGGGGTGAAAAATCTAAATTCTTGCGCTTGGAGCAACTCATCAAAATCTTTGTATACATAATCTGTCGGCCTTTAGAGAACTAGAAATGCAAAAAACTAACCACCCAAAATGGGGGGGAGGGGGGGGGGGGGAGTCAAAAATGAAAATTCTTGCTCTTAGACCAAATTCAACCAAATTTTGTATAAATAATCTGTGGGCCACTAGGAGGCTAGAAATTCAAAAAAAGGGTGCGGGGGTGGGCGCGGGAGTGCGGTCCGGGGATGGGGTGTTCAGATGGGGGGTCCAGAGGCCGGGGTGGGGTGCGGGGTAGGGTGTGGGTGGAGGGGGCACGGGTGCATGGTGCGGGGGGTCCAGGGGCGTGTCTCCTGGCTAGCAAGAGGGCCGCTGAGACGGGCCTTGCAGCTAGTGTACCTTTATATTCAAAACAAATTTCCCTAATAATACATACATTCACCACTAAATGACAACAATTTTTGGCCAGTGAATAATAAATAATGTACATTATTTCATCCCATTTCTCCACTTTTTGTTTTATGGATTGATCGATTTGGCAAGTGAAGCATTTATTTTAAATATATCCTCTTAAGGTAATAGACCACAGATATTTAAGAGGCAGCACCTATGCCAAAAAAATAAAAATTTAATTTTTGGATAAATATATTATACTCTTGATAATTTTTAAACAAAAGTTTAATTTTATAAATAAAAATCACATATAATTTAGCTAAGATTCGCTTGGTGTTGCATGTTTTAAATAGAAATATTAAATATTTTTTCACATTTCAGGTTTTTAACTGCACGTTTTTGCATATTTTGAACTTATTGCTGCACATTTTGATTTTTTTGAAGCTAAAAATCAGGATCACTAATAATAAACATTAATATAAAGTGAACGCATCAAAAGTTACAATTTCAAATTTTGACATTCGTCCGTAAGATAAATCTTTTAGAGAACAGAGAGCTTATAATTAGAAACCTAAAATCAAGAACTCCCCCAAGCGGGGAGTTTTAAAAGGAACATAATTTATTTGATTAAAATTTAGGGAAATTTCCAAAATGTGGACTTAATTACAATGACAAAGATTTTGTTTTTGACAAGAGTAGCAGGAGTTGTTCATAGAGAGGAATCAATGAGAGGTTGTCCTCTGCTTGGTGCTGAAATAAACATTTACATATACCGAATATAAATATATATATATAATTTGATTTGATTCCATCTTTGGGGGTGTGGTGCGCGCGGGGTTGGAGGGCGCGGGGTGGGGTCCGGGGTGGATGGAGTGCGGGGTTCGAGGTGGGTGGGGTGCGGGTGGTGGTGTGGAGGCGGGGGTTGGGAACGGGTGCATGGTGCGGGGGTGCTGGAGGGGTTTTGGGGGCGGGGGGTTGGGGCGAGGGGGATTAGTGGGTTAGGGTGCGGAATGGAGTGTTGGGGTGGTGGTGTGGGGGCGGGGGTTGGGCATGGTGCGGGAGTGGGGGTGCTGCGGGATTCGGGGGGGGGGGGGTCGAGAGTTGCAGCTAGTTTACCATATATTTAGAAATATAAACGTTTCAGAACAAATTGTCCCTTTATCAATGGAAATTTCGAAAGATAGCTTTATATTTTCTTTTTAAAGCAACTATTTTTCCAAATTTCAATGATAAAGGGAACATTTCTCTCGAAACGTTCAGATTCGAATAAACGATAGCAAACGGCATATGCGGGTATATACTTATATGTATAAAAGAAAAAAATAAATTTTATTGATTGTTATATCATTAAAATAAGTGCATATATATAAAAATCGTTTATTTTTTAAGAAATGTAATCAACGCCTACGTTACACCTTATGAAAATTATAATTTTGAAAAAATCTACCGCATGCGCACTTTATACATCTTTCGCTGGTTAAATAAATGCGCTCTTGCCAAATTGTTTTTAGTGTAAATTTTTTTTATACATTTTTCATTATTTATTGATTATTATCTCAGAAACTGTGTTGTAACTATGAATCAAAATTTTTTTAAAATATATACCTATTGGTCATTGTGGTTGGTTTGGTTTTTTATAAAAATGGTAAGAAGAGTTTCTTAATTATAATTAAAGGTACTCACGTATTAACGCCACCGCAGCTAGAGATTTGGCGGTTTTTAAATTTTGACAATCTACACCTAAAATTTTTTGAGATAAATCATAAAATAATAAATAAATCAGTTCCCTCTGTCAAAAAACAACTTGAATAGGTTCGATAATAAGTAAAAATATATTTTTCTAGGTGGGTTTCACAAATAAATGTTTTGAGTTTTTTATCTCGATATATATTTCGGGTTATGAGCCCATCATCAGGAGTTACAAAAGAAAACTAAATTTAAAATTGGAAACAAATGTATAAGTGAAGTTCAATTGGGAGGAACGTACATGGTGGGGGGAAAGAATGCAGTATTGGTTATTGTATTAATAGACAAATGAACAAAGGAGTTTAACTAAGGGCTTAGAATTATCCCTGGGCTTAGAAATAAAGGAAGAAGTAGAATAAGGTAAGGGAGGAGGGGTTAAGAACTTGAAAGAAACAATAGTAAAATATTAAAATAGAAATTTTGAGAATGGGAAATAATATTTTTCGGGTTATTTAAATTATAAAATATAATCTATAATGGTATTTTTATTAACTTCTAAATGGTTATTAAGGATGTTACTATTATTTGAAAGGGCTCTTTTAATTTCTGTGGACTCCAAAAGATCCAACCTAAGGCCTTTTCTTTCAAAATGAATAGGAATAGGATTATTAATAGAGGCCGAATGAGTAGAGGAATGTAAATGAATGGCGAAAGCAGAAGTTGAATCTAAATTGATGTTATCAGATCGGTCAAGGCGTTTAAGTGCACCAATATGTTCAGAGTAGCGTTTTCTGAAGGAGCGACCAGTCTGACCAATGTAAAATGCATCACAATCATCACAAGTCAATTTATATACTCCTGCTTTGTCTAATTTATCAATTTTGTCTATTTTATTATTAATTAGTCGAGAGCCTAAATTATTGTTATTATACAAAGCAGGAGTAATTCCATATGATCTAAGGGAAGAACATAATGGAGTAGACAAATGATTAGAAATGAAGGGTATTCTTTTGAATATTTGTTCACTTATAGGTTGTAATGAGTGTATTTGAGAAATGTTGAAGTTTTATTATAAATTTTGTTAATAGTCGAAAAACTCAAAACATATATTTGTTTTATTTGTGAAACCCACCTAGAAAAATATATTTTTACTTATTATCTATTAAAATGTTTCACCTAGAACCGACACCTAATTCTTTAAAGATTATGAATGAGGTTCGGTTTATGATCTCGGTTTGATTAGATAAAAAAATGCGTTCACAAACAAACCTTGCAAACAACTTAGATAGGTTCGGTTTATGATCTCGGTTCGATTAGATAAAAAATGCGTTCCCAAACAAACCTTGCGGTGGCACGTTAATGTACCCGCGTTTTTATCTAATCAAACCGAGATCATAAACAAACGTTCAAGTTGTTTTTGACAGAGGGGAACTGATTTATTCTATTTTATGATTTATCTCAAAAATTTTAGGTGTAGATTGGCGAAATTTAAAAACCGCCAAATCTGTAGCAGCTACTGCGGTGGCGTTAATACGTAAGTACCTAATTAAATATGTATGTAAATTTTCCGATATCCGGTATAGTGCAATGTATCAGAGTCTGGAAAAACTCTATTTTTTAAATTTCATATCTCCGGAACTAGATTGTTCGTAAATTTGGTTTTGCCACCAAATCTGATGCAGAAGTATTTAAATAATAATCTCTCTAAATTTCAAAAAGATCTTAAAACACATTTGGCGGAACAACTGTCTTAAAGCAACTCTTTTTCGAAATTTCCATTGATAAAGGGAGAATTTCTCCTGGAACGTTTGTATTTCTAATAAACGTTTCGAGATTGTTTTTATTAAATAATTGTATTTATTTTTTATATAATTAATAAATTGAAAGATGAGTATCGAAATGGTTTTACACTTGGTTTGTCGCCAAATTGCTCTTTAAACTGTTCAAGAGTCTGATCTAATTCATCCTGAGTAACTAGATAACCACGATCATGACAAAGCTATAAAATTAACAAAGAAAATAAATAATGAAATCTTATATCAAGATTCAAATCAAAAGCGTGACTTACTTGCATCACGGTCTTTCTAATTCGCCACAATTTATAAGTTTCTGCCTCATCGTCATTCATTTTCGTAGTTAATTAATAAATGCCTTTAATTAATTTAATATAGAATTGTTCGAAAACTTGATTATCTTGAAATTAATAAAAAGCTGAGCTTGTAAGAAGTAAACAAGTTGAAAATCGAGATCCTGAAATTTTCATGGACTCAGTCATAGATAAAAGATACTACTGGACTCAGTGAAAGTAATATTGACTTCCAAGACGTTTCAATATCTTTTATCTATGTTCCAAGTTAAGGTTAGAGTAGCTTTCGGTTTCACCATTTTTGGTCATCCGCGGGATATTTGAATTGATTTTTTTACCAAGACCGAAGGAAGAAAGATCGTTCTGGTGCCAAAATGTTTAAATCATTAACCGACTTCAAAAAAGGAGGAGGTTCTCTATTCGACTGAATTATTTTTTTTTTTTTTTTTTTGTGCCTATGTTACCTCATATCTCCGCCAATTGTCAACCGATTTTGAAAATTTTTTTTGCATTGGGTCCAGTCTAGCTTCCGATTGGTCCCATTTTTTTTCGATTTTTTTTTCATAGGTATTAGACCTTTTTTATTAGGTTTGTTTAGACCTAACCTCTTTGTTTATGAACCGATTTCGATGGTTCTTTTTTTATCCGAAAGGGGGTGTCTTAGGGATGTTGTCATATTAATTTGGTCAAGTTCTGATGATATGATCACTATTAATAACATCACTAAAAAAGAGAAAAATAAAAAATTTTAAGAAAAAAATAAAAACCGACTTCAAAAAATTAAATGCAACAAATAAAATACAACTAAAAGGTATAAAATAATTATTATCTTATTTAGTTACAACTAAACGACGAAATATTAACACGAAATTACTTTTTGAATTCGGTACCAAACAAACTATACCTATAAGCGAGCATATCCTCCAAACGTACTAAGTAAGATCCGTCGAGTGCGATTCATAAAAGGTATATGTTTGGCACCGACTTCAAAAAGTAATTTCGTGTTAATATTTCGTCGTTTAGTTGTAACTAAATAAGATAATAATTATTTTATACCTTTTAGTGTATTTTATTTGTTGCATTTAATTTTTTAATTTTTCTTAAAATTTTTATTTTACTTTACCATACAGGGTGTATGGTCAAGTATTGTAATCGTGCATCAAAAGTGATTTTTTTTCCCTTCTTTTTTCGAAATATCTCAAAAACGTGCTGAAACTATTTTGATTAAAAAATTGAGCGTAATCCATGGCATTTTCCTCTACAAAAAAGCTCTAATAAGTAAACAACGAAAAAAATTATATTTTTCGAGATAATAATTGTTTTGTCAAAATGTCTGTTAGTAGTAGTTAGTCTGTGCGTTACCAAATTTTTGTGGACGAGCTAGCTCAAATACTAGTGTAAATATCGAAACCAAATTTCACACGTAGTTTTGGGTGATTAAGAGCTGATTAGATTTTGGTGCATATCGACCCAAAATTAAGGTGAGTCGAGGGGGGGGGTTAAAAATTAAAAATCTAGGTCGTTTAAGCAAACTCAACCAAATTTTGTATACATAATAAGTTGACCCCCAGAAGTCTAAAAATGCAAAATCTAACCGCCCAAAATGGGAGGGGTCAAAAAATAAAAAATCTTGGCCATTTACCAAACTCAACCAAATTTATATACATCAATCAGTGTGCCCGTAGAGTCTAAGAATGCAACTAACCCCCTCACATGATTATAAATAATTTTATTAAATATTAATGTAAGTGAGGGCCAGGCTCGTATGGCAAAGTCAAGTGGATGGCCTACATCAGAACACGTCAAGGTTATTTGCTTACTTAGGATAAGGGAATCCATGACGTCACCAGCGGCGGATTAACTATAATAGGCATTATAGGCGCGCGCGTTGTTAGGAAAATAGGAAATTTTACTTTTATCAAGAGAGATATGGAAACGAGACAATAGCCGGATACTGACTGAGGGTTTGCTTCGCGAGGCCAGCCCCTTGAGGCAATTGCCTGGTCGGTCAGTACGTGCCTCGCCCGAGGCAGGTGCGCCGTTGCCTCGACTGAGGCTGCCCAGGCCCGATCCATCGGTTGTCGGTTTTTGTGAATGGCTCAAAGAGGCGCCTCGAAATGCATTCCTCCGTTCGCTCAGTCAGTACATTGTAATTGAACAGTTTTATTCATCTTAAAATAAAAGGTAAATTAAAAGATTTGAATCAGGAGGACAGAAATAAAATAGGTACTCGAGTGGCTATATTGACTTATGCTAAAAAATGTCATTTTTAATTGCAATTATTTCATGTTTGGTGTGGTAAATCATCTTCAAATTTTAACAGTATGTGTATTATGCTTTTAATGACTTTATATTCAAGTTTCAAAGACTTCTGAATTGTTGCATTTGTGAAAGAATCTACTCAAACCCTGAAGAAGGGGAAGATCCTCACGAAACGTCCATTTTCGAAGAGGTTGAAAATTATTTTCCATGAATTTAATTTATTCGAATGTATTTTTGCATTATCCTTGGATTCGCCTCCTTCAATTTCCCATTAATTTATTTAAAGATTTTTATTATTTAGTTATATAATGAGGATAGTGAATCTTAAATATATTTACTCTATTACAACGAGCAAAATTGTATATTTGTATATATATTTATTTATTTGTTTATATATTGCATCTTGTTCTATTTTTGAAAACGACTCTACCGGATTTTGATGAAATTCACTGGTTAGGGGGTTTTAGGATACTAATTCGCTATCGTTTAAATGTTTCCACTGTACAATTGTTTTGATGGGTTTTTTGCAATCAAATTAATTATTCTGAGGTAGACCAACTCCATTCTTGAGGTTTTAAAAAATTTTTCCTCTTCCATTGTGCTCAGGCAGACATGGGTCGGTAAATCTTATTCTCAAAGTTCTGAAAAGTATTGCGATTGCTGGATTTTACCATATTTTGTTGTCCCTAAACGTTAGAAATATTAATAAACGTTTTATAATTGTTTTTATAATGAACTATTTATTTAATAGAATAAAAAGTAATCAAGAGCAGGTCTCAATTTTCTGAAAAAACAACACATTTTGTTTTATTAAAAAAAAGTGAATCATATGAATCAAAACAGATGCAGAGGAGAGGTGGGGCAGTGGTGGGTGATTCAGGGGTAGAGGCGGTTTCGGGGTGGGGTCGAGTGGGTGGAGGTGGGGAGGGTACAGTGGGCGAGATATTATATATTTTTATTTTTTTTTTAACTGGCGTGCTCTCAAAGTAAATCAGACTCTTATCAGAATTTGGACTAATTTAAAAATAATATTAAAATAAAGCTTTTAACTGAAGAAGTTACTCGGCATGGTCTTCTCAGGTACTATTTAACTATATTCTAAATTTAAAATAATTTCAAAATATATTATAATTTAATATTAATTTAGTTGGCAAAGAGATGACCTTTAGAGGACAATCGAAAGTCGCGCTTGCATCAGAAAAGTTCTCCTCATTCATCCCCGATGGTTTGGATTAAGAGCCAACTTCACCTCCTTAACTAGCAGAAGGAAATTCTTTAATTATAAAAATAGGTAAGAAATACTATTGTTAACCTAATTAATGTCTTTTAAATTATGAAAATCATATAAT
>JALMQS010000032.1:307991-646348 GCA_024734495.1 Forficula auricularia | reverse complement strand
CATAAATTATATTTTTATGTTTTTGGATTAATTTGCAAAGTCGAATTTTTCTTCGTTGTTTAAATGTTCAGCTCGAAAATCCTGAAAGATCAACTTTAAGGTTGTTCATTGTTGACATTTCAAATTTGACCATTAAATAATGAATTTTAAAAGTTCTCTTTTTTTGTGATTAATTTGTCATTAATAAAATCGAATTTTGCCAATTTTCCGAATATTATCAGGCCTAATAACATTTCAAACTTTGAATGGAAAATTATATGGAGTGAAATACAAGGGGAATTTTATTATTAAAAATTTCGAAAAATGGTCGTTTTATTACAAATTTTGTTTACTAGAACCGTGGGCGAATATTTAATAATGGGGTTAAAGTGGTGATTTTTAAAAATTTTATTTGCTAATCTAGGATTAATATATGAATGTGTACTTTAATTGTCTATGAATATTTTAATTTTTTAATGAGGTGGATTATAAAGGGTAGTTACTGGAGGAGTCTTTTTGTCCAATAGGAATGTCGGCACCTATTTTGGAGAAATTTTGGAGGATTTGTTTAGTTTGTCTTAAGCTTGGTCTTGTGGATGATAATTTTGGTGGAAAGATTTTTCTTGTTTTATTGGGCCGGTTATTCTAAAAAAATTTGCGTCGTTTTCGTCTAAAAAATTTTCCTTCATTATAATTTAAATTTTGGAGGTCTGTTTGATTGGTTTATAAAATTTTGTGCAAACGTCTCGATCCAGAGGAGGGTTTCTATAATTTCTGTATACTCTGTTAAAATTATTTGGTCGACAGGGGGTAGTAATAGTAGGAGGGTTATTTCAGAGTGCTGTAAAGTGCTGTCTGGGGTAAAATTTTGTGGGGGTAAAATTTTGTAGTTGTCGAATTAAATTTGTCTTGGTATAGAATTTGGTGCGAGATTTTATTTCTACTTGGACCAGGGCTTTTATGTATATTTATTGGACCAATTTTTAGTTCTTTACTACATGTAGATTTTCAATGCCTAGAAGGGCTTCCTCTAAAGTTTTGGGGTCTTTAGTTCTAATAAGTGAGCCTAAGGGGTCATTTAGACCTACAGTGATTTTAAGCTAATGGTGAGCTAGCTGACCCCAGCTCAGGTTCTGAATTATAATTTAGTGTATAATAATTGCATAAGAGATTTAATTTTGTTTTGGATAAAATTTTATAAATTCTAATGGTGATACCTACTTGTTTTACAAGTGAAGTTAAATCAGATAATGAGTGTGGTATCTTCCTCTTATCTTGCATGGCTAACACATTTAGACATTATTTAATTCCTCACATGTATCAAAGTTCTGTGCGTTTACTGATAAAACTGGCTTCTCCACATAGTTTGTTCCTAACCCTTCCAATTAACATAGTCTTGTAGTCCCATCCACTATTATCCTCAAAGAATATATTTAATACTTTCTCCGTCTGTACAATGAATTGGGTGAGGTTGTCTATTTCACCGTTAAAGATTGTATAATTTCTAGATATTCTTTTATTTAACATAATTCTACTTTTATTAGGGTAAAGTAGGGGCTGGTACAGATGGGAGATTTTGATTAGGGATTGAGAATATATTTTTGTGTATTAGTGTCGTGGACTTGGGGGGTGGGAGCTATACTAGAGATGGGGGCTGAAGCAGGAAGGGTAGTATTTGTGTGGCGAGAGTGACTATTGAACTTTTATCAAAAATCTTAAAATTATTTATTATTATTCAATATTGTCAGTAAAAAAAATTTACTGAATGATTAAAAATATATGTATTTGTATAATGATTAAGCTTTTTATTTATATTTTCTAGCTATTTTAATTACTTGATTTTATTAAAAGATATATTATTTTTATATTTATTTTATTAGAGGGTAAATTTTCTTTCTTTTATTTGTTTATTTCTGTTCTTTTGTTTCTATTCTCTATTTCTGTCTAGTAAGCTCTTTATTGACCTACTTAATGTTCTTAACCTATCGTAATTCCTGTTACGTAATGTGGCTATATTTTTCTTCTACATTTTCTTTTATTGTCTGACCTACTTATTATCTGATATCTTATGTTTCTCTCTGTCTTTTTATTGACCTATATTTGATTTCTTTATACTTATTTCTACCTCTGACGTAATCTCTTTGTTTACTTGGAATCATCTCTGTTTATCTATTTTAGCCTTGTTACTTTATAATATTTTCCTTCTCTTTCCACCATAAACTACAATTGAGTCTCCCTATTTTCTGTTTTAAAAAAAAAAAAAGCCCACTGATACAAGACTTTATTCTGTTTGCATTTGGTTGAATAAAATAATTACAAAAACTGCTTTAATATCTGATTTGGTTATTTTTAGCTTTTTCGGCTATATTTCCTATCAGTGACATAGTGTTAGACTCTCAATACTTGTACACTTTCTGTCTTTTCCTCAATATTTCTTTATATACCTTTCTCTATTTCTTTGTTGTTATATCTGTATTTCTCCTTTTTCTATATTATTATTTTACTATACTTGTATTTTGCTTTATTATTTATTATTTTCCTTCAATATTTTCTTAACACTTTTCACTACTGTTTATAGTTAAATTTTGGTTTACTCACAGGTGTGTCTTGTAGAGATTGCATATTTCTTTTCAGGTGACTGTTGGATTATAACTTTTTTATTTTTTTTTTTTTTTCACTTTTCACTGGGGGTTAAACACTTGGGGGTGAATCACTTGGGGGTAAGCAGGTCATAGGGGTAGGTTGTTTTTAATATGTTTTTTATTATTCACGGAATGTAAGGTTATTTGTTTGGGCGCCCAAAAAAACCGATTCTTTTCCTTCCCAATTTACTTGGGCTTTGGTTTGATATGACTGTTCGCAAGAGTCAGTTATAACTTTAGTGAACACAAGTCCTATGGAAGCCAGTTATGAAGCTTACAGACGTGACAGTTATAAATCTTTGTTCCAACACAGATTTTCTGGATTGCTGAATTGACAGTTCTAGCTAGCGTCAGTTATAAGTGACAGTTATAAATTGATAGTTATAAATTGTGGTCAAAGGCAGTCAGGTCCTGTTCGGGCGCGGGTGTATAACCTTGGCCCGAAAAATGTCTTTTTAAAAAGATTGATTTTTCTTTTGGGTCTTTGAGGACTATATTTTATTTTTGGAAGTAGGAGGCTAGGGTGAATTTACTAATGTTAGATTTACTAATATTCAATTTACTAATGTTCCTGGATAATAGTGATTTATTGTATTTGACTTTTATCTATTGATTTTGCAATTTTTTGGAAAGAACGGTTTTAGTATTGAAATCAATCTTTTTAATATTTTTATATTTTATTTTATTTATAATTCAAAATTGATTTTGTGTTATAAAGTCATTTGTTTATGAATGTATAATGTTTATTATATTTATTTATATATTGTTTTACAGATTGATAAGTTTTTATTTATTTTTATTATATAATATTTATTATATTTATGTTTTAATATTTATTATAATCATAGTTTACGATCAAAGGTTGCTATTCAAAGTTTTATAATCAAGTTTTTATGTTCGTTACATACGTAAAATTTACATTCATGATTTTACATTACATTCTGAATTATGATGAGAACACACACAAAGGGAGAATTTGATGTACTGGTCAACATGTCCGAGAAGTCAAAAATGTTATCTGCCGGGGTTTATACGTGTAACAATTGATATAATAAGATGAAAATTTCGCACAGGTTATTACCGTTCGCCTTGGTACGCGATGATACAGCGACCAAGGTCAATTGTCAATTTTATTATGGGTTACCTTGAAGGTCGCTTGGTTTCCTTTACTAGCTCAGACAGAGGGAGGGCACTGGTCTTGTGACCAATTTATCTTAGGAACTTGGTGGTAGTTACCCTGGTACTGCGAACTGCTTGGAAAAGAGGGCAGGTGAACCCGTTGCCGAATGGTGAGTTAAGACTGATTTTAAGCCTGCAGCAAAACGGCTCTAGCATATAAATTGAAAATGCAATTCGTACTATTCAGTAGGCGCACTTGGGTGATTGTGTAGGCGGTATGGAATCAGGCCATCAGCGGCTGAAATATGCTCATTTCTTAGGGAATTCCGTTGAGCTAGCAAAAGGTGGTGACTCCGGGGAAGCCGGAGGCAGGCAGTGAATCGTGGGAAAGTTAACTTGTCAAAATTTGGTTGAGGTTGGTATATGGCCAAGATTTTGTTTTTTTGTCCTCTCCCCCCCCCCCATTTTGGTCGGTTAGTTTTTGCATTTTTTAGACTTCTGCGGGTCCACTGATTATGTATACAAAATTTGGTCGAGTTTGCTCAAACGACCTAGATTTTTAATTTTTAACGCCCCCTCCACCCCACCTTAATTTTGGGTCGATATGCACCAAAAATCTAATCAGCTCTAATCTCAATGCACCAAAACTACGTGTAGAAGTTTGGTTTCGACATTTTACACTGGGTTTTTATGAGCTGGCTCGTCCACAAAAATTTGGTTAACCAACACACTAACTAACAGACTAACAGACATTTTGACAAAGACCATTATTATCTCGAAAAAATATAATTTTTCTCGATATTCACTAATAAATTTACACACATATAAGCATTTATAAAAAGGTTGAGAACCTCCGTTGCAATTATTAAAAATATTCATTTATAATTTACTTTTTAAATAAAATATTATATGAAAAATCCAATTGTTTTATATTATTTTAGTATCTACCAAGCAGCACCAAAGGTGTGCTATACGAGTATATGTTAAGGACTCCATAACTATTTCTATTACATTTATTCTCAGCAATTTTTTGCCTATAAACCCAACTCTATAATTTTTTTGTACTAAGTAATTTGAATTCGGACTTTTTGATCCATAATTATCTAATACAGCAAAAATTTACTTATAAATAAATTATAATTTTAAAAAACTAAAATACACGCTTTTAATACAGTAATTCTCTACTTTAAAAATAATCATAATAACCTAGTAAACATAAAAGTCAAGCGTGAGGCGCAGAGAGCATGTAGTTTTTAATTAATTTGACAAAGTGCACACACTTTGACTGTAACTATTAGGTTATACAGTATTTTGTGACACAGAGAATTTTGTTTCAAAAATGTTTTTAGTTTTTAAAATTACAATTTATTTATAAATTAAAATTTCTTGCTAGGAAATAGATAATAAACATCAAAAGTCTTAATTCAAATTAATTTTAATAGAAAAAAAAAAAATTATAGATAGTTTATAGGTAAATTGCTGAAATCAATAAATAAATATAAGGTCTTTAATATATATACTCAACTGCGGATTACCTTTGGTAGATACTAAAGTAATATAAAACAGTTCATATAATATTTTATTTTAAAGTAAATTATAAATAAGTGTTTTATTAAGTATACAACGGAGTTCTCAATTTGCATAAAATAGCGCCTGTGTGTAGTTATTAGTGAATATCGAAAAATTATATTTTTCGGATAATAATAGTTATTTATCAAAATCAGTCTGTTAGTTAGTGTGTTGATTTTTCTGTGCTGTGAAAATGTCGAAATGCCGCGTGCGTGAATTAAAATTTGATTAGATTTTTAATGCCTCTATCGATGAGGGAGTGGAAAGTTAAATTAAAATCGCGGTAAACTCTAATTTGTAGCATAATCAGTGGACCCGCAAGTCTAAAAATCTGAAATAACCGCCAAAATGAAATTAAGTCAAAAAATGAAAAATCTTGACGCCACCAACTCAACCAGATTTTGTACATAATCAGTGTGCTCTTTTCGGGTTTAAAAATGCAAAAACTAACCCCCCCCCTCCCCTACATGATTACTGTCATTTAGTAAATATTAATGTAAGTGAGGAAATTTGGATTTAAACAATGGTAAGATTAGGTGGATGGCCACATCAGAACACGTCGGCTTATTAGCAAATAATTAAGCCGTAAATCTAGCTCTAAGTGTAAAAAGGAATAAATAAAACTGACAGATTGTAAATACTAATATTAATTATTATATTAACGTAAATCTTGTATGGCATTTAATCCACTTGAACGATACTGCTAAACATATAATTACGTTTTGGCTTGAAGGCAACCAGGTACATTCATTAAATTTTCTTAGCATCAAGTCTCAAGCATCCCCATTCGTGAATCGTGAGTCTATATCAAACGGAAACCTGAAAACAAATCGGAACTTTAATCAAAACTTGCATACCTAAGATGAGAATGAGATTGCTCACCTATTCAAATCTCGCTTGTAGCGAGACTGATTATCCACTCGCTTCGCTTGCTCCTTGCAGATGTCTATCCAATTTGATTAATAAAACTTTGTCAGAGTTTCCAATTAGTTATCCGGCAAGATTTTATATCACTATCAAGAAAAGCTACTATTTAGGTGATTAATTAACAAGATATCTTGAATGGATTTCCTCTAAAAGGCTTGTAGTCGTATATGTATGCAAAATTTAAAAACAGCGCTAAAATAGCAACCAAGCGGGATCAACTGCCCGTTAATTTAATCAAAATGACGTCGTTCTGTGGCAAAATGGCCATTGCTTGCGATGAAAGAAAGGGCTTTGTTTCAACTTTTGGATTAGAACTCTGATTCTAAGTATACGCAAACCCGCACACACATCCATGATTAAATTAAAATGAAAACAAAAGCTTTAGCATCAACCGTAATGACCTTAACCCTTTTGTTCTTACTTTATCAGGAGATTTATGCACCAACCAGAAAAATTGCAACAAATCTTTTTCTATTAAACTTTAGTGGAAATTTTAATACAATAATTTGTACTTTTGATCAAACTTTATATGGATTGTTTATTTAAAATTTTCTGCCGAAAAAAGTGTTTTAATAATAAGAGAAAATAAATACAATTGTTATAAGGAAAGCTAATAATAATGAGAAAGATCCTAACTTATCAACTAAAGAAAATGAGCGGCAAGAGATGACTAGGCTGTACCTGCACATCTGAAAGATAACGGACAACATTCGGACAAGGAGGATTATATAGTTTCTTATGGCCACATAACGCATAGTTGAGACTGTCCAATTTCTTATTTTGGAAATAAGAAAACCAGAAACAAATTTTGAAATTTGAAAAAAAATATAGGATTACGCGAAATTTTCCGTGCTCCTCACAACGGAAGCCGAACATGCCAGCGTTCCAAAGAAAGCCAAGTTGTGAAAACTGGCAAGAGAACTGATGAAAGAAAGAAGATTTCAGAATAAAATAAGGAGAAAAATCAAATCTCAAGGATGCAAATGGAAGATTTCAAGATTTTCTACCTTTAGGAAAATATCATAGAAACTGTTTAGATTTCTACCTTTATATTTTAGGTTTTTAAAATGCAGAAAATATATTTTTTACTTGATGATTTCATTGAAAATTGTGAGGAATAAAACAAATTATAATTAATTTAACGACCTTTCGTCTTTTTATTTTAGTACTTCTTCAGGCTCACTTTAATTATATTGACTGTTCAGTTGATTTTTTTAAGCCTACTGGGACCGTATTATTCAAAACATGAGGCAGCGCTAATTGCGAAGGTAGCGCTCTCTTGTGTTTATTTATTCAAACTCATTGGGAGAATTGGGGCAAATATTGTGTTATATTTATCTATCATAGATAAAAGAGTACACGGGCATAGGGCCCCTTACGGCCAAGGATCTTTGTCTTGGACGTTTAATAAATCATACCATAGCTTAAATTTTCGTCGCCATTTGGCGCCAAAGACGTGACGCACGGTCCCTGAAAAGTAGTTAATTGTATGTAGTAAAACCCAATGATTTTAATAATAAAAGTTATTACTCTAATGCTTAAATAAAAATAACCTAATACCTAATATAATTAATGCAATGTACTAAATAAAAAGATGAAACGTCACTAAATTAACTGAAAATTTTCAGCTTAAGCGTTTTAATTAAACATTGCTCTTCTTTTCCAAAACCTACATTAATAATTTTTCAAGTTTTTTATTGAAGTTTTTTGTAGCTAAGTAGTAGCAAATTTTTAGTCTGTAATTATTAATATTTTTTTTGGATTAATTTAATAATTTGTGTGTATATATAAGTTAATATTATTATGATAGCAAATTATTCTGCTATAAAGATAGCAATCAACGGGGCTTGAGCTCGAGTCTCCAGCTTGGAAAGCTTGAATTCTGCTCTCAGAAAATTCAAAGGATTTGACAAAAATAATTTCGATAGTGAAAATTTGTAATCAAATTTTTTAATCATATTTTTCTTTACTATTGAATAAATGTAAATAATTGAAAAAAGCATTAAAAAATAACTCAGGCCCAAGAGGCTTTTTACTAAAATAGATAATCCTTTAAAAGGGATATGAATTGGATTTCTCTCTCTCTCTCTATCTTTATTTATTTATTTATTTTTTAAATGAAAATCTTACTGAATCATATTTTCTGTTTAAAAGACATTTTGTTGCTCTTTAGCGAAACGAATAGGTTGGGAGATATTTTTCATTCATTCATCCATTTAAAGGCATATTAGATTTTTTTTTCATAAAGTCAAATAGAAGTGCCATTAAATAAAAGAGAGACTCATTTCTTTAACGAGAGCAAAAGAAGAGAAAAAAAAGAAGAGAAAAAGATATTTTTGAAATGGTTAAAAGTAGCAATAAGCAAGGAAGGAATGGCAAAGAGAGAGAGAGAGCGGCTCAATAGACTGTAAACACAAATAAGATCTTCCATTATATATGAATCGAAATTTTTTCTTACAAAGATCAATTAAATAACCAAAAGAAGATATTTAAACTCTTTAACGAAGTGGATTTTCTTTTGCGAAATCGTAAAGTCCTGGGCCAACCTAATTGGATGGACTCTAAATAGGGATGAAAAAATTATTCATAAAGAGAAATCTGTGAGGTTGTCTTCTACTTGATGCAAATAAACATATATGTATATATCAGTAGCATTTAGAGTTTTCAACCAGGGGATGCTGTCCAAAAAAGTACCCTTCATTTATTGAAATTTTATTTTAATCTTTGCTTTTTTTGCAAATTTCATCGAATATGGCATTCATTTTTCAAATTTAACATTAAAAATATAGTTCTGCTAATTGCGCGCATGGGGTAAGTGCGAGTTTGAGCTCCAGGACTCTAAGTATTATTTTAAACTTGGAGCTAAACTTTTGAATTCGTAGGAAATTTTCTTATTGTGGGAGCTATGTAATTGATTGGTATGTCTGAGCTAGAAAACAAAAACAGCAGACGTCAACGTGGCACACAGTATTTGACGACCATCAGAACAGTTAAGTAGGTATTTTTTATCCTAAATTATTTCCTCAATCAGTTGTGTTTATTATGTAAATTTTGATTTACTATACCTTAATTGTTTTAAAATTAGCGAGTCTAAACCTTTTTATGTCTAAAACTCTTTCTGCTTTAATTTGAGAGGTGGGCTCGCACTTGCCCCGACATTTTTTGTCTGTGGGGTAAATGCGTGTTTGAGCTGAGATTGATACTTAGAATCCACCATCTAATGTTTTTAAGTATGCTTGAATACAATAAAAAAAGAAACAAGTCTATTTTTTTTAATTTCCTTGGTTGGCCAAACAATAGTGCAAAGCATATGGACAGCTACTGTCCTTTCCAAAAGTTCATTTTAAGCTTATCCGTGCATCAAATTTAAAATTCTTTAGAGAATTATTTTCAGGATGAAATGCTGATTCTACGCACATACCCCATCCGTAAAAACATAATAGTATCAGGGGGATCTGAGGCGAGCTCGCACTTACCCCACTTTGCCGGGGAAGTGCGCGCCTGGTACACCCCTAACGAAATTTTTTAATTATCGTTATTCCATTTATACTTTCATATTTTTATTTCTCGAACCATAAAGAACAATGTTTAAAGTCTTTAAATTTAAAATTTTAAATCCAAATAATTGATAATAAGGGCTACAGCTTCATTCAAAAATGTACTATTGAAAAACCCGCGCGCACTTGGCCGAACTTACCTTATTTTGGGACCTTCGCCCCAAACGGATACTACTTTGTCTGAGTGAGGGTAGGAGTCAGAAATTAAATCTTTTGACTTAAACTAAGTAATGTACACCATATTTCATTTATTGAAATTCTTTGTAAAATTAAATAATTATTAATTTCTATATATAAGATAGATGTATAAGCTATATAATATAAGATATATAAGATAGATATAAGATATATAAGATAGATATAAGATATTATAAGATAGATAAGATTTTTATCTGGTCCTATGTACAGTTGACTTGTCAACTCTATAGGACACGACATAGTGTATGTTGTGTATTTTTCTGGATAAATAAATAAAATAAAAAAAATAAAATTAATTGAAAAAAAAACTTCACACCCTGAGATGGAAATCGGCCATCTCCCACAATGAATCTCCGTCTGTCCTATAAGAAAATCTTAAATTTCTCCTAATTCTATTGAAATAAGCAAGCTATGACTTGTCTATAGCACTCTTAGTTATTTCCAATCTTAGAAATGGATTAGTCCAAAGATTCTCGATAAAGTTTAGGGAAAGCGGTGTTGGTATATAGTGAAACATATTAAACACAGGAATTATTAAACGGATTATAGTGGTGTTTCCCAAAGTGCAAATAAAATTAAAAAAATTAAAAAATCTTTTAAATTATTTTGGATATTTTTTTATTTATCTCTATACATATTTCGGGCTATGAACCCTTCATCAGGAGGTTTAACAAAAAACTGAATATAAATTTTACAAAGATTCTCGAATCATCTTTATGTATTCTTTCTTTGTATTATTATTATTTTAATAGTTTCTCAGCGAGAACAATTTTTATTAGACTAAAACTCGTCTGAACTTGTCTTTGACATCCTTCAACTGGCAGATGTACCTACCTTCTATCCACTCCCTTTATGGAAAAATCAATCATTTTAATTGCCCCTTGAAATTATGCAACAATTTTATTTCCTTTCGAGAACCAATATAATTTTCAAAACAAAAAATGTTTTTTGTAGAAATATTTAAAATAACGCGAATAATAATTTGAAAATTTAAAGTTCCTCCTAAAAATTTAAAGTCGACCTTATATGTTTACGAAAATACGCTAAATGTTTGAAATTATAAGGATGGGCCGCATCCAAAGCGTCCATGGGCCGCACGCCACTAGTTATATATTTACGATATATATAATTTATTTGTTAGAGACTATATGTTCGAAGGTTATTATTTATTGGTATAGGTATTATCATAATAATTCTATCATTTATTAAAACTACATAATTACAATAATTAAATCTAAATAACATTATTAATGAAATGGATCTGCTTGTTTCTTATTAAATAAAGAATCAAACAGAGCTTAGAGCAGTGTTTCCCAACATTTTTCGTGCTAAGCCCCACGGCTAAGCCTTTCTTATCCATTATGACCCCTATGTAAAATTGTTTATAAAAGATATACATTTTTTGTTAAATATATAAATATGAAAAGTTACAAAAACAAAATTTTGATTAATAAATAACTTAATTGACGTTTCGCTGGTTTGGGATGAGAAAATAAAATAAAAAATCGGTTATTCAAATTTTCCAGTGCAGGGCTTGAAATGCTATCGCGGCCCATAGTTTAAGAATCACTGTCTTAAACAGAAAAATCCACTAGTTAAAGTTACTTGCTTAGGACATATTCATTTTATACGTCTTTGAAATACTTTTTTAAAATGTTTCATTATCATTGTTACCCTATGTTTTGTGACCCCAAAATCCAGTACACGGCATGAAATGGGATCGTGACCCATAGTTTAAGAATCACTGGCTTAAACAGAATAATCCACTAGTTAAAGTTACTTGCTTAGGACATATTCATTATTTGTCCGTCTTTGAAATACTTTTTTAAAATGTTTCATTATCATTGTTACCCTATGTGTTGTGACCCCAAAATCCAATACACGGCTTGAAATGCGATCGTGACCAATAGTTTAAGAATCACTGGCTTAAACAGATAAATCATACTAGTTAAAGCTATTCGCTTAGGACATATTCATTTTTTATGCGTTTTGAAATACTTTTTTAAAATGTTTTATTAAAAATCAATTTAACCGGTCTTCAAAAAGATTAACTTGATAAAATTATGAAAAAAATTCTTTGAATAGGAATTTTTTTTTTTTGAACGGAATTTTATCACAGAAGTACATTCCGTCTGAATGAATAAATTATATTGAGAAACAAATCGATTGGATTTAATAAAGAGAGAGCAAGCGTTTTGATTCCTTCCATTGAATCGAATGTTTAGAATTGGGCCCCGAGAGAGAGAGAGAAGGGGTTCCCAAAGGAACCCATGGAATCCGCCGGTTAAATTCTCTCGCTCGGTCTGGTAACGGACAGAAACCAATTTGGCGGACTCACGATTCGATATTGCGCCCCCACCCTGGGCAGGGGGGACTTACACCCTAGTTATACAGGGTGGTATACAACCCCAAGTCAAAGCAACCACTGACGGGATTGTAACCCCTCACGCACCCCTTACATACACAGTGAAAAGGGCTTTTCATTAGAAAACTTGGGCCAAACAAAGACAGTTGCTTCGGTTTACGAACAAATCACTTTTGATTTCTATTAATTTATTTTCCTTCGGTAGGTGGATGTTTATTTGTTTTTTATTAGGGAGCAATGATACACAATGGAGTTTTATTTTGAAAAAAGCTTTAAGACTATTCTTGGCTTAAACGAAAACGATTTTTTTTGTAAAATTCTAGTTGTAAAGAGAAAGTCCTAGGTTAAATCATTAACTAAGATAATCAAAGATTTTCAATAGTTCAAGAGTTATTAGTCACAGAAATAAGAAATAAAATAATTCAAAAAATTATTAATACTTATTTATTATTATATTAGTCGAGCTGAAATCAATTATCCCCCCTAATGCCCTCTTTGCGAGAAACACGCGGTTTTCAAAACGCTCAGCACCCCTTCGCTGTCAAATTGGTTAAAAGTCGAACAAACGCTTTCGCCAACTCTTTTGTTCCTATGACCTCCAGAGACTGGAACTCGCTCCCTGCCACCATCTTTCCCGCGACTTATAACCTTCAGCTATTTAAGACCCGTATCCACAGATACCTTCGACCCCCGCCCAACCAATAAAACTCTTTCTTCTTTTCACGATGGAGGGGCCAACCCAGGCCTTTAGAGGTTGCACCTTTTTGGTGTAACTCCTTCTCTCATCATTATCATAAAAAAAACAAAAAAAAACAGTTTTGGTCACCACTAGTAGACCATCTTAATTAGAAAATTAGTAATTTTTTTTTTTAGCTTTTCGGCCTTTCTAGCATAGCCATCAACGAATTTAGGATACAATTATTTTAAATTTTGTCTTCTATCTAGGAATCAGATTTTAGCCGAGTGCCGCGAGTCGGATTCTAACCCGTGTCCATTTGATTAGCAGGCTTGTACGCTATCCTCTCGGCCAACCCGACCCCATTAGTAATTTTTAAAGAGTTAGGTGACGGTTCAAGGCGAAACATTTTTAATAAGTAAAATTTTTCAAGTTTGGTTTCACAAAATAAAATTTGTCTTTAAATTTTGGAAATAGTCCAATTAATTTTCACATTCGTTATTATATCGCTATTTATAAGTGTATCTTTTAAAATATTTTACTAGTAAAATAAGTTTCATTGAAAATTAAACATATTTTAAAAGATTGAAATAAAATATTTATATTACTGGATTTATGTGATGATTAATTGGACAATTTCCAAAATATAACGACTCATTTACTACTGAAGATGGTCTACCAGTGGTGAGGAAAACTAAATAAAATTTCAAGGTATTTTAAATTTTTATTAAAAATGTTTATCTTGAACCGACACCTAACTCTTTAAAAATTAGTGAGCAAAACTGTTTCGTAAATGTATCAATAAATATTAATAATTTTATAAATTATTTTATTTATTATTCCTGTCGCTAATGATACTTAACAAAACATATTACAAAGTCACTCAAGTTTTAGAAGAATAAATTTAATAATAAAAGATCTAGGAAGGGAAAGAGTTGACTAGTAATATTAATTGACAAACAATAATCATAATTGTGTAGCCTATCAATAACAGTCACATAATAATTCAAAAAAGCCTTTACAAGGGCTTTAATATACATTTTTTATTTACTGCCAAAATGAATTTCATCTCCTTGATGTAAATCAAACCCAAGTGCTAAATCTTTAACGAGGCTATTGACTAACTTTTGAGATTAAGCTCTCATGAAAATAAACTTTTTGTTTTACAGATAAGCGGCTTGTCTTCATCTTCTTTATGTCGGAGGATTTTCTTCAATGTAAGTCCATCATTTCATTAATAGATTGTATACAATTGCTTTCATATTCCTCTAATTTTGGCTCCTTGGTTTGATTAAAAACACTCTTCTAACATATAATTAAAAATAATCTATTCTATCTCGAATCTAATAGATGAAAACCTCTTGTGATTTTTTTACAAATTTAAAAGACAATTTTTAAGAAATAAATATAGCATAATAATTATGATAATTGACAAGTTTTTTTTTACTATTTTTGCAAAATATTCGTCATATTTCGTAAGCTTGCTTTTCTGAAAATTATAATCAGCTTTTAATTTATAAAAAGTGCTAAATTTAAATTGATTTTAAAACTTTTATTAAATAAATAAATAAATAAATTTATTCGTCGACCCGCTTAGAGGCACAAGAAATCCTCAGTGGCAATGGGTACAATATATATATAGAAAGGTTTGCTCATTAACAAATAACATAACCATAGATTTCCATCAAAAAACAAAAAGTAATTTAAAAATTCCGCGCAAAAACCCGATACCAGGAGCAAACAACGCATTAGGCAAGCCGAAGCTTTCCATAAGTTTTTAAGGAAATCTGGTCGACACCACAAGGATGGTAATAATTGTGCCCATATTTATGAAAGTGGACTATGTCAAAAAATTAAAAAATTAGTTTTTTCGTATTTTATTTTCCATCCATTTAAAAAGTACAGTAATAAGATGTCGGTTTTGAAAAATCGCATAAAATTGAACCGTTAAGTGGATTTCTAGTTGTCTCATTATACAGAATTAGAATCTTGTTTATTTTATAAAACTTTAAATATCTCGAAACTAACAATCAATGACTTAGACCACTTTCATAATTATGGGCACAATTAATTTTTGATATTGAGCAAAGACAAAATTCGACCACACAAAGGCACATAATTTGTTAGCTCAGGGGACCCTCTAAAACGGATCTATTTATATCTCAAATATTTTATGAATGATTACAATATTTCCCTATATTATGGTAAAGTATAAATTCGATATCATTTATTTAAAATTCCACCCTTCGATTATTAAATAATTCGAAATGGAAATTTTTCTAATCCAAATCCACTTTTTGCGTCTCTATTAAGACATTGAAAAATGATTTCTTAAACGCTCATTTTTTAATTTAAATATTCCCCCTGGAGTTCCCATTGAGATGATTGATGGTTGGGGTTGGCTTGGGTTGTTCAATCCCAGCCTTTAAAGATGTTCCTTGTAGTAAATACAATCGAATACTGATGATGGCATTATGCACATCAGCGGACAGGGAAGAAATCCATCTCCTCGGTGTAGGGTTGATGCTAAAAAGGAAAAAAATCTCCGGGGGTGAGTGAGTAGCATCCTCCCTCACATCTTGTGGTTAATAGATAGATCTCTCTCTAGATGATTGAGTTTGAGTGGAGAGGCCTCTCCCGGGACTACGCCAAGAAAGTGGAGAATTGTTTTTCCTTTTTACGATCCACAAGAGATGTACAACAAATATAACAAAAAATCAATCATTGACGGAGGATTTCAACTAAGTCTAATTCCATTCGAGTAATAAAAATATGTCCATTTCCATATCGGCTGGCTGTTTTAAAAATAAATTAGAAGGTAAATAATAAGATAGTATCAGTTATATTTTCAAAAGAAATGATTTAGCTTGTTGATCAAATATTTTACAACAAACTACAAACTAAGGAGAATTTACCGAAAATACATGCTTAAGGATCTAGACCAGAGGTTCCCAATTGTCTCGAAGACCGCTGGCCATATTTTTCTCTGTAGATCCCCTTCTTAAGAAAATAAAATTTTACTTTTCAAGAAATTTTAATTTATTATAATATGTAGTATATTTTATAGAGAGCTCGATGCATAATATTTATTTTTATATCTCTCCTAAAAATTAAATTTATCAACCATTCGAAAAATGATGAAGTGATACAAAAGGTCTCCCCTTTTATTTTCAGATTTTTTTAAGAAAATAAAGTTTTGTTTTTCAAGAAATTTTAATTTATTATAATAGTATATTTTATACTATAGAGAGCTCTAGTTTAATATTTATTTTTATATCCTCATAAAAATTAAATTTATGAACCCTTCGAAAAAATGGTGAAGTGATACAAAGGGCCCCCTTACCTCATTTTCGGATTTTTTAAAGAAATTAAAGTTTTACTTTATTAATAAGTTGTAGGAAAATAAGGACAATAGCTTATGCAAATATTTTTTATATTATGCCAATATTTTCAATCTGTTCAATGACTGGCCTATATGGATGTGTTTACTAAGAATGAATATTTATAAAATGACAACTATGAAAAGAAGTTAATTTGTTTGAGCCCTGAGGAAGTCAACAAAGTTGACGAAACGTTGGCTTAAAATAAAAAATATTTGCATAAGCTATTGTCCTTATGTCCATACAACAACTTATTAATTTAATCGATGGACTTAAGTAATCAAAATAGTTTTACTTTATGTATTACTAGCTGCAAGGCCCGCCTTCGGCGGCCTCTTGATAGCCAGGGGTGCGCGCCCTGGACCCCAGCCCACGAACCCCACCTTCACACTCCACTCCCACCCACCCAGCACCCCTAACCCGCACCATGCATCCGTGTCCAACCCCCGCCCCCACACCACCACCCAACACTCCAACCTGAACCCCCCACCTCGGACCCCCACCCCTGTACCACCCCACTACGCCACTGGACCCTCACCTGAAACCCCCACTCCACCAACCCTGCACCCTCCCGTGCTCTCCACCCCCCAACTACGCCCCCTAGACCTCCCGCCCCACCCTCTGCACACCCTACTCTGCCTTAATCCCTCACTCCACCCCCATTCCACCCGCGCACCCCATGCCCTAACCCACCCCACTCCACCCCCGCACCCACCCACCGCACCCAGTTTTTGCATTTCTAGCCTTCTTAGTGACCCACAGATTATGTATACAAAATTTGGTTGAGTTTGGACCAAGATCAAGAATTTCCATTTTTTTGACCCCCCATTTTGGGTGCATAGTTTTTGCATTTATAGCTCTCTAGAGGCCCACAGATTATGTATACAAAATTTGGTTGAGTTTGCTCCAAGGTCAAGAATTTATATATTTTTCACCCTCCCCCTCCCCCCTTTTTTAGGTAGTTTTTGGTGAGAATTTTTATAAACAAAAGTTGTCAGAAATTACATCTCCTACAACTTTGCTCATTATAAAAGTTGCCGTAGAGTTAATAGTTTAGGAGTTATTTGATAATTTTCATTCGTGCGCCCACCCAAACCCCCTTTTGGGCTCAAAATATCAAAACGTTATATAGCTAAAAACGTAAGTTAGAAGACATCTGATACAAATAATCTAATGATATTCGAATAGTTTAATAATATATATATATATAAATATATATTTAAAAAATAATAGATGTATATATCAACGAAACGTCATAATATGTCTAGCTTTATACACTTTTGGCCGTAAAGTTGATTTTAATTGGATGAAGGTGATATTTTATTCAAACGAGGATATAATTTCTCTCGCCAAACCCCCTCCATGGGTTGGTTATTCTTCCCTCATTGGAGGAGATAGATGATTCAATGTTGCGATAGAAGATGACTTATGGGTTTTTAAATGAATAACTGATATCTTTCAGATGTCATTTCTAAAACCCCACATATCATATATCGGATATTAATCAATCCGATTTCGTTCTACTGTTACTATTATTGATTTGATTAATTATAAGCATGTAAGAATCAAAAGCTTGTCATTTTTATTAAAACTTTTTATTGATAACCAAATTATTTTCAGCAAATAATTATATATTTATTAATAAATAAATAAGCCCATATAAAAATATAAAACACTTATCAATATATCTGTAATTGTTTTCAAGTAGTATAGTTGTCTGTTGGCCGTTACCTAGGTATCTCATACATGAAAACTAGCACGAATATAGTGATCAAACTTCGTGTTTTATATTGTATATGTGTTTATTTATTTATTAATTAATATATCCTTATTTAATTGTGAAAATATTGTGATTTTAATAAAAATTTCGACCACAAAATCTTCTAATCAATTCCTAGGCTTGCGAATTTAAAATCTTTTGAATCAATGGATTTCCAATATTAGACAACGAGTATCGCAATTAGTTCTGTTAAGAACAACTCAAGTAGTGACTGTTAAGGACCATTTTAATGTTTTCAACTTAAGAACAGTAATAATGTTATATTTTTTATTAGAAATTATTATTATTATTATTATTATTCAGTGGAATATGTTTAGTTTTTAGGTTCTTTTTAAGAGTAAAAAATAATTTTTAGAAAAAAAAATAAAACCGACTTCAAAAAAAATCAAATTCAACAAATAAAATAATAAGAACTCCTAAATAAAATGCATTAATAGGTATAAAATAATTATCTAATTTAGATACAACTAAACGACTAAATTTTTGCATGAAATCACTTTTTGAAGTCTGTGCTAAAGAAACTACATAAGCGAGCTTACGCGATGTTGTCTTCATTGCACGCCAAACTTACTAGGTATGATCCGTTGAGTGCGATTCATAAAATGTTTATGTTTAGCACCGACTTCAAAAAGTGATTTCATGTAAAAATTTCATCGTTTAGTTATAACTAGATTAGATAATTATTTTATACCTTTTAGTGCATTTTATATTGATTTTTGAGTTCTTATTATTTTATTTGTTGATTTGATTTTTTGAAGTCGGTTTCATTTTTACTTTACCATACAGGGTATGGTCAAGTATTGTAATCGTGCATCAAAAAAGTGGGTTTTTTCCTTCTTTTTTTCAAAATATCTAAAAAACGGCTGAAACTATTTTGATTAAAAAATTTGAGCAAAACCATGGCATTTCGCTCTACAAAAAAGCTCTAATAAGTGAACATCGAAAAAATTATATTTTTTGAGATAATAATTGTTTTGTAAAAATGTCTGTTAGTCTGCCTGTTAGTTAGTCTGTCTGTTAGTTAGTCTGTCTGTTAGTTAGTCTGTCTGTTAGTTAGTCTATCTGTTAGTTAGTCTGTCTGTTAGTTAGTCTGTGCGTTACCAAATTATTGTGGACGAGCTACCTCAAAAACTAGTGTGAATATCGAAACCAAGGTTCACACGTAGTTTTGGTCCATTGAGATTAAGAGCTGATTAGATTTTGGTGCATATCGACCCAAAATTAAAGGGGGTGGAGGGGGGATCAAAAATTAAAAATCCAGGCCATATGAGAAAACTCAACCAAATTTTGTATACATAATCAGTGGACCCCCAGAAGTCAAAAAATGCAAAAACTAACCGCCTAAAATGGGGGAGGGGGGGGGTCAAAAAATGAAAATCTTGGCCATTTACCAAACTCAACCAAATTTTGTATACATAATCAGTGGGCCCCCAGAAGTATAAAAATGCAAAAACTACCCCCCACCCCTTACATGATTATAAATAATTTTAGGAGCCTTTAGCCAGATTGTATGGTAAAGTCAAGTGGATGGCCCCATCAGAACACGTCAGCTTATTTTTTCTAAAAATTATTTTTATTTTCCCCTTTTTAGTGGTGTTAATAATAATAAAGATAATACCTTGTATTTATCTCGTAATAGAAAGATTCCTGTGAATGAATCACAAAATGATAATAAAATTCAATTTATAAATAGAGAAATTCTTTAGAAACGTTAGCGGGTGTGTTAAATGAATATTTTAAGTTTGATTTTTTTATATAAAAGATTTTTTATTATAGTTTCGATTATTTGCTCATAGTATAGGTATATACTCCCAAAAAATTTTAAAAAATGTAAAATACATATTTTTTTAAGTTTATGGTTTATCGAATCGAATCTGAAATTTAAATAACTTAAAAAGTGTTTTGTGATTTCTTAAAAAATAAACTGCAACGGATCGTTGCTAAACTTTATCCAAATTCATTTGAAATATTAATATGTTTGTTCCTTTATTATTAATCAGATATCATTTGCAATTTATACTTCATATTGACATTAATTCAAAAATAATTCTCATTTAATAGTCGAGGAATAACCATTCTACATTGGATTTTTGATATTTCGATTATTATTGTAACCATTGCTGAAGACTTGGAGGAATCGACTTAAAATCAAAAATAACGATCGATTCTCATCTAATACTCGAGGAATAACCTTATTGCATTCCATTTTTGATGTTTTGACTATTAATGGCAACCTCTTCTCAAGCTTGAGTTGTTTACCAAAAAGAATTTAGTCTTTTTGATTTTAAGTCTATTCTTCCACGTTTTCAGTAGAGGTTTCCATTAATAGTCAAAACATCAAAAATGGAATGCAATAAGGTTATTCCTCTAGTATTAGATGAGAATCGATCGTTATTTTTGATTTTAAGTCGATTCCTCCATGTCTTCAGCAATGGTTACCAATAATAATCGAAACGTCAAAAACCTAATGTAGAATTGTTATTCCTTAAGTGATTAGATGAGAATCAATCGCTATTTTTGATTTTAAGTCGATTCCTCTATGCCTTCAGCAATGGTTACCAATAAAAACCGAAATGTCAAAAATCCAATATAGAATGGTTATTCCTCAATTATTAGATGAGAATCAATCGCTATTTTTGGTTTAAAGACGATTTCTCTATGTCTTCAGCAATGGTTACCAATAAAAACCGAAACGTCAAAAATCCAATATAGAATGGTTATTCCTCAAGTACTAGATGAGAATCAATCGTCTATTTTTGGTTTAAAGTCGATTCCTCTATGTCTTCAGCAATGGTTACCAATAAAAACCGAAATGTCAAAAATCCAATATAGAATGGTTATTCCTCAAGTATTAGATGAGAATCAATCGCTATTTTTGGTTTAAAGTCGATTCCTCTATGTCTTCAGAAATGGTCACCAATAAAAACCGAAACGTCAAAAATCCAATATAGAATGGTTATTCCTCAAGTATTAGATGAGAATCAATCGCTATTTTTGGTTTAAAGTCGATTCCTCTATGTCTTCAGAAATGGTCACCAATAAAAACCGAAACGTCAAAAATCCAATATAGAATGGTTATTCCTCAAGTATTAGATGAGAATCAATCGCTATTTTTGGTTTAAAGTCGATTCCTCTATGTCTTCAGAAATGGTCACCAATAAAAACCGAAACGTCAAAAATCCAATATAGAATGGTTATTCCTCAAGTATTAGATGAGAATCAATCACTATTTTTGGTTTAAAGTCGATTCCTCTATGTCTTCAGCAAAGGTAAGGGATAAGAAAACAACGCAGTTGCTATGGTTACTTATAAAATTTCCTCCCAAATTTTTAGCATTTCACAGAGAGAAGCCTATCCATTCTTAATTAAGCAAGGCTAAATGAGCTATATTAAAACATTCAAATGAATAAATTTTAAACAATTTAAAAAATTAAAAAAGTACTATCATACTCTGGAGTAAAGTACTTTAAAATATAATTTTACTAAAAACTTTATTTAACCTTTTTTGTGGTCCCCAAGGTACTTAATTAGGATATTAAATTTCATCAAAATTGGTTAAGTCATTTTCAAGATATTTAGAAAAAACTAAAAAAGTACTGAAATAAAGTACTAATGTTTGTGGGCCGATATGTACCAAAAACTAATCAGCGCTTCATTTTGTTAAACTAATGGTAGGGTTTCAATTTCATTTCAATCGGTGCAACGGTGTGGAAAAAATCGTGGGCCAAAAACGATAACATACATCCATCCATCCATCCATACATACATACATACATCCGCACTCACTAAATGAAAAAAATCGCACTTTTGGCCTCTCGACGAGACCCCATGTAATTTTTGGCAAAACCGTCACGTGCTAAAATTCAACCTAATTGAATACTACAATTTGTGACTTTAATTGAGTCCATGGGTTCCGTAGTCTTTACCTGAGGACCCTTTGAAGCCACGCTTGCCCCGAGAGCGATTACAATACTTTACCCATGCTTTGCATTGGATAAAGTAAAAATTTATATATTAAAAACGGTCACCCATCATAAGATCTCCCTGGATTGAAGCTATTCCCACTAATGATATTAATATTTTTATTTTTTTAAAAATCAATCAAAGAACTTTTTTATTTTTATAAATTTCTTAGGAGGTTAGACATATACAGAATCAACCCTCCAGCTAGTAGTTGATTGATATTGCCTAAAGAGAACCACTGGGTATTAAAACCCTTTATTTCTTGTACTAGAATTGCGATGAGTCTCTCCCTTAAGGGAATATGACATTGCCGGTACAGCCCAAAGAAGCTGGGTCTATTTATAAGAATCAAATAATTAATTTGAAATGTAAAGATTTTATGGTTCATAAACCCTTATGAGTATAATTATAATAAATTTTAACTGCTTTTTCATCTCTCTAGAGAAATTCTGAAATTGTTTTAATTGCAAATGAAGAAGATTTGAACGGTTTTTTTTGTAATCATAACGTTGGTAAGATTGAATTTTTTATTAATTTCGTGACACAGTGGCTTTCAAATTCTAAAGTTTACTAGAAAAAGACTATTTTATTGATATTCACATTGAATTTTTCTGTTTATAAATTATTATTATTATTGCAAATTAGTTACTTGACTTGCTATGCATTGAGTAGTTATTGAGTTGGTAGTGCGCTTATAATGAAGAGTATTTATTCTCCTTAATGACCCGAGATTATTGGGGTGGTTTTCAAGTTGCCTTTACATGCATTTGATGAACCACATTTCACACAGAGATTATTATTATCATCATGTTATACATATATACATATACTAGTATATACGGATTTGAACTTAGATCGATTTAAAGCTGCTACTCATGAAAACTAAGAATTTCTACAACTACACTTTTATAACCTTAAGTAAAACTGAATATTAATAATTAGGGTGGATAGTTTTTATTTTTTTATGAGAATTTGAATTTTTCTTTAAAAAAATCAGAATATGATACATCTTAAAAAAATAAAAAACTTTTTTTATATATGTATATTTTTTTAATTTGACTTATTTTGAACTGGCAATGAAGCCCTTATTACGTAGGGGTTAGTTGGAGCATCGAAATAAGGGTTAATAGTATTATTATCTTAAAAATTTTAAAATTTGTATCCAGCACCTAGGACCAAATAGGAGTGAACTTTCCTCTCCCATCAAAATAATTTTAATTATACAACTTTGCTCCGCCGTTTTTTCCCCAAAATTTGAGGCGGTAATGGAAAAAATTGGTTACACATGTATCATTCAAAATATTTTTCATCGCTGGCCACTACTTTCTTCCATCTTTCGGGCAGTGTACGAATCCCGCGTCGAAAAAATTGTTCATCTTTTGAAGCGATCCACGAATCGATCCAATTTTTGACTTCTTCATGAGATCGGAAGTGTTGGTCAGCCAGGCCATGCGGCATTGATCGAAACAGGTGATAGTCAGAGGGAGCAATGTCTGGAGAATACGGCGGGTGGGGTAGGACTTCCCATTTTAACGTTTCCAAGTACGTTTTGACCACTTTTGCAACGTGAGGTCGAGCGTTGTCGTGCTGCAAAATCACTTTAACATGCATATCACCCAAGTTCCTTCTTTCTGAATCATGCACATGGCCTTGAGACGTTTTGAAATGGCTTGCTGTGTCACTCCCAATGATCGTCCCAATTCTCAGTCTGACGCGAGTCTTCACTCAGCAATGTCTCAAATTCTGCATCTTCGAAAACTTTCTCTCTTTCACCACTATGCCGGTCTACGACTTTAAAATCACCGTTCTTGAAGCGTTGAAACCACTCACGACACATTCTTTCACTAATAGCTTGCTCACCATACGTACTTGAGAGCATTCGATGAGACTCAGCCGCAGTTTTCTTCATATTGAAACAAAACAGTAACACCTCCCGCAAATGACGAGAATTTGGCTCGTAAACTGACATATTCAATCGATAACAACTTTATGATGCAGACACAAATCGACTAACGTTTAAATGGGGTTCTGTTGACCGAGGTCCAAGCTAACTGCCTGACGTCTGCGATCTGTTTATTTCGACCGCTACTTACCGTTGTCGCTACCTATCGGAAAACGGCGGAAGCAAAGTTGTACACCTTGTAATTTTTAGCAACAATAAATCTGATTGCTCTAAGAGTAGGTGAAATGATAAATGTCTTTAAGCTACAACAGAATTGAGTTTCATGTCACGAATCATCGTTACGTTTCATTTGGTTTTTTTAACACTTTTTCTTACTCTAATTTCTGAATTTATAATTGAATATAAAATGAAGCACTTATTACGTAGGGAAGTTGGAGCATCGAAATAAGGGTTAATAATATTTTTTTCATAAAAATTTTAAAATTTGTATCCGGCACCTAGGACCAAACAGGAGTGTCAATTCTTTTCCCGCGAAAATAATTTTCATCGACTTTTTAGCAACAAAAATCTGACTGCTAACACAAAACACTTTTTACTTTTTACTTTGTGTTAACTGAAGATGCGTTCGACTAGGCCCGAAACATGTTTTAACAATAATAAATTTTTCAAAAATTAATAAGTTTTTCTTTCTCTTTTAATAATACAAGATTGATAAGAAGAATAGGAAGCTATATTAATAATTTGAACAATCTAGAATATTTTATATTATGTATTATTTTAAAATAATTTAAAAATTGCAAAAACTTTCTCAACAGCGCCGCTTACTATGAAATAGGGTAGGTTAATTTATCTATGTGCTGTTGAAGAGTTGCATAAAACTTAGGGGTTCGCAGACAAATTATTATTGACTCATCACTGCTTATTGAGTTGTTTGAAATAAATTTTTATTCATTTGCTTAAGCTGATCCTATTATAAGCATCTAAGAATGTTTATTGAAAACACCCACCACCACGAGTAGGCAGCTGCTATCACTATTCTGAAACAGTAATATAACTCTAAATTTTGCTGGATATGAACGAAAGCATAATCACAAACTACATATATTATACGTATCTTTCGTATCTTTATTAACTTTTAAAAAAATAAAAAACATTTCAGATTCAAGTGAATGGCCACTTTTTTTAAGAGGATATTTAATTTGATGTCTTTTTTCAGGAGCCATTTAGGGGGCGCTTGAAAATCTTCTCGTTTTCATATCCTTGTGACATTTTGAAAAGCAGCGCACTTTAGTCAAAGAATATATAAAATCTTTTAAATTCGAAAATATGGTTTCCTTGAAGATAGAAAGATTGAGGTTAGGTCACCCTCATATGTATTGAAACATTTTCACTCCTTTTGAAAAAATTCTCTAATGCCCCCCAAACATGGTAGTCCCATTTTCTCTTTCTCTGTCCGATTACCCTTTATATATATATAGTTCTCGAGTGAGAAAATGGATATGTTTTCCTATAATCTCGTGTACATCAATACCACTAGGGAGAGAATAGCCCCAGACACTGTCAACGAATGCATTGGCAAGATTGGGCAGCCTGGCGGTATGGCGGTATCCATATCACACCCCCTTAGCCCGGTAATGCCCCCGATAAATCGTTCATCCAATGTCCATTCCCCTTTCGATTTCACCACCAAGGGGATGAGAGATATATGTATTTATGCCCATACCGCCCGCCACCGCTAGCTACCCTTTTCTAGAGGGATATTTTAAAATAACTCAGATGGAAATCCGCCAAACATTTTCTTGTTCAATTCATTTAAAATAAAATAAAGAGAAAATTGCTTGTCTGTATGTGTGTGTGTTATATTTGAAATTTGATTCTTTTTTATGCTGTAATAATTAATAATAATAATTTAATAAAATAAATAAATTTAATATCAAAATTAAATAAATGAAAAATTAATTACTAGACTGAGTTCTCAATTATACACACTAATATAATATAATTTTTTTCAAAAAGGATATTGTGTAATTACAGGAGAGATACTAGGTTCTGCCACCAGTTTTACTTTTACCATACAGGGTATGGTCAAAGTATTGGTAAACGTGCATGAAAAAAAGTTAAAAGATTTTTAATTTTTTTAATTTTATTTCCACTTTGTGAAACACCACTATAATCCGTTAAATAATTCCTGTGCATGAAAAAAGTGTTTTTTTCCTTCTTTTTTCGAAATATCTCAAAAACGGCAGAAATTATTTTGATTAAAAAAAATTGAGCAAAACCTTGGCATTTGGCTCTACAAAAAAGATCAAATAAGTGAACATCGAAAAATTATATTTTTCGAGATAATAATTGTTTTGTCAAAATGTATGTTAGTTAGTCTATCTGTGTTGTCCCGTTAGTCTGTGCGTTACCAAATTTTTGTGGACGAGCTAGCTCAAAAACTAGTGTGAATATCGAAACCAAATTTCACAGTAGTTTTCAGTCCATTGAGATTAAGAGACTGATTAGATTTGGTGCGTATCGACCCAAAATTAAGGGGTGGAGGGGGGTTAAAAATTAAAAATCTAGGCCGTTTGAGCAAACTCAACCAAATTTTGTACACATAATCAGTGGACCCCAGAAGTCTAAAAATGCAAAAACTAACCGCCCGAAATGGGGGGGGGGGGGGTGTCTTGTCAAAAAATGAAAATCTAGGCTCTTGTACCAAACTCAACCAAATTTTGTATAAATAATCAGTGGGACTCCAGAAGTATAAAAATGTAAAAACTAACTTCGGCCCCTACATGATTATTAATCATTTTATTAAATATTAAATATAAGTAAGGGGCCAGGTTGTATGGTAAAGTCAAGTGGATGGCCACATCAGAACAGGTCAGTTTATTTTGAATAAGTTTAGCTTTTTCTTTCATTTTTAGGGTTCTTTGCAAAATTAAAATATCTATCCGTCCATTAAAGTAGTATAACTCTATGATTAAATAAAATATAACAAATAAATTTGCAAGTTAAATGTATTTCTTATATCTATGCAAAACAAAAATTGTAATAAAACATTATTGTTATATTAATGTCTCCATAAATATTATTGGCTGTTTTTATGTAATATATAATTTTTATTTAGAAGAATTTTTTCATAAAGTAAAGAAAATTTTGAAATATTTAGAAACTTTTTAAAATTTAAAATACAAAATACTAGGTAGGTTTCATAAAAATAAAATATAGATTCTTGTTTAGCACGACTCTATATATATTTCGGGGGTATAAGCCCATCTTCAGGAGTTCACAGAGGAAAACAGTGAAACCTACCCAGTATTTTATATTTTGAATTTTTAACAAGTTTTACTTCGGAAATTTTTCAAAATTTTCTTTTACTTTTATTTAGTTTCTACCTAAGAACCCACACCATTCTCCCTCTAACAATAATTTTTTTGATATTTTGGGAAGTAGAAATTAAAGAATGTTTTTATACCTCATGTTGTGGGATAATTTTTGCTAAAAGATCTTATTAAAAGAGATTATAATTTTTAAAAAATTAATTCATTTTTAGAATTTTGGTGTGAAGGGTTCGTCTCAAAATAGCTATTTTCCTGTTAAATTTGCAAAATTTCTTCTTGCGTAGTTTTTTCTTAGATTAAAATTAATTAATTTTAATTTGTTTAGAACCATTCACTTCTTTGTCTCTATGAGAGCATTTCGCAGACCCAATAATAAGAACCTATCTGGTCTCCACTTACTATATTCCATGTTTACTTACTGCGTGGCAGAATTTCGGGATGGCTTGCTAATGCGTCGTTTTGCTCCTGGTATCGGGTTTTTGCGCGGAATTATTTAAATTACGTTTTGTCTTTTGATGAAATCTATGATCATGTTATTTGTTAATGAGCATACATTTCTATTTTTTTCTTTTTCTTGTTTTATTAATTGTTAATTTCTTTTAATTGATTTGTATTTATGTTTATTAATTTCTGTAGTTAATTTGTATTGATGTTTTGTTGACCTAGCCACCGGGACTTGTGCCTCTAACCAGGTCGAGTAATAAAGATTTATCATATTTAATTGTTTTCTGGACTTGCATCCAACAAATTTTAATTTTCGAACCCCAATCCATTTTGAATCTTTAAAGTATCATTCCATAATTATATTTTTCGAAGAGTAAGAAAAATAAATTTTCTTAAATTTTCGTCTCATTAATTGAAAGCATCCAGAAATAGATTCATTCCTTTAACATCTAAAAATAAATCCAAATAGATTCTAAATAATGATCTTTTCTTTGAAGCAAGACAAGCGGTAAACTTCCAAGACAATATAATAAATGTATATGTCATAAGATTCACTTAAGGAATAATTTAGAGTAGTGGGATGAATCAAATTTCGCATTAAATTTCCAGATCGATTAATAAATTTAAGATCAGTTTCATCAATATCGTTAAAAAACAAAAAAAACAAACTTTGATAAAGACATTCTCATTGATTTTTCCTTATTAATCAATTCTGCTACTCTCATCATACTAAATTTTTACACAAAGAAAGATCAATGAGATTCTTTTTTACTTGATAAATAAACATATAATATATTATTGAAGGAGACAATAAAAGAGTGTGTCTTCTGCTAGCAGATTATAAATTTTATTTATTTAAAATGAGACTATAGTTTTCGAGGTCTTTGCCCTCTTCATCAGTCTATTACAATGTATGATGAAGAGGGCAAAGCCCTTGAAACTATAGTCTCGTTATAAATAAATAAAATTTATAATTCCAGCAGAAGACATTACTCTTTTATATGTCTCCTTCAATATATAAAAATTCTGCTACTCTCGGCAAAAACTTCAATTTAATATAATATATTATATCAAATATGTCTCAAAAAATCAAAGTTTTTTTTTTAAGGAATCTTAGTTTTTTTGTTTTGATTTCACAACAATTGTAAATGAAATTTCGTGTAGGTATGCTTGACTACGGCAACCTGTCCCGACTTGCAGCGAAACTCGTCAGTACCTGCAGACTAAGGCGAACGCCAGCTGATGTATCGATGTGCTTGTAATCGATTGCTATTTTGTTAGTAAACGCATTGTTTTTAATTAGTCAATATGTCTGTGGAATTACCCAGTTCTAAAAGAGTATATTTTTAATAGGGAACGTGAAACATCAAATAACTGGTACAAAACTTACCTCTAATAACAAGTTTGGGCACTTTTGATTTACAATATTCATGAAGTGAATTTAACTGTTAATGAAAGCACAAATATCAGTATTCTCGAGTGCATTATCTATTGCAGTGGTTCTTAACCTTTTTACGCCGCGGCCCAAATTTGAGAAATATGTTCATGGCGCCCAGCCAAAAAAGTCAATTTTTTTTAATTAAGCTTTTTTAGATCATATTTAAGCAATTTTCTTCAATTTTACAATCATAACCCTTTTTTAACAGGCATATAATTTTTTTTAACAATTAAGAAACGAAAGTTACTTTTCGATCCAAAGAAAGATGAAAGAAAAAGCAACTGTTTTTGATATTTTTAAATTTATTACCTAGTATTGAACAAATTAAAATATATTTTTTTGGAAATAAATATAGTAAAATACTTTTTTAACGACTCTGCGCGACCCATAGGTTAAGAACCACTGATCTATTGGGTAAAGACCCGAACACCTACTAACCCGAATATAGATTTTCAAAAAATTCGAAATTTTACAATAGATTATTAGATTTTAAGTAGTTAGAGGTCGAATTTTGAATAATCCAATTCACCTTTAATTTATATGATTCTAAAGATTAACTGTAAAAATTTGGGACTGATTATAATGAAAAAAAAACGACAACTTTTCATTTTTATAATATACTAGCTGCAAGGCCCGCCTTTGGCGGCCTTCTTGCTAGCCACAGGGGCACGCCCACTGGACCCCCAGCCCTTGATTCACCAACTCTACTAAAGACAAAATCTTATTAAATCTATAGAAATGACTATCTATTTGAGAAAAGAAGATTGAATTTTTCTCAAAATCAACTTATGATATAAATATATCTATTAAAATCTTTGATACGACGTAAATTCATGTTCTTAAAAATCTTTTTATTTAAACAAATTTTGATATATATATACTAGCTAGTTATCTTATATTTTTTACATGATTGCCCTGCGGGTTGGGCATAGAATAGACCCGCAGTACTCCCTGCTTGTCGTAAGAGGCGACTAATAGGGAAAGGGTGGATGGGACTCTTCAGCCTTGATCGGCTACTCGACTAGGGAAAAAAAAACCCTAAATAAATTAGATCTGAAGCCCCCTTAGGCGCTTAAGGGCCAAACTTGACCCTCCTGCGGCAGTTTCTGAAATCTGTCTGACTCCAGACGTGTTGTTCAACTTCCATTTGGACCCCGTCGGTTCGAATGATAGGGGGTATCGGTATTGGCTAGCCTTTATTTCCATAGATAGAGCTAAGTCAGAGGTGTCTGGAAACTTTCTTAAGACATTCTAAAATTATCCGCCAGGGCATAAAAGAACATCATTTTTAAATGATATTTTTACATGCTTTATAATAGCTTCACCTGTATCTATCTATCTATCTATGTATCTATCAATGTGACTTTTATTCTGTTAAATTCAAACATTTCTCTATAAAAATAATTGTTTACTTACTCAATTTTAATGAAATTATTTAAAAATAATAAAAATAAATACATTTCATTCTGTTAAATTCCGAAAAAGACTAAAAAGTAAAAAAATGAATTATATTTAAAAAAAACTAAAAAACATGCTTCTAAAAAGTACAAAATAATCTAATACTTAATCAAAAAGCGTTGGGCACTTTGTAGAAATTAATTACAATTTTTGCACCTCACAATTTTTGATTAAGTATTACATTATTTTGTACTTTTTAGAAGTATGTTTTTTAGTTTTTTTTAAAACATAATTTTTTTAAAGTCAAATTATATTTTTATTTAACAATTGCTGTTTCGCCTTCACAAATACCTTTTTTGGAAAATTTAAATTAAATCTAATTGGTAGTCTTAAAAAGAAACTACACAGAGTTGAATTTAAGCAAGTAGGTAATAATTAAAAACTTTGTCTCTGAAACCGGTTCTTAATTGAAATCTTTATTTACTGAAATGAAATGGTAAAATTGGTTTTCGTATATTCAATTGGCAAATATAAAAGGAAATATTTATTGAAGGGGGTCCGGGAGGTGTCCCAGAAAAGCCACCCTCACCAGTGAAAGAGACCTCATTAGAACTTAAATGAACATGTGCGAGCGATTCATTCGCCCCTTCTTTTGCTATTGAAATCCCCTCCATTTTGGAAATTCTATTTTGAAATTCCCTGTGCGCCTTAAGTATGCTTCAGGCCTTTCATTCATCATGCCCTGCGCATCAATGATACGGATAAATAGACCGTCTTGAGAGGCACGAAAGCTTTAAAGCTCGCCTCGTGTCTTGGCTTTTTCATGATTTATCATCTTCTAGGCTGGTGGTTTTGGCAGTGTGTCTGTGTGAGTGTGAGTGTGTGTTGAGTCTAATTGCCGACCAGTAGACCCTTGACGCCGTCTGGGTAATTAATTCCCCGCTCTATTTCCCCCACAACTCCCGAGTTTCTTCTACTTTTAAAAGTACTTGATTTTTTTTTAATAAAAGACATTTAAGGGCATATGAAAACCACCTTATTAATTTGGGTATCAATTCCCCCCAAAAACAAATATGTATATGTAGACTATAGAGTCGTGCTAAACAAGCATCTGATCTTTTATTTATGTGAAACCTACCTAGTATTTTATATTTTAAATTTTAAAAAAGTTTCTAAATTTTTTTTTCAAAATTTTCTTTACTTTATCCCTACTAGCTTTATATGCAAATGTTTTTTTTATTGATCTTTTATAAGAGTTATTAGTAATTGAGGAACCCTTATAAAATAAAATATAATAGTTGCATAAAATTATAACAGCTATTTTGCTAGTAGGGATATAAAATATTTCTAATTAAAAAGACTGATGTTGAAGATCAAAACTTCGATACTATAGTCTCTGACAAATAAATTATATCTAATATATTTATATATAAGATTGGAGTAATTTTTGGAGACAGACTGATAAGTGAAATTGAATATATTGAAGAAGCAGTCCAAAAAAAGAAGATAATTTATACTATCTTTTGTTCATAAACCGACGTTCCGGAGGCTATTCCCTCCTTCTTCAGGGATTTGAAAAGTCAGTGAAAAGTCAGTGAAGGAGGATTTCCTCAAAACCCTGAAGAAGGAGGGAATAACCCGAAAACGTCGGTTTATGAATAAAAAGATAGTATAAATTATCTTCTTTTTTTTTGGACTGCTTCATCAATATCCATTCAATATTTACACTATATATATATTTATTTATTTTCATCCGGCATTGATTTCTCAATATGAGTCAATAAACTCTGCTAGTCTCGGCCATGGGAAAAAATAGATAGAATATTCCAAACTAAAAAGAGTGATGATAAGAGTCAAACCTTTGACTATAGCTATAGTCTCTACAAATATACATATATACCTACCTATAAATTAAAAATTCAGAAAATAATAAAAATCTAATTATTATTTCACTATCTATTTATTTATTTATTTGGAGAAAACAACAGTCATGGTTCAAAAAAAAAAAAAAAAAAAAAATCATAATACAAAACAAGCATAATATAGATCAGAAAAAAAAAAAATTATGACTTATTACACATTTTCTCACTGATAGATATAGTATAAAACAAAGATGGAATCTATAGGGACAGAGCCGGAAATACAAATTTTAGCATGTTGAATGATTCTTATCCATTTTCAAACTTAATTGAAAGAATCGCACCGAACTAGACAATTACATTTAAATTAAATTAATAAAAAACAAAACAATAACATAGAACAGAGCCACTCTCAAACAAACCAAACTGCTCGCCGGCTCACCCGACCACCCCATTAGCTCACTCCCACCCAACCTAAAATGACTCAAACAGCCAAAAAGTTAAATCAATCAAAGTTCAATTCTATAGTCACCAAAATTAAAATCAAAAAGTAAATAAATTAAATCGTATGAGTCAAAAAGCTAAAAACCAAATAAATTAAATAAATTAAGTCAGTCAAGTTTAAAATTGAATAGTCATAAATAATTAAAAATTAAAAATTAAAAACCAAAACAAACTCAAAACAACCAAATTACATCAGTATAGTCAAAAATTTAAAATCAAAAACTGAATAAAATAATAAATTAACCCACCCAAAAATGAAAAGTCATGAATGTTAAAACAGAAATAAATTAAATAAATAAATAAAATCAACGCAGTCAAACAAACAAATTAAACAAATCAAAATTGAAAAGTCATAAATAGTAAAATTCAAATAAATTAAACAAATATACAAGCAAAATCAAAGTAGTTAAAATGTCAAAGCTGAATGAATCAAAATAGATCAGGCGAGTTACATCCGCCACACAGCAGATCAGGAGAGTAAATTTTACCGAACAATGATCAACCGAAGCAAATCAAAACACTCAAATGTGAATCATGTAAAAATCAATCTAATTTCGTCCTTGAAAGCCCGCCCGCTTGTATTATAAAAATCACAGCCACAAAAATAATGATTAAAATCGCTGCACAATCTGACCAACGGAGCTCTCCGACCCGCGTTTGTACGACACTTAGATTGCGCAAACACATGAGACAACCTGGACGCCGGACGCGGGACCCGGAAATCTATCTGTGCTAGAAGATCAGGGCAATCCACCTCAGACAGACAAATATTTCTTAGCGTCATCGCACCAAGAAGCAACCTTCTAACTTCCAAAGTTGGAAGTTTATGATACGACAGTCGCATTTCATAGGAGCATTGCTTTAGTTTCAGTCGAAGGAACACCATATTGGAAAATTTTCTCTGCACAGACTACATATTTCCTTTATATACTTCATAATATGAATTCAAAACAGCAGACCCGTATTGTAGCTGAGTCCTGACCAGAGCCTGATAGAATGTCAAATATGTAGAATGCAACCTAAATTTCCCAGTAGTTCGACATATAAAACCCATCATTTGATAGGCCCTATCAGTAATCATCCGGATATGTTGGTCAAACAATAATTTAGAGTCAAACATCATCTCTTGAACCTATAGTCAATAAGCCGAAATTTGACTGAAAAGCTTCTATTGCACCTCTCTACCAAGTTTGCTATCTAGTTCCTAATTCAGTTTGCTGAATAAGTATTCAAATCATTAAAGTATTGAAAAAGTTTTGATTTTTTTCATCCAATTAATATTTCGTAATATTATTATAACAGAAAAAGGCAATATATGAATATAATAGATGAATATAGATAGAATTTAATATACTAGTATAATTTTGAAAAGGATTGTTTTTTCATCTCCTACTCCTGTTCGAAGGAGGTTTATATTCTAAATTAAGTTTTTCCTTTATTCTTATTCCATAATTTATATCGCATGACAGAAATTATATAGTATAATTGAGATTTCATCTTGGCAAGAAATTGCAGCCTAACTTTAATTAAATTGGCTTGATATTTTTTTTGTTGTTATTGCAATTTGTGTCTGTCGAGAGAGATGGATAGCAAAATTGCGTTCTCCTTTTTAACTCTATTACTTTTAATTAGTTTTTTTATGTTGTTAATATTAAATCGAAATACGCCTATGATGGCAGAATCAAAAAGCCATTTTCTATTGTATTATTTATATAGCACCAGATTGACCTATTTAAAACCATATTTATAAAAAATATGTTTTCAAAAAAATAGCTGAAATGAGAGAAGATTGAAATTTTGTTTAAATTACACATAATTAATTATAACCATTTATTGAAAACAAACAATAAATAATACAATATAACTACGACGCCGACGTTTCGATCGGCTTATTCTCCGAGCAGACGGCTGACTCTTTTTCACATCTTCCGATTCTTAAACCTAATATTGATATACCTCTATCTCTCCAACGAAGTTATTTAAGCAGAATTTTAAAGGGGTTCGGAACTGTTTATCATTTTTATAAGAAAATTCTCAAATTTTTACCATCAAATCATTGATGCATTAAATATTTATTACCGAAATTTGAAGTTGATCGCTGTCACATACCTAGAAATAAATGATTGAAAATTGTCCTTTTAACATGGAAGTAAATGGAGCGAGCTTTTCTATAAATTCTATAAAAATTCTATACAAATTATACAATTTTCAACAAATTTATACAGATGAATAACTTCTATCATATCGAAATCCTGACCACAGTGGACAAACAGATACAAAAAAATCAGTGATTTTTCTCCACGTTTGACATTTTTTAGCACAATGAATGAAAAACATTGAATTATTTTTTAACGTGAATTTAATACAGGTAGGTTTCCCCTAATTAAATAAACAATTTCAAATCTAGGAAGCATCGGTAGAGCAGATGTTAAGGCGTTTGAATTCGGACCTAGCTAATTTCGCATTAGTCACAACAATTTTCATCATGTCAAAAATCCTAGACCCTTCTCTAAATCAAGGGGAAGACAACGGGAAACCACTCCTGTGAAAATTACGATTAAGAGGACACTCTTCATAGTAATCGCCTACTCTCGGAATAGAACATGGTATTTGAAGAAGAAAGAAATCTAGGAGGGAGAAATGCTCGTTATCCACCCTGCTAGAAATGATTAATAAAAATTATTTTTCCAAAAATCGATGCTATCCAGGAATACCTACTTACATCGTTTATATAATGACTGATGTTTTTTAAAGAGAATTAAAAATAAGTGTGAAAAATCTCCAAGTGATGTTTGGGGGGGGGTTTGCGACATGAACATATTTCTCAAATTTGGGTCGCAGCTTAAAAATAGTTAAGAACCACAGACTTACATGGTTGCCTCCTAATGCACTGTTGTCCGTATTTATAATAAATGTTCACTTTCGAATGTGATTATTTTTTCAAACTCAAGTTTTTGTTCTATTTCATAAACTTAGCATCATGAAATATCGTCTAAAAGCTAATGTCCGATTCACATTATTCCAGTAGGATTCCAGTCCAGCGACCGATATCAGCACGGGAATGCTACTGGAATAATGTGAAGCGGCACTGGAATGTGCCCATTCCAATGAGCGATCCAGTCCAGTGATTGGATTTTCGGTCTACTTTTTCATTCCAACTCGCCCATTCCAGCACCACTGGAATAGTGTGGTCGGCCAATCCAGTGCTGTATTAACCCCTCAACTGCAATTTTTGAACTCCTTTCTTGAAATCATTGTCATGAGCGTTTCAACAGCTTTTGATGACTGGAATAATATAGACGATATAATCCAGTCCAGCACTGGACAGGATTAACTTGCTGGACTACTAGACTGGTATAATGTGAACCAGGCATAAGGACCTAGTCGACTATGACATTTGTCAATTTATTCAATACATATATGTTTATGTTTATACATTTATTTGTCAGCTGAGAATTGGAGTGATCCAAATCCAATTTCTTATTTTCAGAAATTGAAGTTCAAAGGTATCAGATCCATTGTTACTTTATCCAATGCGAAGCATGGGGAAAGTATTTTTAAATGGACATTGTACATTTATTATACTGAGTTTTAGAAGATATACAACTAAAAATACTATAGCACCAAGTGGTTTTGGTTAACTTTGTAAACAGAAAGTCTTGTACATTAAGAGTTAAAAAATTTATAAAAATGGACTTGGTTCACTCCGATTCTCAGCCGACCTCATTTATATTCAATTGTTTGGCTAAGATAACATTGTCACAAGTCACTCGCGCAGCTTAAGAAACATAAACAGGCTAAGATCGATCATTAAAACGGAATTATCATGCTTAGGTTTATCATGGCTTGAACTTGAGTTGGATTCTGGTTTACAAACTCGCCCATGTATGCTGTTAGTTATCAATTCTTGCTTCAATCTCAATGTCATTGATAGGAGGGACCGAAGGTTATATAATCGATGAAATTCATTGCCAAATTTTTAAGTTTCCTTTGGAGCTATAAAAACTGACGCCATGTACTAATGAAAGAATTTTTTTAAATGTGGGATTCTGAAGAAGAATTACGACTTCAAATCCAATCCAATCTTTCTTATATTACTAAAAGTTAGAAACTTTTCTGCTCGCCCTATTAATACTCAAAGATACATGCTTGGAAGTTTTATCAACTTAATGAAAAATTAATAATAACAAAAGAGTATTGCCGGAGTTTGTATGGGAAATCTGCCCCAGCGGCTTTTTCGATTTGCCCTTGGGAGATCGATTTGACATTAAATAAAAATAAGCTGACGTGTTCTGATGTGGCCATTGACTTGACTTTACCATACAACCTGGCCCCTAAAATTATTTATAATCATTTAAGGGGGGGTCAGTTTTTGCATTTTTATACTTCTTGGGTCCCACTGATTATGTATACAAAATTTGGTTGAGTTTGCTCAAATGGCCTAGATTTTTAATTTTTAACCCCCCCCCCTCCCCCCTTAATTTTGGGTCGATATGCACCAAAATCTAATCAGCTATTAATCTTAATGGACCAAAACTACATGTGAAATTTGGTTTCGATATTCACACTAGTTTTTGAGCTAGCTCGTCCACAAAATTTGGTAACGCACAGACTAACTAACTAACAGATATACAGAAGAAAACTTGAGCAAGATTCGAGGTAGGTTTCACAAAAAAAGAAATAAAACAAAATTGAGTTTTGAATTCGATATATTTCGGGGGTGAGCCCATCATCAGGAGTCAAAGAAAATTGTATTTCTTTTTTGTGAAACCTACCTCGCATCTTGCTCAAGTTTTATTATTATACTAGTGTACCCGCCTTGCATCCGGCACGCCTGTCCCAGCTACGACCTCCAGGCAGGAAGCCCTGGCGGGCGGCGTCTCGGAATTGAAGTATTACCTGTCCAAAATTGATTACCTTTTATGTAAATTGTTGTTTTATATATATACCAGGAGAGTTTTTTTTTATCTTGAGACAGTCTTATAACTCAAAAACAGTGCATTATATGGAAAAATGTTTCAAATAAAAGTTTGCTTATATTGAGGGGAAAACTAAACTACGGTAATGTTTGTCGACGTAGAACAAGCTTTCAAAGCTATTTCAATGTCAAGTTTTGTTTTTAAATGGAATTCTATATTTATCTATATGCCTACTTAATCTACAAAAAAAAAACTGAACAACTTTCATAGGAACTATTTTTTTATACGACATCAAATAAACAAAATACATGAATCAATTAGATCTTAAAAAAATATTAATAATTATTTTCAACAATTATTTAACATAATTATTCAATAATAATGATATTGAAAAGTCACAACAATGAAAATAAGTGTTTATAATGATTTAAAACTTCATTATACACAGATTTAAGAGATTATTTTCCACTTAATAGAACGATTTAAAAATTTCTGTGCTTAAAAAGTTTATTTCTCTTGTCACTCAAGTAGATAGTTAACTTATATTGTATTACTAAAATGAGCAAATCTAAAAATGCAAAAACTCCCCTCCCCTAAATTATTATAAATAATTTTGTTAAATATTAAATATAAGTGAGGGACCAGGTTGTATGGTAAAGTCAAGTGGATGGCCACATCAGAACACGTCAGCTTATTTTTTTTTCAATAGTTAAATTCAAAATTAATGAATGGTTAATTTTTTTTAATTTCTTGTTGATGAAAAAACTCTTTCATCATGAATCTCAGATGGAAAGCCGATTTTTAAGAACGGAAATAAAACATAATCATTTTTTTACCGTGTTATTTAAAAGTGTCTACCACCAAACTTTGTCACAAAATGTCTTCTATACTCCTTTACACTCAGGAATTTTTTCATTTTTTTTGAAGTGGTGGAACATTATAAAAAAAAATAAAAACTATTTTTTTTTTCAAAATCTTACGTTTGAACGCATTAAAACTCTTATACTGCTAGAGAAATATATAGAAAATAATTTTTTCAACTGAAAAAACACAACTTACAAAAATATTTAAAAAATTTAGAAATACATTGAATAAATTTAATTTCCTTTATTTTTTCAAGTAATGAATGCATTTCTTAATTTCTTAAATATTTTCTCATAAGTTGTGTTTTTTCAGTTGAAAAAATTATTTTTTATATATATTTTTCTAGCAGTATATTTTTAATTCTTTAAAACGCAAGATTAAAAAAAATAAAAATAGCTTTTTTTTTCATAATGTTCTACCACTTCAAAAAAAAATGGAAAAAAATTCCTGAGTGTACGACTATTTTGTGACAAAGTTTGGCGGTTGACACTTTTAAATACCGGAGTTAAAAAACATGATCATAGTTTTATTTCTGTTCTTGAATATCGACTTTCCACCTGAGATTCATAATGAAAGTGCTTTTTCATCCCTTTTACTCCTAAGAATTGGAAAAAAAAATCACCATTCATTAATTTTGAATTTTACTATTGAAAAAAAATCGAAAAAAGAGGTTTTTTTGAAAATCTCGAAAATCGTTTGAGATAAAGGCTAAAAATTTATCAAATTTAACAAATTAAATGTTTCGTCTTCTCTCCAACATTTAATTTGTTTCATTCATTGACTCTTTGAAACCCTGAAGAAGGAGGAAAAATCCTCCGAAACGTCGGTTTGAAAGGAAAGAAGGAAGGGATTCCAATAAATCACACCTTATTTTATATGTGTTAATTTTTTCTTTCCTCACCACCTCTGGGCTGCCTTCCATTACATTCAATTAAAATTTCTACCAGTCCGTCTCTCCCCAGAGAAAATTTCGCTGCAAAAAATTTATCTGAATTATTTTTATTTAATGTCAAATCGATCTCCCAAATTTCAAATCGAAAAACCCATGAGGGCAGATTCTCCCATACAAACTCGGCTATACTCTTTTGTGAAATATTTATAAGTATGTATGAATGTAAAAATCTTAAGAACAACACGATAATTTTGGTTTTGTTGGTCCCACAAGGCGGGCCTGATATAATTTCCACTAATAAATATCAGTTCTCATAATCAACAATAGTTAAGCAAAATTAATGATTTAATCAACAATAGTTAATTTAATGATTAAAATGATACTTAGATGTGCAATCGCTTTTCATTCATTCCATCTATTCATATTGAACTGCATGTCCTAGATAATAGAATCCCTTGGATCTCCTTATCATTAAGTTCTCAACCAATAGCTTAACTAGTTGATCTGTAATTCGAACATCGGCCAGAGTTCAATTAATATGTGAGTAAACCCACCTGAATAACGATGCTCTTCCGACAAGCCCGGAGCTCTTCATCACGTGGATAAACAAACCTCAAAGGGAGTGATAAATAATAATCTAATATGGTCTAATGGACCTTCGGGCTCTCTGCTCTTGTCGCCCCTCGATGGACATGTCCTTCAGAGGGATGGATTGTTGACATTAGGGTCTATTGCCCCCTTCTTGCTGCGAGTCACATTAAGAACACGAAAACCCAAGAGAGTAAGCCAAAGCATGCATCAACAAATCATCTACGACTCAAAGTCCATAGACAAACGCATTGTTAACAAATGTTACTTTTGGGGTGATGTTTATGAATTATTAAAATCATAACAGATTTATTGTTTGTTTGTTCTTGTTTAGAAAGATTAATTGATAAATGCATTGAGATGCATATATAGGGTGTCTCAAAATGCTGAAACCAATTGTAACAGCATATTTATTGGTAAAAATGAAATGATCTTTCAAAATCGAGAATTATTTTAATGATACAATGGGAGATAATATGTAAACTTTTTTAAGAGTTGATACTCTTACGCGTATCTTATTTGGCTTTTTTTTTATCTGAGAACTATGTGAACCAACAATCTAAAACTTGTATCAAAGATTCTGTTTATTAATCCAAACTTGTGTATTAAATTTCAGTTGATTAGCTACGACATTTCGATAGCTCTTAATATAATAATTCGATATTTTTATGATTCAGTGGATTTTTTTTGTTATGTATGTTCACGCGTAACTTCTTTGTTTATGAACCGATTTCGATGATTCTTTTTTATTGGAAAAGCGATACCTTAGGGGTAATCCCTTAGACCATATAAGATATATTGACACGCCCTCTGTTACCTCTCCTGCAACAGCAGTGAAGTGAGGCCAACACTCAACTTAGAGAACGTGAAGTCATCAGCAGGCAGAAACGAATGAGAATAGAATGGGCGCTATAGGAATTATTATACATTGAGATAAATTTATCGTAGTTTAGATTATTTATTTTTTGGATTCTGATAATCGCAAATTACTATGCTAAATTTTAATATACCAAAATATTTATTTATTTTTTTTAACAAAATGTTTTATTTAAATTACATATTTTACAATAATTCGGGCATCGAGCAACACTCTCTTCCCATGTCCAAATATACAACAATGCATTTTTATTATTTTAATCTACAATTGTAGAGTTACCAAAATATTTTATTAATTTCGATTGCTAAATCAAGTAAATAATTATTCATTTTAAATACAGTTTTTTTTAATCAATTTTTTAAAAATCGTAATTAAAGTAAGTCGAAAAAAAATTCGCAATATCATATTTATTAATGACAAAATATTTGAAAAATTGAGTTTTGAGAATTCGATATATTTAGGGGTGAGCCTATCATCAGGAGTCAATGAAAACTGAGTGTTGGGCTCACCCCGAAATATATCGAATTCAAAACTCAATTTTGTTTTATTTCTTTTTTTGTGAAACCTACCTCGCATCTTGCTCAAGTTTTATTATTATAATAAAATCATTGATTACTAAACAAAATTATTTTAGTAAATTTACTCCTTATCCTCTTCGAATCGGTGTTTAAATATTCTCCTTGGTGTTATAATCTTATGTTACAATAATAAAAACTAATCATTTTAATCAAATTAATGATATGATTTGATTCAATATCATTATCGTACATATGTTCTTTGTATGCTTCAAATACCGAGTCCCGAACATTACCCATAATAGATATTATTAATTTGGTCATTAAATTTTTAAATAATAAATTAAATATATCGAATTCTCAAAACTCAATCTTTCAAATATTTTTCATTAATAAATATGATATTGCGAATTTTTTTCGACTTACTTCAATTACGATTTTTATACTGACAAAATATTCCGTAAAATCAAATGATGAACTTTGTTGAATGTTCCGTCAATAGATTCAAAAACTGTATTTAAAAGGAATAATTATTTACTTGATTTAGCATTCGAAATTAATAAATATTTTGGTAACCTACAATTGATTAAAATAATAAAATATATTGTTGTATATATATGGACATGGGAAGGGAGTGTTGCTCGATGCCCGAATTATTGTAAAATATGTAATTTAAATAAAACATTTTGTTAAAAAAAAAAAAAAAAATATTTTGGTATATTAATTTAATATTAATTTGCGATTATTGGAATCAAAATAAATAATCTAAACTACGATAAATTTATCTCAATGAATAAAATTAACAAATTAATAGTTGTTTTGGACAATTTTATATTTTATTAATTTTTATTAATTTGTTCTTGTACTTTTGTTTTTCAGCACTTGATAAAGTCCGGAAACGGACGAAACGTTGTGCAAAAATTCAATAAAATATAAAATTGTCCAAAACACCTATTAATTTGTTAATTTTATTCAAATAAAGAATGGACATGAACCAACTGAATTTATCTCAATGTATAATAATTCCTATAGCGCCCATGCTATTCTCGTTGTTCTTGCCTGCTGATGACGTCACGTTCTCTAGTTGATGTTGGCCTCACCAAATCGACACCAGGGCGTATCTATATCTTATATGGTCTAAGGGTAATCCCAATCTTATGAGCAAATAATCGAAATTATAATAAATAAAATCTTTTATAAAAAAAATCTTAAAGTGTTCATGTAAAACCCGCTAATATTTCGAGATCATTTCTTTATTAATGAATTGCATTTTATTTTCAATTTCTTGGGATTGGGAAATGGGATGGATTGATAATGGAATTGGAATAATTATCGGAAAAGAGGTTTTTTTTATTTAATTAGTTTTTTCCTCTTATTAAAAACAAGGAATAAAAAGATGATCAAGGACACTCGATGGTGGAAAAGTAATCTCCGGAGTCGAAGCATAAATACAATGTATACATTAATTCATGTAAAATAATTGGTTTAATCAATTTCTTAGGATTGGATTGGATTGGGGAGTAAATTGATTGGATTATGGAATTGAAATAATTATCGGAAAAGAGGTTTTTTATTTAATTAGTTTTTTCCTCTTTTAAAAACAAGGACTAAAAAGATGATCAAGGACAGTCGATGGTGGAGAAGTAATCTCCGAATCGAAGCTCAAATACAATGTATGCATAAATTCATGTAAAATAATTGGTTTAAAATATCAATTTCTTATTCATTCGCTCGAGTTTTTCTCTTACGAGATGCATGCAAGGTATTATCATAAGTCACTATTCTTAACATTACTAAAAAGAGAAAAATAAAAATAATTCTTAGAAAAATAATCACCGCTTCATTTTGTTAAACTAATGTTAAGTTTTCAATTTCATTACAATCGGTGCAATGGTGTGGAAAAATCATGGCCCAAAAAAACGATAACATACATCCATACATACTACATACATCCATACATACATACATCCATAGATCCGCACGCACTAAATGAAAAAATCGCACTTTTCTGCCTCTCGATGAGACCCGATGTAATTTTTGGCAAAACCCTCACGTGCTAAAATTCAACATAAATGAATACTACAATTTGTGACTTTAATTGACACCATGGGTTCCGTTGTCTTTACCTCGAGAATCCTTTAAAGTCACGCTTGCCGCAAGACCGATTACAATACTTTCCCCATGCTTCGCATTGGATAAAGTAAAAAAACGACTTCAAAAAATTAAATGCAACAAATAATATAATAATAACTCAAAAATAAAATAAAATGCACTAAAAGGTATAAAATAATTATCTTATTTATTTCCAACTAATTGATGAAATTGTTACATGAAATCACTTTTTGAAGTCGGTGCCAAACAAACTATATAAGCGAGCTTACTCGATGTTGTCTTCATTACCCGCCAAGCGTACTAAGATCCGTCGAGTACGATTCATAAAATGTATAAGTTTAGCACCGACTTCAAAAAGTAATTTCATGTAACAATTTCATCGATTAGTTGGAACTAATAAATAAGATAATTATTTTATACCTTTTAGTGCATTTTATTTTATTTTTGAGTTCTTATTATTTTATTTGTTGCATTTAATTTTTTTGAAGTCGGTTTTTTTTCTAAAAATTATTTATTTAGCTATCAAGGGCATCGGAACCAGAAGAATAGACAAATTGACAAATAAGAACGTTGGGAATGGTGTAGGTTCAAGGTGAAACATATTTAATAAAATTAAAAATAAATTGCTAAGTAGGTTTTAAAAATAAAAGAAATATTGCTTATAATCAAGACTCCATATATAAATATATATATATATATATATTTCGGGCAATGAGTTCATCTTCCGTAGTTTACATTGATAACTATTAAAAATAAATTACTACGCAGGCTTCACATATATCAAATCATAGTATCCTTCTGAAGACGGGCTTGGGCTCGTTGCACGAAATATAGGTATATTGAGCCATGCTCATAAGTTAATAATACAACAACTATTTCATATAATCAGTGGCATAACCAGCAAATTTTTATGGGGGGGGAGGTCAGTCCACAAAGCAAAATATTTTGTGTCAATTTTTTTTATTAAAACAAATAGATAGGTACTTCCAGAAATTAAAAAAGAACATAATTCTTGATTAAACATTTGAAATAATATATGTATATTTAATTACGGTCATACGAGCCAGAACATCTCCAATACTAGATATTTATTAATTAGTAGAGATTGTGGTGTTGGTGCAAGGTTGAAACATCTTTAATAAATATTAGGAGTAAATAAATATTATCTATATATATAAAAAAGCCATTGTCAGACAGTACCCGTGGCGCAGCAAGGAACATGTGTGAGAAAAAGCAACTAATATTCAATGATAGTTGTTATATTGTCAAATTTTACAAATAAAACATATCTATTCTCTATATTATATATCTATAATATCTATATATATTAATATATTACTCTATATAGATTAGAATATTAGATTTACAGCGTGTCTCATTTGAAATTTTAGTAAACAAATTATTAATTTTAAATATATTATATATTTAATTTTTTGGAAATAATTCATACCGCGAAAATTAATTTTTTTTTTGAATTTAAGAAAAATATAAATTTTCAAAATTTTTGTAGACAAATTAATTTTAATATATATATATTTAATTTATAATATAAGTTTTAATGAGATATGATTTAATGGGATAATGAGATTAATTCTTAATTTATTACTGCGTAGGTCATTTGAAATTTTAGTAGATAAATTAATTTTAAAATTATTATATATAATTAATTTAGAGACACTTTTTAGATAAATTTAAATATTGAAATGTATTATTAAAAAAGAAATAGGTTTCCAGCCGATAGAGAATTTCGAGAGAAATTGTTGCATGCTCTAATAAAGTATTTATAAAGCATTTAATGATATTTTTTCATCTTTCTTTGATCAATATTCATTATTCAAAAATATTTTTTTCAAAACATATAATTACGGACAGCTAATAATCACATCTCGAGACGCTGCCCGCCAGGGCCACCAGCCCGAGGACCGAGCGGTGCCGGGCGTAATAATATTCTATAACTGTAATATTCTATAACTATGAGTTAATGATTCTTGGTCACTTGTTTCACATTAAGTTTCAAATTTAATGTGAAACAAGTGACCAAGAATCCCTAACTCATAGTAATATTAGATATAATATTTATTTAATCTTATCTTTACTACATATTTTGTCATAAATCGGTTCATAAAATTTCATAATAAGATTTTTCGTTTTTAGTAATTTTCTCAAAAACTGCTCCAAAGATTTTTTTTGAAATTGGTGTACTTATCAAATGTCATAAGTTATTAGTCGTGTAAAAATTTTTAGGATTAACATTTATTTATATGAATTTTAGTTTTTCTATTTTTTATATTAATAAAAATGCTTTTTCCTAATTTTTTCACTCTTCTAAATATAAAGAGTTATGTGGATTGTATCTATTAATAAAAAGGTAATTGCTATTTGCTATCGCCTGCTATCAATCTAGACTTCAGCTACGTATCTTTAAGTTAATAATTCGAAATTTCTCTTCAAATTTCATCAAGAAAAAGATTATTATTATTTTTTACTTTATCCAATGAGTAGCATGGGTAAAGTATTGTAATCCGTCTCGCGGCAAGCGAGACTTCAAAGGAGTCCTCAGGTAAAAACTACGGAACCCATGAACTTAATTAAAGTCACAAATTGTAGTATTCAATTAGGTTGAATTTTAGCACGTGACGGTTTTGTCAAAAATTACACGGGGTCTCGTCGAGAGTCCAAAAAGTTCGATTTTTTCATTTAGTCTGTGTGGATGGATGTTTTCAAGCTTGAGTTGTTTGCCATAAAAGAATTTAGTCTTTTTGATTTTAATTCGATTCTTCCACGTTTTCAGTAGAGGTTGCCATTAATAGTCAAAACATCAAAAATGGAATGTAATAAGGTTATTCCTCTAATATTAGATAAGAATCGATCGTTATTTTTGATTTTAAGTCGATTCCTCCATGTCTTCAGCAATGGTTACTAATAATAGCCGAAACGTCAAAAATCCACTGTAGAATGGTTATTCCTCGAGTATGAGAATCGATCATTATTTTTGAATTAAAGTCAACATGAACTACAAATTACAAGTGATATCTGATTAATAATAAAGGAATAAACATATTAATATTTCAAATGAATTTTGATAATGTTTACAACGATCCGTTGCAGTTTATTTTTATCTATTCTTATTAAACGAGCAAAAATTGTATAGGTATTTATTTGTTTGTATGTAAATATATTTGTTTGATTATATATTTGTATCTTAGTTCTATTTTGAAAACGGCTTTACCGATTTTGATGAAATTCACGGGTTAGGGGGTTTTTGGGGTGACAATTCGATCTGTCACGGTCTCATCTTCGACAAAATTGTTTTTTATGGGTTGTTTTTGTAATCAAATTAATTATTCTCAAGTAGACAAATCCCATTCTTAGGGTTTTAAAAAAGGTTTCCCTTTTCCTTTTGTTACCCAGGCAGACAATGGGTTGCCTTATTATTCTAAAAGGCCTTGAAGAAGTATTGTGATTGTGGATTTTAACATATTTTGTTCAACCTAAACGTTAGAAATATTAATGAACGTTTTATAATTGTTTTTATAAAGAACTTTATTTATTTAATAGAATAAAAAATAATCAAGAATTTATTTAAAAATATATTTCGCATAAGCAGGTCTCAATTTTCTAGAAAAAACAACACATTTTGATAGGTTTTATTTATTAACAATTGGATGAATAAAAATGAATCATATGGTTGAATCAAAACAGGTGCAGGAGGTGGGGTGCGGTGGTGGGGGATCCGGGGGTAGGGCGAGGTTTCGGGGTGGGGTCAAGCGGGGTGGGGGTACAGTGGGCGAATACTATATATACTTGTATTTTTTTTAATTTGAAAACGGCTCTCAAATAAAAATCGACCTTTTTATCAGAATTTTTAAATTAAAAATAATATTAAAATAAAGGTTTTAACTGAAGGAAGAAGTTACCGAGCATCGCTCGGTGCCTCCAGGTACTAAATATTAAACGAACAACAATCAAGTAGGCTGATAGTTTTTGATTAGAGTTCATCAGTCTAAATGTTGATTTAAAATTGTAGCAATCAAAAATAATTTCATTAAATGTTCTTGGTAATAGCTCTTAGTATTGAGGACGAAAATGTAAGTGTCTGGACTAAATTGGCCGAGCTTTCTCTTTCTCTCTCTCTCTACCTTTGAAAGTAGAAATGACTCTATTTTAAATAATTTCGTTTTTAATAAACAAAGCGAGTTTCATATTTTGTTGTTATTTTTTCCATTCTATTCGCAAATCTTTTCTTTTCACAGTCGACAAAAAAACAAAAAGACTGGTTAAATTGTAAATGGTTCAATTGTAATAAAAATCTTTTGTTTTTATTCTACTCTCCCCGTCCACCTGTATTTTATTTTTGAAAATAATTTCGGATTTTGTTTGGTTTATTGAAAAAGAGAACTGGGAAAATAATCAATGCTCATATTATAAAAGATCAGACACAAAAGAAATTACTACGATCGGTTAGGGGTTAGGAAATTGGGGCTTTTGAGAACGCTGGTCATTTAGCCATTGAAAGGGTAAAGAAAAGAAAAATGTGTGATTTGAAAGAAATTAATAATTTAATTATTTTTCCATATATATATATATATATACACAATACTAGGTATACCGGTATGAAGTGAGCGTTTTTTGCTTCAAAATTAGGGGGTGTAAAAAATAAAAATCTAGGCCATTTGACCAAACTCAACCAAATTTTGTATACAAACAGTGGGCCCCCGAACACTAAAAATGCAAAAAATAAACCGCCAAAAATGTGGGCGGGGGCAAAATTAAAATCTAGGCCCTTGGACCAAATTCAACCAGAAGTGTGTGGTAAAGTCAAGTGAATGGCCACATCAGAACGTGTCAATTTATTTATTTATATATTAAATAACTAATAAATAGAGACGGACTGGTATAAATATGCAATTGGATGTTGATGAAAGCAGTCCACGGTGGTTGTAAAAAATAAGACTATAGAGGTTTTATTATTTTACATTTATTTGTTAAACCGACGTTTCGGAGATTTATTCTCTCCTTCTTCAGGGTCTATATAATTGAGGGGAAGACGAACATTAATTAGTATTGGGATTTTCACATGTCATTCATAATATAAAACAAATAATATACACAAAACAAAAATAATAATCATAAATCTACTTACAACAAAAAGTCAATGAAAGTAGTTCAAATCATAATTACTTTCTGTCTCCTTTGACAATGCCAAAAAATTTAATATCATTTTCCAGGAAAATAATTATTTTAAACGAAAAATCTTGGAAATGATTGCAATTAAAAATCTCTTATCGCGCGCAGTAAATTACAGATCCGACGTGATGGACCTGAGTATTTGCTGGGATGGCATAATTAATAATTTAAAACTCATGTGACGAATTTAATTAAAAAAAAAAATGAATAATATGTAAATATATTAATGACGTTTCGAACTATGTTGTTTAAAAGGAAAAAAAAGAACTTTGTATATAATTTTGTTAAATTTTGGGACTGATAATGACCATATTTATAAATGTGTAAATAATTGTAATATAAATAAAAAAAAAAAAACCAACAACTATACCGATATGCGCAACGATATTCTGCGCATCCAATGATTGGTGGGGACATGTTATACATTCATTCATTTATATATATCTCATTAACATATTGATCATCAATTGCTTTTTACTTTATTTCTATTCGAGATGAAAATTTTTTATAATGTTTTTTTTGGCATTGTCAAAGGAGACAGAAAGTAATTATGATTTGAACTACTTTCATTGACTTTTTGTTGTAAGTAGATTTATGATTATTATTTTTGTTTTGTGTATATTATTTTGTTTTATATTATGAATGACATGTGAAAATCCCAATACTAATTAATGTTCGTCTTCCCCTCAATTATATAGACCCTGAAGAAGGAGAGAATAAATCTCCGAAACGTCGGTTTAACAAATAAATGTAAAATAATAAAACCTCTATAGTCTTATTTTTTACAACCACCGTGGACTGCTTTCATCAACATCCAATTGCATACTACGTATACCGGTATGAAGTTGAGCTTTTTTTGGCCCCATTGTAGGGGTGTAAAAAGAAGGAAATAAAAATCTAGGCCATTTGAGCAAACTCAACCAAATTTTGTATACATAACAGTGGGCCCCCAGAACACTAAAAATGGAAAAAATAAACCGCCAAAAATGTGGGGCGAGAGAGGGGGGGGGGACAAAAAATGAAAAATCTGAGGCCCTTGGACCAAACTCAACCGTGCTTTAAAATAATTATGGATTGCTGACTTTCTTAATAAAATTTCACTATTCGCGTTCGCGGTTTAGAGGTACTTTTCATGGCCAATCCTCAAGGCCCTTCTTTATAAAAATGTCTAACAAATTTTAAAAATAATTTATTTTTGGAAAAATTATTAAATATTGTACCCCTTTTGTAGACTTAAGTCCACCCTGTATATACTATATATCCACAGAGTTTCTTGCCGCATTCTTCTCGGTATAAGTGATTTCCGAACCGAAGGTATAGAGTCATGACCTTCATCTATTGTTCCTTATAAGGAGGCTATGATGAATAAAATGAAGATAAATTTATTAATGGATTAACTTACTTTTTAACTTTAAAAAACATTTATTTACAATATTATACAGTAGGTTTTTACGATTAGTAATATTATTCTATAAGGTTACAGATTTTATACATATGTTTTATTATTTTTATCATTTCCTTCCATAATTTGTATTAATTTGAAAGTTTATATTAGGAAAATAAGGACAAATTTTTTTGTGTGAAGCTTTTTTATTTATCCCACCAACGTTTCGTCGACTTTGCCGACTTCTTCAGGGCTTCAAATAGTCATGTCACACATTCGTCTAAATTTTCTGATTATCTTCGTTACTATTGAAGGCTAGCAGAAAACAATTTTTCAAAAAATATTTGGCACATTCACAAAAAAACACAATTTTTCTTTCTTTTTCTTTTTTATATTAACAATTTTATATTAATTAAATTGTTAATATAAAAAAGAAAGAGAAGAACTAATTGTGTTTTTTTGTTAGATAATGCCATATATTTTTTGAAAATTGTGATTTGCTTCTGGCCTTCAGTGGTAACGAAGATAATAAGAAAATTTAGACGAGATGTGTGACATGAATATTTGAAGCCCTGAAAGTCGGCAACATCGTCGAAGCACTTTGGTGGATAAGATAAAGTCACGCAAAAACTTGTCCTTATTTTTCCACAATATTCAAATTAATATGTTTTTATTAATAGTTTCTATGAGCAGTCTCCTGCCTAGTACATTAAGGCTTATACTGCCTTTTTTCCTTAGGCTTTAGATATTTAAGGGTTTATTTAGAATAATCAATGTTAAGTGCATTGATTATATAAAGTTGTTGGTTTTTAAGATGTTTTCGATTATTTATGTTACAGGAAAAGTTACAAGAACAATAAACCTGTTTTCTGTTTTTTATTAATGATTAAATAGGACATGGCGTTGCTTTTACCCGCTTTTACCTTTTAGTACAGATCCTAAATAAGATCTAAAAATTCCGCACTGGTTTTCCTGTTGCTTTAATCGTAGTTCCAAAGAAAACGCACTTCAATACATTTTCTAATTAAAGGGAAAAGAATAATTGAAAGTCGCATAGTAAACACATCAGCTTAAAATTATTATTAATATTATTATTTATTCAAATTTAGGGAACAGAAGAAAAGATTATTTTTATTACAGACAAAAGGATCAGCCGGGGCTCGAACCGGGATCTTTGCATATGTACTGCAATGCTTTGTCAAAAGAGATTTACCTCCCATATCCACTAAGCTACTGATCCCCGAACTCAAACTAATACCTTTTTGTCTATATGAATTATGGAATTTCTTTTTAATACTCTCCTCGTTCATTTTCGCAGCGTAGGCGCTTGATTCATTAATTAAACAATTAATTATTCCAGCGCCCCCCAATCGATCGCGAGACCCCAAAGATCAGAAATTAATTTTCTCTTCGCCCGAGGTGCGACCACAACGAGGCCGTGTAAAGACAATTAATAACAAATTCAAATTTAGGGAACGAAAAAAAGATTATTTTTATTACAGACAAAAGGATGGTCCTTTGGGGTCTGCGATCGATTATTATTATTATTATTGTTTAATTAATGAATCAAGGCCCACGCTGCGAAAAATGAACGAGGAGAGGATTAAAAAAGGGGTTCCATAATTCATATAGACAAAAAAAGGTATTAGTTTGAGTTCGGGGATCAGTAGTCTTAGTGGATATGGGGAGAGTAAGCCTCTCTTATGACAAAGCATTGCAGTACATGCATGCAAAGATCCCCGGGTTCGAGCCCCAGCGCTGATCCGCACATGTCTGTAATAAAAATAGTCTTTTCTTCGTTCCCTAAATTTGAATTTGTTATTAATTGTCTTTACACGGCCTCGTTGTGGTCGCACCCCGGGTGAAGAGAAAGTTATTTTCGATCTTTGGGGTCTGCGATCGATTTGGGGGCGCTGGAATAATTAATTGTTTAATTATTATTTATGTTTTTATATTTTCAAATCATTAAAGTATACATAATCTGTTTTTAATTATAAATGATAATTATCTTTCTCTGTTTTTGAATTAGAAGTTCCATTGGAACTCTTTTAAGTTAATATTAATTAACGACAATGTATCTTATTCTTCAGGGGATTTCCCCTTTGCCACCGAAATGTTTTCCCATGAGCGAAATAATTGGCAAGCGTCTTGTCATTTTCATTCACTTATTACTTCATCAGAAAGAAAGCAATTTAAACATTTCTTAAAAGATTATTATTAAATAAGAGCATCAAAATGACAAGCCAGTTAATGAAATAATTAATTGTCTGTTAAAATCATTCTAATCTTCTGTTATCCACTTCACTTTCAATTGAAATCGGAATTACTCAGAAGATTCGGCAAGCGAAACTCCCCAGGCGAGTGAACCAAGTAGATGGATACTTTATTCATTTTTTGCTTATCATATTAGGAATATCTGGAATCGTGTGAAAACATAATTTTAATGATTTTTTTATCTGTCTTTCTGTATGTCTGGATTCTTGTATCCTAAATAGAGACATTTCGTAGAAAGTTTGTTCTAGTATCAAAATGTTTAAATTGTGAATTAAAAACAAGTAATATTTTGATATTTCGAGTTTCATAAAATTAAATATAAATTACTAGGTAGGTTTCACAAATAAAAAAAAATATTTCTAATGAGTTATTATAAGAGACCGGATTCCTATGGAATTGCATATTTTGTTTGCCGCCACATACGACCCAGGGTATCTAGGATTCTGTGGGTTAAATTTTAAACTGCATATTTTTGCATATTTGAATAATATTTCATAAAATTGCATATTTGAAGGATATTGCATAAAATTGCATATTTCTCCGCCAAATACAGGGGTTTCAAAAGTAATTTTTCGGTGAAAGAATAAAAAAAAATTAAATTTAAAACAGGGGAGGACACTAATTTAAATTCGAAGAGGCTTCAACGACATAAAGTGCAGTGTTGGACCACGAAGTAGGAAGTTGGATAACAAAGGATGTAAATAAGCTACAAAATAACAACCTACTCAATTTTCTTATTATTCAGTTGTACTAGATACCTACTATATTCTACACGAAAATGACGAAAAGTTTGCAATATTTTTCTTCCAAAGTAAAGGTGGGGGGTTAAAGTTGCTTTAAATTTAGTGGAGCGTTCTTTTTCATTGTATAAATTAATTTTAAGTGACCGTAGACATAATAACCTGAAGCTAATTTAGAAATATACTTATAAACATTAATTATTCAGAATTACAATCAACTTTTAATTATTCTTTAGATCCTTTGTTAATTGTTTAATTATTTCTTTATTTTTTATATTATTTTTAATGGTCTTTGGGAACTATAGCCCATTTTGGCCATTGAGTCTTAGTGTGTGTGTAAATTATTGTAGGGATCAGATTATAGCTGGTCAAATATTTTCATTATTTTATTAGTTTATTATTTGTACGTCAATAAGAAAAGCTTGTTAATATAAAAAAATAAAAGCAATACAATACAATCGTGTCTGTGAAATAAAACTACCCCCCCAGTATTTTTACGATCACATTTTTGAAACATTATTATATTTATTATGTTGATTTTATTCAAGTGCACCTAATATTTCTTTGAGTTTAAAGATTTTCTAATATATTAAATGAAATGAGAATTTTGTCCAATGTTTTACGCAATAAAAGTACATATTTGACACTTGTCTATAGCTTACTTTATCATTTTATTTCTTTCATAGCACTCCTTCAAATATATACTCTTTTTGTCTTCAATTTTAATTTTTTAGTGCATAAAAAAATTTATTTTGCCATTTTTTACTGCATATATTTGCATATTTTTTTATGATAATGATGAGAGAGGAGTTACACCAAAAAGGTGCAACCCCTAAAGGCCTGGGTTGGCTCCTCCATCGTGAAAAGAAGAAGAAAGAATTTTATGGGTTGAGCGGGGGTCGAAGGTATCTGTGGATACGGGTATTAAATAGCTGAGGGTTATAAGTCGCGGGAAAGATGGTGGCAGGGAGCGAGTTCCAGTCTCTGGAGGTCATAGGGATAAAAGAGTTGGCGAAAGCGCTTGTTCGACTTTTATCCAATTTGACAGCGAAGGGGTGCTGAGCGTTAGAAAACCGCGTGTTTCTCGTAAAGAGGGCATTAGGGCGGATAATTGATTTCAGCTCGACTGAACAGACACCGCGATAGTATCTGTAGTAGAGGGAAAGGGCAGAAACGGTTCTTCGGTGAGCTATGGAGTCGAGTGAGTTGGTTAGAGCCGGGTCTCCTATTAGTTTAATTGCTCGCTTCTGAATTGCATCCAGTGTAGCAAGAGAATGCTTGGAGGCACCCCTCCACAGATGAGAGCCATATTCGAGACAGGGACGAATTTGAGCCTTATACAGTATAAGAAGTTGACTGGGAGTATAACTGCGTATTCTGCATTTTCCTTGCATATTTCAGCATTTTTAACTGCATATTTTAATTAATATTTTCACAGTTTTTACTGTATAAAAATCCAGTCTCTAGTTATTATATGTATATAATTTGACAAGAATACGAATTGCTTAGTTTAGAATCCGATAAAAACTGGATTAAGGGCGAAATGCCTTCAAATAAACGTTCTTTAAATATTTGAAATAGGAAAACAAATTGTCCCAACTCCCAAGAATGAAACATTCTCATTATTATAACATGAAACAGAATAGATTTTAAGCAAAAGAACTTTTCCAAAATTCAAGTGAAAATTGTTTCTTCTTTTTTATGATAAGCGATATTTTATACCGTCTCGACGATTCCAAATGGCATTTTTGTAGAGAAGGAAAAAACACGAATTTTGTAAAATAAAACTTTTTTTTAATAGGTCCATTAGCGCAATAAATTTTAACTTCCAACAATTTATCAATTCTTCGCTGTTCAGTCAACAAGTTACAGGGCGGTAAAAAAAATAAATAAAAAAAAAAAATTGGAAACAGAGTAAACTATTAGAATATATGAACTGGCCAATAAAATCCCAAGTTATTTATGGGTTATTTCTTTATGTTATAATAAAATATTCAATTTCCATTTACCTCCCACCCCTCCCGATGCATTATTAATTTTCATCTTAGTTAATAAATATTTGAATATTCTTTTTAAGGGGTAGTGATCGGAAGGGGAGGGATGAAATAAACATTAAAATACAGACTGTACCAAAATAAATTGCACTCAATATTCATAATAACAATTTTAAAATAAATGATGCTGATATTTTGGATCCATCATTTTAACAAAAAATGATAATGTCTGAAAATACTTCGTTTTTTATCTGACGTCATTTTTTCTTTTAAAAATATATCTGTGGTTTTTGCCAGAAACCCAAAAACTCCAAAAACGATTTTTGGGGTAGGAGTTTTTAAAAATATAATTAGATATAGTAATTAAGGAATAACAAATAAAATAATCATCCCAGAGAATTTATTATAATAATAATAATCACTACCATGAAAGGATTTTTTATTTGTAAATCCTTAATTAGTAATATCTAACTATATAGGTACTATTAATTCATTTTTGGAGATATTATTTTCTTTCTAACACTCCAGCTATATTATAAACTTTTGTAATTGATAAGATATTGAGTCTTGATTTTGTACATCTCATCATTTTACTAAATATTCGGACTTGGTTTTGTATTAGTTTTAAAATTGGCGGCCGATTTTTAATCTCGGATGTACAACAAATAAAACCCTTCCGTAGTCTTTACCTGAGGACCCTTTGAAGTAGGACTTGTGGCAAGACCGATTCCAGCACTTTACTCATTATTCGCATTGGATAAAGTAGTCAAGCAAAATCACATTGATAAAATCGATCTGAGGCAGCGAATCGGGAAAACTCGAATGTTTATATGGTATCGGTAAACTCTTCCTTTTCTATTATCTACCTATTTAAAGCTTAAATAAAAATTAGCCTTTCATACATGCCTGATGGACTTCCATGCCATAAGCTCTGGAGCATTCCATCAACAAGTGGACTCGCCTAGCTCATACGCAGCTTTCATTCTTCTATGCGCAAAGTGTTGCCTAAATACAGGCGCGCGAATCGTAAAATATCAAGTTCAAATTCAGACTACATTTTGAGGATTTTAAGGTATTTTTTTCTCGACAATACTAGCAAAAAGTTAATGCTCGAGTATATTGAAGAGACAATAAGGATTCATAATTCATAAGTCCAAAACTTTTTGCTGTTTATGTACCACTACTAGTCAATCTCGTGCTCGTTTGACAAATCTGGCAACACTGTCCGATCTTGTATATATTTTATCATAGAAATTTCAGATAAAGTACATTATAAAGGTATATTTATAAAACAAAAAGTTATTAATAAGCGATTGAACGGTGTTGCGACAATGGCTATATTAAAAAAAAACGTCAAAAAATTACTATAGTTAACCCACTTTTTAGGACAAATAAATGCGTTGTTGCCAGCTTGTTTTTAGTGTAAATTTTTCATTATTTATTCATTATTATCTCAGAAACTGTGTTGTAACTATGAATTAAAATTTTCTTAAAAAATGTATTAGTTATTGTTTAATGTTGCTTTAGTTTTTTATAATAATGGTAAGAAGAATTTCTTAATTATAATTAAAAATGCATGTAAGCTTTCCGATATCCCGTATAGTGCAATGTATAAGAGTATGAAAAACTCTATCTTTGGAATTTAATATCTCCGGAATTATATTGTTCATAAATTTCGTTTTGCCACCAATCGATGCAAAAGTATTTAAATAATAATCTCTCTAAATTTCAAAAAAAACTACCTTAATTAGTTCAGATATTTATTTATATTTTATAATTCAATATTTTTCTTAGACGTTCAAAAAAAAATCGGATTCGTTAAAAAGCTCTAAATAAAAAAATAATTCAAATTCAAGTTCGATTTCGGACAAGAGTTACAATATTCATGAGTAAATAAAACTATTCAATTAAATTTCATATTTTCAGAATTATTATTATTAATTATTTTTTGTCAAAGTTATTTTGTTGCACCCTATATTGTTTCAAAAAAATGTGGGGGTTATTTTATTAAAATATGAAATCTTTTATTATAATCACATGACATAAACTGAGTTTTATAATCCATTAGAGTAATAATTTAATAATAAATTATAACCGGTGTGGTTGCATTGAATGGATGTTTTGAAACGATAAAATTTTAGTTACTGCCCCATTTGTACTCCGCTCTACGGCAAATTATTTATCTTTAGGGTTGGTAGCACTACTAACACTGTAGTATTCAAAATACAATTATTTTACTAACAATAAAATTACTCATATTTTTATTAAGTTTTATCAGATAAAAATTTAGATTGAATTTAATAAATTATTATCGAAATGTTGAATTGATTTTCGAAAAATAAATTAAAAAAATATATATTTACTTACCAATGATAAAATAGGAAATTTATTAACCCTAGAACGCATAGGGCCGGCTACACCATTTCTTTTCAATAACTTTCAGAAAAGGGGTTCAATAATCTCCAAGTTTTTAATATTTCCTCATTAATACATAATAAAAGTATTTTTCTATAAAAAAATGATATACCTAATTTTTTCTTGGAACCATTTTACAAACACAAAGCTACAAGAAGGGCCTCTCAGGCCCGGGTTGAGTATTAAAACAAAAGCAAAAATATATTGATATATTATAAATCCTGATATAAATTAATAAAAAAATGAATATAATTATTGAAATATGTTTTATAAAGCATAAAACCTATAGTATGCCACGAGGGGTGAACCGCGACCTAATATCATGTACACCTAATTCCACTTTCATTTTCATTTCCTAGTAGAAGAAAATAGACGAAGGAGCATTATCTAATGAATTCCAAAATAATTCCACATAATTTCAAAGACGTGTACACCTAATTCCAATTGCGATTCACCCTTCGGTGGGCCATTTTATTTATTTTATTTTAATAGAGCATTTACTTACTATATTTATGATATTTGCCTTTATTCAAAAAGTAATATAGAGCATTCTTAAAGTATTATCAGTCTCTGATTAGTTCCCTTAGGATAAAAACCTAATGAAATTGATATTATAATTGTGTACAAAGTAAACAACTTTTTTATAATTAGAGGACGCTATTTACTTTTAAATCAGTTAATTACGCATTTTTTAAGCAAAGTGCTTTTTTATTTTCTCCTATATATATACTAGCTAAAATCATTGTGTTTTATCGTATAATTAGTGAAGCGTATATTTAGTTAGTTTTCTTTCTTTTTTTTTTGGGGGGGGGGGGGGGGCGGTTACAGCCGCTAGCCTAATGGCGCTAAGTAGGGAGAGAAAAGTTAAAAAGTCTCAGGAGACATTTTCCCGATGGGACCAACTGGTCACTCCACTCCGTGTGTGTCGGAGAAAGGGAGAAAACTTTCTCCAATAAAGACAATGAAGAAGAGAAGAAGAAACGAGCCTGGGCCTAAATGGCAGGGCGTAGCCTTTTAGGGGAGAAATGAAAGAAACGTGAAATATGCTCGAGACGCGTCATATGTAGGCAAAGTAGCGAGGATTTCTGCCGGGGCGTGCCAAGACTAACAACTAACCAAACCACCTCTACAACAAAATCACCCACCAACAAGGGGGAAGAAAATGAGATTTTTAATTTCGGAGAAAATTCGAAACCGGCCGGGATTATTTTAAACAATGATAAATGTTATTTTGCTCAAGAATTCCGAAAAGAGCTAGGGGTAAATTATTCGGAAACGCGTTGAAATTAACTGAGTGCTTGCTAAAAAAAATAAGCTGGCCAAGTTCATTTGCTGTTGATAATGAGCAGGGCCGGATTGAAGAGTATTCCGCCTATAGGCTAAAGTCCATTTGCCACCCCCTCTACTATAATATAGTTCATATTTGTTTAATACTTAATTTTATTTATTTTCTTAGAAAGACGGCCTGGTAAGCGAAATAAGTAGGTCCATAAATTATTTAATTGTATTCAATTTCCTATATCTGTATAATATAAAATTACGGTTTATCTGTACATTGTTTCAAATCACGCCAAATTTTGTTAACACACGTTTCAAGCAAAGTTATGAACGAAAACACCCTCCGCGAAATTCCTGTCTGTATTTCTGTCTGTCTGTCTGTTTCAGTGGTTTCAGCGAAAAGCTGCTCACGATTCACGTAAAAACGGCTGAAGGGATTATAATAAAATTTCATATTTACATCAGATGTCTTCTAACTTACGTTTTTAGCTATATAACGTTTTGTTATTTTGACCCCAGAAAGGGATTTGGGAGGAGGGGGAGGGGGGGGCACGAATGAAAATTATGAAATAACTCCTAAACTATTAACTCTACGGCAAATTTTATAATCAGTTGTAGGGGATGTGATTTCTAACAATTTTTGTTTGAAAAAATTCCCCAAAAAACAACTCAAAAAAGGGGGGGGGGGTCAAAATATGAAAATTCTTCCTCTTTGACCAAACTCAACCAAATTGTGTATACATAATCTGTGGGTCACTTGAAGGCTAGAAATGCAAAAACTAACGACCCAAAATGGGGGGGGGTGTCAAAAAATGAAAATTCTTAACCTTAGAGCCAACTTAACCAAATTTCGTATACATAAATGGCGTAATGGGGGGGTCAGATGAGGGTCCAGAGGCGTAGTGAGGTGGTGCGGAGCGGGGTGGAGGGCACGGGTGTGGGTGGCGCAGTGAGGAGTGAAGGTTCAGGTGAGGATCCAGAGGCTTAGTGGGGTGGTACGGGAGTTGGGCTGAGAGGTAGGGCGATGGTTGGGCACGGGTGCGGGCGGTTGGAGGTGCTGGGTGGGGTTCGGGGGTGGGGGGGGAGTGTGGTATGAGGGTGGGGTTCGTGGGTTGGGGGTTCAGAGGGGGTGTCCCCTGGTTACCAAGAGGGCCGCCGAAGGCGGGCCTTGCAGATAGTTATATAACTATAGTTATTCAATACACTGAAGAAGGAGAGAACAAAAGTCTCCGAAACGTATGAAATTGAATGAAATTAAATAATTTATGGACTGCCTTTCATTATAACTTACTTATTTTGTTTAATATATCTGTTTTATACAACAAAAGGATAGAGTTCATTGGGTTTTTTCATCTTTTTAATACAAAAAGTTCATTTAGTTTGGAAAAACTACAATTTTAATGGTTTATATAATAAATTATATAATCAAATTAGTTATCTATTTGTTTGTTTTTTTACTTACTTCTTTTAAGATTCGTTAAAAATAAAATGGGTTTCGAACTTCATTAATTAATTTGTTCCTGGAGAAAAGTGATCACTATTTCAAATATATTTTTAAGTAACATGTATTCTTAAATTCGTACGGAAAATATTATTATTATTATTATTATTTTAATTATTATTGGCGTGTCGGCTACGAGGCCATTGACGCCACTATGCTTGTTTTAGCTATACAGCTCAAGATTATTCGATTATTAGATAGCTAATAGATAAATAAATTAATAAAGTAAAGGGTGTGTAGTTTCACAGTGAATGAAATAAAACTCAAAGAGGTTTATACAAACTCAATATATTTCGGAATATTAGCCCATCATCAGGAGTTTACAGGTTAAAAACTCCTGATGATGGACTATTAATCCGAAATATATTGAGTTTGTATAAACCTCTTTGAGTTTTATTTCATTCACTGTGAAACTACATAACCTTTACTTTATTAATTAATATCATGTTTCACATAAAACCTACACCACTTTCTCTAAGTAAATAGATAAATAGGTAAATAAATAAATAAAATAAATATAAAAAAAAAAAAAAAAAAAAACAGGAATAGAAATATATGTCTGAAAGCCTTGGGTAAGTACCCTTTAAATGTACTTTAATAGGTCTATCTTTGAGAGATAATTTTTTATGTTACTTATATAATCTTCCCCTTCTAAGATATCCCTTGAAAAAATGTCATTTTTAATTCGCTGATTTCTATATAAAGGACATTCAAAAAGTATATGAGTTATATTGACTAATTGATCACAGGGGATGCACCAGGGCGGATTTTCTCCCCGAAGAATGTGACCATGTGTTAAATAACATTGTCCGGTTCTTAGACGGAAAAGAATCACCTGTTCTCTTCTAGAGAGATTTGATTTTTGGAGACCTGTTATTTGAGGCAAATATTTTCTCAATTTGCTATTGCTAATTTGTTGCCATTGGTTTTTCCAATTTTCTATTATATTTGATTTAATGATATTTTTGGATATCCTCGTATATATATAATATTATTAACGTCTGAAATACTTTATTTTAAATTTTGAATAAATTGCCAAACTGCCTCCCCTGAAAATTTGCCGCTCTAGACTGCAGCCTACTTAGCCTATTTAAAAATACGGCCCTGATAATGAGAGAATTTGTGGAATTTTTTCATGAATCAAAGTTAAATCACATCTACATGGGCGCCGGCAGGATTATTTTCAGGGGGGTGCATCTGCATCTACACACTATACTATTAACTAATAAAATATAATTTATAATACAGCCGATTCTCGATAATTCGAACTCTTCAGCTGTAAACTTCGGTAAATCGAAAAAATGCTGTGTATTTTGACACGCTCGATAGAAATACTTTTCGTAACAAGAGGGGGAGAGAACGTTCTATAATTCGAACTAGGCCACTTCCCCTCTTTATAATTCGATTTTTCCTACCAATGTTTACTACTCATTTATTCTTAATTTTTTAATTAGCTATGTTATTATCTATTGCAAAGTTGATACATACTAATGTAATTTTTGAAGTGACAACTTCTTTTGGGAGGGTAAACCGCTTCGTTACGTAACGCGTTACGGCGCCAGTCTGTCTGGCTTCCCCTTCTCTCACAGCGGTATTAATTTTCAGCAACGCTCATAGAATTTTCTTTAAAAAAAGACTTGCCGGATGTCAGATTAGAACCTGAGACCTCTTGCATGAGAGGCGAGACACTTTACCACTAGACCATAGAACTATTTTAAAAATCTTTGCTTTTTACTTTTACTAAAATGAATATTTTTGAATTAGACTTTATTATAAGTGTGGAAATAATTGAATATATTATATATAGCTATGTATTTTATAAATAGAATTTATTGAATATATTTTATAGATAAAAGATTTTATGAATAAATAACCTTTCCTTACATTATCATATTGATATACATAAAATTTAAGTAATAACTTAAGCTTTCCTCAAGTTAAACAATTTCAATATTAAATAGTTCAACTTAGATTAGTTTAAGTTATCACTTCTATCGCACACATATATTTTTTTATTCTTTTTTGTCAAAATTACTATTATTATTTTTACTTTTTTACTTGAGACTATATAAAATGTATGTAAGCTCATACATATTTTCAAAAATATTTATAATAAAAACTCTTAATAATTCGATTTTTTTTCTTTCCTCATTGATAATTCAAATTTTTCTTGTAGTCCCTTGGATTTCGAATTATCGATAGTCGACTGTATTTATAATTCATTAACAAGGTGATGAACAAATTTGGACAGCAAGACTTTAATTCTGAAACTTTTGGGTCCAGGCAGGTTATAAATTTGCATGAAGCTAAAAGATTTTATTTTTATTTTTGACAAGGCTTGGTTCGATCACATATGTGTACCGCATTTTGTGTCTAACTCCTAATTAAATGAAGATGCCCCAATAAATTCAGGCCGAAACGTTTTATTAAAGGTGTTTTATTGAACTCAGTGATTCCATCTTTGGCTGATACCTCCTCCTTCATCTAATACAGCAACCTAGACGCCTTAACTTTTTAATCAAACAGTGACTTGATACAAAAATTATTTCTTAATCTTTTTCTGCGTATTTTCTTTCATGACAAGGGGTGCAAGTGCCCGCGCCCATGCAAACCAAACCTGTCAGGTACAATAATCACATTTACATGAGCAAAAAAGGGCTCTTACTCTCGCCCTATTATAAAAAAAAATCACGAAAAATTAAACAATTCCCAAAATAATCATTCGATTAATTTTTTTCATAGAAGTTGTGTATTCAAATTCAAAATACAAAAAACAGTAAGCAATTAAAGGGCTACACGGCTAAAAACGATAAGGTCCCATATCAAGCTTTTTCTTTTTAATTTATTTTCAAAATTTTTGTTTTATATTGTAGTTTTCTTTTATTAATCGTATTTTGAATTTTATTAAAAAAATTTTTTGCCTTCCACAAACCTATAATCTATTTTGATACATAGATTTCTGAAAAGTTTAGTAAAACTGACAATGATCGTTTTTAGCCGTAGACCTTCAAGAGTGTAAAAAATAAATATTGTCAAGCTTTTGTATTATTATTACTTAATTAATTTCAATAAAATTCTAATCAAGCTAGCGCGGGTTCAAGCCCGACTCGCTACAAATTCTTGATCCTCTATAATCTGATCCCTTCAGGGCGAAGGCAATGGCAAACCACCTCTGTGAAAAATTCCTTAGGAAAATTACAATGACCTGATATCCTTGGAAACATTTCCACTTATTAAGGGATGAAATTAAATTACATCATATTAATAAAAGAATCTTACTAGATGGACCCAGATCTTTAGGGGATGCACCTCTTTGGTGTAACTCCGTCTTTCAACAATTTCATTACAAAAAAGATAGAAATAAATTTGTATTGTATGGTTTTAATACACCAAGTTTTTACTGGCGCAATTAATTTGAGAAATGGGCAAAAAAATATAGTAAATAAATACATTATGAGAAATACAATAAATAAATATCACGTCCATTATACTTATTTATTTTTCTTTTTATATTGGCTATAAAATAGCAAACAGACAGAAAGCAAACAAAGGGGAGGAATAAATAAGCCATTGACACAGAAGGAAAAAAATATAAAACGCAACCCCTCTGTCAAAATAAATAAGCATAGTTGACAATCTACATTATATTTATTTGTAATATATTTACTTACAATATAGCGAGCAAATAGAAAATTAGAAAATATTTTTTTAGTAACTCGATCATTTCACAATTCTTTGTTTAACCCGAGAGGAATGTATTTTATATTAAATGCATTTCGATTTTTATCTATGATATTTTGATTAAATATAGTTAAAGTATTTTATAATTGGTATTTCAATTAATATAAGAATTTTTAAATTTAATCCTAGAACACACAAGCTTTTTCACAAACACAGTCACGAGGCGGACTACATGTGTAATTAATTGGTTTATAACACATTTTTCAATTATTATATTTATTATTATTTTTTTATTAATTTATATCAAGATTTATACAAATAAATAATAAATCAATACTTTTTTTACTGATTTTATGTATTTTTTACTACTTCAAAAATATCAGATCCATGATCTCATCTTAGCTAAACAAATTAACCAGAATACATGTTAGTTTATTAGATATTATTAATCCCATAAGCAAATTTTCAATTAAAAACTTGTTTAAAGGAGATAGTAAAGGTGTGTGTCTTCTGGATTAATACATTTTTAATTTATTTAAATAAAACAGATTACTATAATGTTTTTTTCAATTAAAATTCTTGTGGTAGATGAGGCTTGTAAAACCTTGAAGACTGGTGGATTGTGTTCGTTAAGAAAGAAAAGAATTACTTCTTATTTCTATATTTTAACATTTAATTTTCAGAAAAAATTCAGAGACGTTTCGGCGGATATTATCTCGCCATCTTCAGTCTAAAGGCAAAAAACAAACATTCAATTACAATTTTGGACATAACTCAACCTCACATTACACAATTGTTTACATATTCATTGTGCTTACAAGACATTTAAATAAATCAAAATCAATACAATTGAAAAAAACTCACCTACTATTAAGAAAAGTCTGGATTTGTGGCACACCTGAATATAAAAAATTATTTGACACGTTCCGATGTGGCCATCCACTTGACTTTACCATACACTTCTGGTTGAGTTAGGTGCACAGGCCTAAATTTTCATTTTTTGCCCCCCTCCCCCCATTTTGGGCGGTTAGTTTTTGCATTTTTAGTGTTCTGGGGGCCCACTGATTATGTATACAAAATTTGGTTGAGTTTGCTCAAATGGACTAGATTTTTATTTTTTAAGCCCCCCCCCCCCCTAATTTTGGCGCCAGAAAAAAATATTTTCATTATTATAGGCTCATTTTATAATATATTTCATTTTTCTTGTTTTTTTAGCTTAAAAATATTATAATTTTAAATTTTAATCCCCTCCTTTCCTCCTTAATTTTGGGGTCGAGATGCACCAAAATCTAATCAGGTTTTATTCTCAATGTACCAAAACTACGTGTGGAATTTGGTTTTGATATTCACACTAGTTTTTGAGCTAGCTCGTCCACAAAAAATTTGATACACAGACTAACAGACTATACAGACATTTTGACAAAACAATTATTATCTCGAAAAATATAATTTTTTCGATGTTCACTTATTTGAGCTTTTTTGTAGACCGAAATGCCCTGGTTTTGCCTAATTTTTTTTAATTAAAATAGATTCAGCCGTTTTGAGATATTACGAAAAAAACATTTTAAAAAATCCCCACTTTTTTCATGCACTATTACAATTCTTGACCATACCCTGTCTGGTACCTTGCGACACATTTGACAATCTTTCGCGTCACACAGGTTGGGAAACACTTTTCTAATTGACCATTTATTTGTAACTGAATAACTTTTTATTCAAAAAATTGTATCTTCTTTATCGTTGGTTCTTGGACTGTACATCTTTTTAAGTATGTTTTAATAATCGAATTATAGGCGTATATAAAGCGAGCCTATAATTTATTAGAATGCAATTACCTTTGTTGGGGAGATGTTTTAAAACGAGTTCAGACTTGTTTGTTCGAATTCGAATATGTTTTTGAATTGGATCCTTATAAAAGTTCCCTTTTAACTATTAGGAATTTGTACAATAACTACTACTATCTATTGCAAGATTCAAAGTCCACTCCCCACTATGACGTCATGGTCCCTCTAGCTCTTACATTTAGGACTGTAAACCCCGTCAAGCAGAAAACGACACTATCCAGTAGGGAATTTACAGTAGCTATTTTTACTTTCAGCTAACTCCAACTCAGAATACGAAGATCAGTAACTACTTGATGAGCCGAACCCTCCAAGTATCTACTGGGATCTCGAGGGGTGAGTTTTTGAAAAATTTTAATTATCCTCTTAATACTAAATATTCTATTACTCGGTAAGCTAGACAGGAGAAACTTGTAGTATTTAATTTTTTATATTTTACATAATTGATCTCGGGAGTTACATGGACATTAGACACTGTGGGAATACTAATTCAATAGATTCGAAAATTTCAATTTTTTTGTTTCTTTTTCTTTTTTCATATCCTTTTTTAGAGATGTCTGAAACAGGGAGAAATTGGATTCCCGATCGACAATTTCAGCTTTTATATTCAAATCCTTTAAATTAAGAATTAATATAAATAAACTAAATAAAATTTAAATTCAGGGTGGTTTAAAAATTAAATAAAAATATTTAAACGTGAATTCATTGATATAAACCAAAATTTTTGGAATAAAAAATTAGGGTATAAAATCGATATATTTTAAACTTTTTTTTTTTTTATTTTATTAACCCTTTGTTATTAACTAGTATATCTCAATTATTTTGTAAGATATGGAATCCTTGGTATCCGGATCACATTTGACCAGTTTATTTTTTTATTTTTACTTTTTGATCTCTCTATAAGTAAATTTATCATTAATCTTTATTTTATTCAATATTTTGTCTTATAAATAAAAAGCACATGACGTGAGTTTCACTTATAAGCAAATAACCACCCTTTATTAAAAATTTTCCCTTTTTCAAATTGGCCCACTGTACTTCAGATAGGCCACTTTTACCAAAACCATGCTGTGGATTCCCTCTCTCGTCAGAGTTGCCCCTTTAAATTGAAAAATAATGTGCTGAAATCTAAAAAATTATATATGTTATTTGAATTCATTTAAAACAATATGTAATTATTTAGTTACAACTAAACGACGAAATACATATTAACATGAAATCACTTTTTGAAGTCGGTGCCAAACAAACTATTTAAGCGAGCGTGCCCTCCAAACGTACTAAGATCCGTCGAGTGCGATTCATAAAATGCATATGTTTGGTAGGTTTAGTTATTATTAAAAAAAAATTAATGCGAAAAATTTTGTAATTTCGAAATAATAAAGATTGTTTGATAACTGTTAGTTCTTATACCTATAAAATAAGATATAATTTATTTTGGCTTTGATTACTATATAATTGTTTAGCTTGGGGCTCCTAGCCCCTTCATTGTCCAGTATTTTCTCTCCACGGCCCTGGAATTTCTTCTAGTCGATACTCAACTTAACATTCAAATTTTAACTTAACCAATTAGTGATTTCTAGATTATTGACATTTCCTGCCATTCTGTAAATTTAATATCGATTCTCTTATTTGGAATATTGTTTTAAAAATTAGCAAGAGTTTTTATTCAGAATAAATTTTTCTCATCAATTATTTTCTGTTATTTGGTAGTTCGTCTTTTTAATAACTGAAATTGTCTTGGTTGTGGACTGTATTTCTTTTATAGGTTCTTATTATTAAATTTAAAATATGGAAGGTTTATTTTAAATTAGTGAAGCAATGATTAACCAGTTAGATTAGTTTTTTAATATATAATTTAATGATAAATGTTTGCTGTTATATTTAAAAATGTTTCTGATCAGAGTTTTTAAATAAGGCCACGTTGATTCGAATACAGTTTGGGTCCAGAGGTTGGTTAATTGGTGTGAAAAAATAAGATTCACCACACACGTCGACAGATTTTTAACCGACTTCAAAAAAGGAGGAAGTTCTCAATTCGACTTAATTTTTTTTGTCTATGTTACCTGATATCTTCGCCAATTGTGAACCGATTTTGATGATTTTTTTGCATTGGGTTCAGTTTAGTTTCCGATTGTCCCGTTTTTTTTCATTGGTATTGGACCTTTTTTGATATGTGCGTTCAGGCATAACTTCTTTGTTTAAGAACCAATTTTAATGATTCTTGTTTTATTGGAAAGAGGGTACCTTAGGGGTGGCTCCGTATTAATTTAGTCAAGTTCTGAAGATATGATCAATGACGAAATAACGTAAATCTCCAATTCTTATGACCAAATAATTGAGATTATAATAAATAAAATCTTTAATAAAAAAAGTCTTAAAACATTCATTTAAAACCCGCAAACGTTTCGAGAGAATTTATATATTTATGAATTGAATTTTATTATCATTTTCTGATTCTTTCGCCCGACGCTTTCTTTTACGAGATGCATGCAAGGTATTTTATTAAGTCACTATTAATAACATCACTAAAAAGAGAAAAATAAAAATAATTTTTATAAAATAAAATAAAACCGAATTCAAAAAATTAGATGCAACAAATAAATTAATAATAACTTAAAAATAAAATAAAATACACTAAAAGGTATAAAATAATTATCTTATTTAGTTACAACTAAAACGACGAAATATTAACATGAAATCACTTTTTGAAGTCAGTGCCAAACATATGCATTTTATGAATCGCACTCGACGGATCTTAGTACGTTTGGAGGGCACGCTCGCTTAAATAGTTTGTTTGGCACCGACTTCAAAAAGTGATTTCATGTTAATATGTATTTCGTCGTTTAGTTGTAACTAAATAAGATAATTATTTGATTTGATTTTTAAGTTATTATTAATTTATTTGTTGCATTTACTTTTTTTGAAATCGGTTTTATTTATTTTTTATAAAAATTTTTTTTGATAGTAAAATATTGCTATTCTCGATCATGAACGAAGTCCCTGATGCCAGGATTATTAAAATTTTAACAAAAAGATGATCGGGCATCTCTTCCGACGTACCTTTTAGCCTATATTTTAAATCATACAAAATATTAAATCTTTTCTTTTTCGTGATCCTGATCCGGGAAACCACCCTTTATACGAGAAGACAGAGTCTCCGTTTAATTTCTGCTGATTTTTCGGAAGTGGTTGTCATTAAAAGGACAATAAAGATGAATCGAGGAGTGAGGCAGGAAGGTTGAGGGTGGAAAATCGGTTGAGGGTGAGATTGGCGAGAGGGTAGAGGGTGGTTGGAGAGAGAGAAATTGGTAAGCCACAGCGAAAGTAAACAGCAGCCGAGCCAAAGAAGACGGCAAGCAAATATTGATGTCTGTCTGCTGTCATCGACATGGTCTCGTTTTCAGGAACAAAGACAATCACCGTCGTAGAAGGGGAAAACGTGTCGGAAACCGCCATTTTAGTCGACGAAATGGGCTCCGGGAAAAAGGATTGATTACATTTGTAAAAAAAATATAATAATATTATAAAAAAAAAATTAAGGTAATATAAACCTAAGGTACATTTTCATTGAAATGTAGAACAAATAATTAGACAATTCATCTCTAAGAAAATCACGAGAGATTGTCATCCGAAATGGAATGGATTATTGACGTGACAACGTCTTATAATTCGATGGAGCCGGCTGGCTGCACGCACGAAAAAACATGACTCATGCGGCGTTACCTCGCTCTGAGGCGTTCCATTTAAGGCTTGAAGTGCAAGCGAGAGCGCGGAACGAGCGACAAAGATTGAGGCGGGCTTTTTAAAAGCTACAGTTACAAAAATTTTAATGATGTTTCCAAATTTTAAATTTTAAATTTAAGATTTATGAACAATAATTTAATCACAGTTTATTCTTATAATAAATTATTCAAAATTATTACTTTTTTACAACAAATTACAATTAAATTTGCAAAAATAATTAAGTAACTAATTGAACAACAACTTTTATTCAGTTTACTTGCTGAAAGAAATAATGTCAATACAAAATTTATTATTATAAAATAATAAAATCAAAAATTAAATTTTAACAGTCGAGTAGAAATTTAAACAATAAATTTTATTCAAGTATTTTGTAAATTTAAAATGATTTTTCTGAACGAAGAATTTTATGAAAAAAATCGGTTGTCTGTAAAGTCGGTTTACTGACGATAGTTGAACGTGACAACGTCATAAGAAAATACCATTCCATCAGTATTTTCTTATGACGTTGTCACGTTCAACTATCGTCAGTAAACCGACTTTTACAGACAACCGATTTTTTCATCCATTCCATCAGTATTTTCTTATGACGCTGTCACGTTCAACTATCGTCAGTAAACGACGTTACAGACAACCGATTTTTTTATGTAAAGAAAAAAAATACTAAATTTAGAGTAGAAGTGTTACCTTATAGTCAAATAAAACCATTGATACTTAAGAATGCGGTGAACATCCTATTATTGTTTCAGTGATAACATTTGTGTTGCTCAAAAGTTCCTTAACTTTCTTATAATACAACGATTACGTTACATTAGTAACAAAATGAAAACACCATTTAAATTGTTTTATTATTATTTTGTTATTAATAACGTTTGAAATAATATTGCTTTTCAAATAGATGAGAATATTATTTATGAGTATACATTGAAAATTAGTCGAGATTGTGGTGTTGGTGCAAGGTGAAACATCTTTAATAAAGATAAGAGTAAATAAATATTAAATATAATTTTTTTGCAACGAAATTTTCTCTGGAGAGAGAAGGACTGGTAGAAATTTTAATTGAAAGTAATGGAAGGCAGCCCAGAGGTAGTGAGGAAGAAGGAAACATTTTATTTGTTTCATTCATTGACCCTTTGAAACCCTGAAGAAGGAGGGAAAATCCTCCGAAACGTCGGTTTGAAAGGAAAGGAGGAAGGATTCCAATAAATTACACCTTATTTTATATGTGTTAATTTTTTCTTTCCTCACTACCTCTGGGCTGCCTTCCATTACTTTCAATTAAATATAATATTTATTTACTCTTATCTGTATACATTGAATATGTAAAAAAACCTGTCCGAAAGAGGCATATGGGTATCTCAATGACATTATCAAAAAAATTTAATAATAATATTATTCATGAAAATAAAAATGTTAGGTATTGTAATATTTAAAACTATTTCTTTAATCGTTTAGCCACCCTCGCAATCATATGAGCTTAAGAAAATATTTTTCCTAATCTTATAATTTCAGCAGGTAAAATAAATTAAAGCCTCTAGCACTTTTGAGATTTCTAAAATCGTCGAGTAGTTTTTATTTTATTAACCAACTCAAACACTATAAAGCATTTATAAAAAAATTAAAAGTTACCTAGGCTCATTATATAGTCTTCATATTTATAAATGTCTATTAAAAAAAATATATTATTCGAGGATAATACATTTTATTTACATATAAAATTTAATACTCTCTACACAAAAGATTTTGCTAAGCCTCCTGTCAGCCGAGACGTCGTCTCTCGCGACCTTAATAGAAAATTTTAATTAATATTCGCAGTAGGAAACCCGACAAAACCTTTCTATTCAAAGTTAAAATGTTAAAATTTTAATTATTAAAGAGTAAATGAGAATTTAATATAATTTAATAAATTTGTATTATATAATCATTTTTTTTTTACATAAATTCAATTTACAATATTGTTTTTAAGGTATTTAAAACCTATAAGTGGAAACACGGTCTGAGAATATCTGCCTAATTTTTGATTTTTATAATATTATTTTTTGTCTAAATGAGCTTTGTTCCCAGGGACAATAAATAAAATAAAAAAAAATTATTTTTTAAGTATATACTTATTTAAATATTACACTTTCCACTCAGTCAAATACCTTGGCCAGTTAATCCCATTTCATACATCTCAGAAGTAAACCAACTAGTGAGTAATCCCTATTTATTAATACTTAATCTGATGGGAAAAATTCCTTATTATTAGTTAGCAGCTGCAAAGCCCGCCTTCGGTGGGCAACTTGCTGACCTGCGGGCGTATTCAAAAAAGATAGTTAATAATGTAGAAATAATAATTTTTTAGCTTATAGTGAGCTTCTAATTTTACTTTTCGTAAATTTTATACTTGAAAATAGCTTCTTGTATATGTAAATACATACCTACATACTTACAAAACCTGATATTATGTATTTATTTATTTTTATTTTGCGTCTGGACCCTTGGGATCACGCAAAGCTTGATGTCTCTTTCTGGTTGAACCTTCCACGCCTCTATCTTTTTTCCGGAACCTGTTATCGAGTTCCATGGTCAGGCTATATAATTTTCATGGCCGGGTGAGTGTATTGATGTTAAAGGTGCCCAGGTATGTATAGATTTTTGGCGTTATTCTTCCATTGTTTCTTCCTTGATTTCGTGATGGTCCGGGTCCCCCAGAATCTGAATGCCCGGTTGCCACTCGAGGGTGGGTGGATTGGTTACCACCTGGGGTAATCTTGTTTTGCCTCTCACGATTCATGGTTGCTTGTTACGAAATTTTGTCCTGCGCATGCGCGAGGTTTTGTAGAACCAGAGATTGTCAGTTTCTGGAGCCGAGGGGCCGGTTTTTTATTATTTTCAAATAAATTCACTTTGCTTCTTGCTGGGATCGAACTGATGAAGTCTAGGTTGATGTTCTCCTAATCGGATTAGAAAAGTTGGTGATTTAACCGATTGCGCTACCGACCCCTCGATATTATGTGTTAGTATTTGGTTATATTTTTTCCTGGCTAGATAATTAATATAAAATTCTAATAAAGAGATAATATTAAATTTTTCTTTCAGATCTCGGTATCATTTTTGTTATTCAGGTCCATAAAAAATTGATCAACAGCCTGAAGAAGTTGTAATAATATAGAAAAACTTTGCTATTGATCGTTTAATTATAGTATTATTGTTCCCTTTTCTCTGAAAATTGATAGGTATATTTAATTATTTAATATGTTATGCTTCATGTAATTATAATTATAATATATGAAAGCTTATTTCTTTTAATTAATTTATTGCGATTTAAAATATATTTTGAAATACCCAATACAAAACACAAAATTGGTCTTATTATATGACCGTGGACCCTAAGTAAGTCCGTCGCGGACCACATGCAGTCCTCTGGTGGCTAGGCCTGTTCTAGACTTATTCACGTCAAAATAAAAAATATAATTATTATTATTCCGTTAGGGATTTTTGACCTGAAATATTTAATTTTATTAATTATGTATAAAATGAATAAGGTCCATTTGACCCGCTTCCCCAATGGATAAAGATTTTAGCTGTCTGCAGAGTTGTTTAATTTTTCAAATAGCCTCCATATATTCAATAAGTATATAAGCATGTGCTTGTGGTTTCATCGACAGCCTTTGTCTTCGGAAAGTCCAACTTTCCGCTTTGTCTTTTTTCCGACCGGGTATATTTCAAGTAGACAAAGTCTTCTTGGAAATCCGGTATTTATCAACAGGACTATCCGAAAACATGTAAAAACACTCGGGGCTGATAGCTTCTGGCTGGGGTTAATGGACACTAAAACATTTTCCTCCCAATTCTATTATTTATATTTCCCTCCATAAATAAGTGATAAAAAAAATGAACGAGAAAGATAAAGGGCGTGTGGATCTCCAAATAAAAATAGAAGGAGAATATCATTTAATCCAAAATGTAAATTAAATTCTATCCTTGTTGTTTTTTTGTCTTCTCTCTTTCCTACTCCATTGAGAATTTATTAGTTTCGTAGTTAGTAAAAAAAGTAATCCGATTTTAAAAGCTTAATAAAACAACAGACCCGGGATTAAAACGGATGTAAGGTTCAATGAGCATATTTGACTAGATAACTAAAGTATCACTTGCTGAAAAAAATAGATAATAATAATTATTTATTAGGAATTAAATGTTAGAGACCAATTACACAGACATTGACGATGGCAAGTTAATTAGATTTCGTGCATCTTGGAAGTAAATGCAATAGTGAGGAAGCTAGTGAGTGGGTAAAAATCGCTGCGTTTGACTGTGGGCCGACAAGCTTCATTTCTACTTACTATAAAATAATTTTTAAGAAAAAAATAAAAACCGACTTCAAAAAATTAAATGCAACAAATAAAATACACTAAAAGGTATAAAATAATTATTATCTTATTTAGTTACAACTAAACGACGAAATATTAACATGAAATTACTTTTTGAAGTCGGTGCCAAACTAACTATACCTATAAGCGAGCATACCCTCCAAACGTACTAAGTAAGATCCGTCGAGTGCGATTCATAAAAGGTATATGTTTGGCACCAACTTCAAAAAGTAATTTCATGTTAATATTTCGTCGTTTAGTTGTAACTAAATAAGATAATAATTATTTTATACCTTTTAGTGTATTTTATTTGTTGCATTTAATTTTTGGAAGTCGGTTTTTATTTTTTTCTTAAAAATTATTTTATTTTTCTCTTTTTAGTGATGTTATTAATAGTGATCATATCATCAGAACTTGATCAAATTAATATGCCACCATCCCCAAGACACCCCCTATCGGATAAAAAAAGAACCATCGAAATCGGTTCATAAACAAAGAGGTTAGGTCTAAACAAACCTAATAAAAAAGGTCTAATACCTATGAAAAAAAAACGAAAAAAAATGGGACCAATCGGAAGCTAGGCTGGACCCAATGCAAAAAAAATTTTCAAAATCGGTTGAGAATTGGCGGAGATATGAGGTAACATAGGCACAAAAAAAAAAAAAAAAAAAAAAATTCAATCGAATAGAGAACCTCCTCCTTTTTTGAAGTCGGTTAAAAAGGACTGATGATGAAAGTCAAATCTTCTAAGCCAGGGCTTCTAAACTATTTTCATTCGCGATCCCATTTTAACTGAAAATTATAGAGAATTATAGATATATGGCATTTTTACTAGCAAATCATCAATAAATGTATTTTAAAGCAAATCTTTAGTAAAAAAAAATTTTTAAGAAAAAATAAAAACGACTTCAAAAAAATTAAATGCAACAAATAAAATACACTAAAAGGTATAAAATAATTATTATCTTATTTAGTTACAACTAAACGACGAAATATTAACATGAAATCCCTTTTTGAAGTCGATGCCAAACAAACTATATAAGCGATCGTACTAAGTAAGATCCGTCGAGTGGCGAATTCATAAAATGTTTGGCACCGACTTCAAAAAGTAATTTCATGTTAATATTTCGTCGTTTAGTTGTAACTAAATAAGATAATAATTATTTCATACCTTTTTGAGTGTATTTTATTTGTTGCATTTAATTTTTTTGAAATCGGTTTTATTTTTTTCTCTTTTTAGTGATGTTATTAATAGTGATCTTAGCATCAGAACTTGACCAAATTAATATGGCACCATCCCTAAGATACCCCTTTCCAATAAAAAAATAATCTTTGAAATCGGTTCATAAACAAAGAAGTTAGGCCTGAACAAACCAAAAGGTCTAATACCAATGAAAAAAACGGGACCAATCAGAAGCTAGACTGAGCCCAATGCAAATTTTTTTTCAAAATCGGTTTACAATTGGCGGAGATATGAGGTTACATAGACAAAAAAAAAAATTCAGTCGAATAGAGAACCTCCTCCTTTTTTGAAGTCGGTTAAAAATACATATTATAATAATTTTTATCATTTATTAAAACTATATAATTACAATTATTAAATCTAAATTTTATTAATGAGATGGATCTGCTTATTTCATAAAGAATAAAACAGAACTTTAGAGTATCTTCAAAAATTTTCAAATTTGATCTGTATTTTGATTTCATAATCGCCAATGCTGAAAATTTCTGCTTCATATAAATAAATATCTATAATCTATATATAATACAAATGGCTATTTCACAAATTATTGCAAATTCAATGAGAGGAAGGTATACATAGAATTCACTATACCTATTTTAATTTTTTGAATGAATTTTGGTCGATGCACATTATAATTTTTTTATTGTTCATTGCTTCGCTTCAATGTCATTGTTAGACTCTGTTTCGCGACCCCAAAATTCAGTTACTCGACCAAAAATGGGGTCGGGTCACATAGTTTAAGGAGCACTCTTGTAAACTATAGCCTCTAACAATTAAATTATATATATACATATATATATCATCATCAGCCTGTCGATAGCGACAATCCACTGCTGAATATAGGCCTCTTCCATCAAATGGAAGGGGTTGGCATTAAGTCACCACGCTTGCCAGACGGATTGGTGACTAGGAATCAGATTATAGCCAGTCAAATATCAATGCAGGGACTCGGACTCGAACCCGGGACTCCTGCTTAGAAGGCTAGTGTCTTTAAGCTCTTCAGCTAATCCGATTATATATATATAAATATGTTTAATTGCAGAGGACAACCTCATTGATTTGTCTGTGTGAAGATAAAATATGTATAATTAAAAATAACGAGGATGAAGATCAAGTCTTCAAAACTATAGTCTTCAACAAATAAATACATTCACATTTTCTAAGGAAAAATGAATATGTACTGAAGAAGGATGCCGTTTAGGATCGGAAACGTCCGCTTAAGGTTAAATAAATAAATAAATTATTGGCTGCAGTTTTATTTGTCATCTATATAAAATTTAACGGCGTCTTCATCTTCACATATGCTAGATATACTCACTTATATATTGGTATATGTTTATTTACACCAAACACAGGACAACCTCAGTGAAGTATTCATTATACTTGTTGTAACTATCAAGAAATTAATAAGTTTTGACTGCTTTTATAAATAATACAAACACGTTGATTACGAGTGTAATTAAAAGTATTATTAGTTTAACTAATCAGGGTGCCTACAGGGGGTCAAGACGTACAGTGTGTCATTGAAATTTCTGGTGAGGGGTTGAAAATTGTTGCAAAATTATATGCTAAAAATAAAAATGATCAAGTCTAATAACTTCAAAAAAAGGTAATAAAAGCCTCTTCTAATTCTTTAGAACTGAATAAAATATAATGTACAAGGGGGGGGGGAGTCATGGAGCTAGGGGGTTGGGCACGCCTAAATTAATAATAACTTTTACACCTTTTTTTTACTTGATTCTTCAGGGGAAAAACTGAGAAAAAACCTTCATTCTTGATATTATTACTACTACTATTAGATTAAGAGAAAATTACTACTAGTATCATAAAAATATATACAATTAAATTGGCTTGATTGTTTATAAAATATCAGAAGATGAGGGTGGAAATTGTCAAAATTCAAAAATGACAAATTTCTGATTTTCCCAAGAATGCCATTTTGGTGATCTATAAATGAAGAGAAAGGGTAGGAAATTGGAGAAGTCGGAAGAGGATATCTTGAGGCATAGATGACCAGAGGGAGGAAAGCTTTCTGGACTCCGGGGATGTAATCAGTAGCAAACAACTGTCATTCGGGAGGCCAACCTGCATGGGAATCCCTCAGGGGACTTGAAAGCAAAAGAAAGGAAGAGGATTTCACTTCTACAAAAGACAAGACAAGGCAACTTAATTTAATCGCATTAACAACCGATCTCCGTCCAGTGAATCATTTACAAAGTTTGCCAGGTCTGTTTGTATTAGAGGAGAAGATGCTTGCAAAGAAATTGAAGCAACTTTTCAAATAGAAACATTCCAATAGAGTGAGCTCACGAATTGCAATTATGGAGTTTTATTTATTTATTTTTGTTGTTGTTTCAAAAGCTTGGCTTGCAATAATAATGTTCGAAAATATAATAATTATCGACATAAACCACGAAGAGCTTAAAATGACCACCCGCGTTTTTATCTCAAAATCATAATCTAGTGAACAATTGAATTTTTAAAACACTAAAGAAAAATCTTGAAATAAAGACTGAAGGAGAGTAAATTTTGTAGAGGATGTAATTTTTGACATTTTCGTTTAAAATTAAAAGTCTAGGCCGTTTGAGCAAACTCAACCAAATTTTGTATACATAATCAGTGAGACACCAGAAGTTTAAAAATGCAAAAACTAACCGCCAAAATGGGGGGTGGGGGTGTAGGGTCAAAAAAATGAAAATCTTGGTCATTTACCAAACTCAACCAAATTTTGTATACATAATCAGTGGGACAACAGAAGTATGAAAATGCAAAAACTAACCCCCCTACATGATTATAAATAATTTTAGGTTCCAATTTGTATGGTAAAGTCAAGTGGATGGCCACATCAGAACACGTCAGCTTATTATTACTTTTAAATTCTTATAAGTATAATTTTTTTAATTTTTCAATTTTTCTTCGTTCCACTGATGAAATTATTTAATTATTATTAAAATTATTAAAATTATTTAATTATTATAAAAGTGTTTATAAAACTTAAGTGAATTCTACTTACTATAATATGCACCTTATTCAATTTATCTCGAATAGAAGTAATGTCGATATTTTAATTGTTTTTGCCCTGTTTGGATCATTTTTGAAATCTTTAACTTGTAATATTGATTTTTTTAATCTAAATCCAAATGAATCTGCAAGTGAATCCATCTCTGAATACTCGTTATGTCTTTTATAACACATTCTCATATAGTTAAAGGGCGTTGTTAGAATAATTATTGTTTCTCTGTGCAGTTGAATTCAAGTCTGGACCTGTTTGGCTCGCTTACAGTCTCAGTTCAAAGAATATACAAGCTAACCAATTGATCCTTTCGTAATTTTCTAGTGTGTTCCTTTACTCGGGGCGCTAGGTGTGTAAACAGAGAGACCGTTCTATTAAATTTGCTTAAAAATTGAAGAAAAAAAACTTTTATTAGATATAAGACACTCTCTGCGAACTTTAGTGTGTGATTTCATTAAAATTTCAAAATTTAATCAAATTAATAACAAAAAAATCGGCAATAGCTTCATTACTAATAGGTATTCTTATCTTTCCCAATATCAAAAATACATAGATAAATACTGTTGATATTTAAATAACTGCAGATAAATATATTTCTCATACAAGAACTGAAAATATCAATTTACTACTTTATTATAATTATTATTATACTAATTTTATCTTAATCTATTTTAAAAATTAATGAAGTTTTGTTTTGCTTTGGGGTGTATTTTCTAATTCAAATATTGGGGTAGTTAGGGAGTTTTCGTAGTGGGGCAGCCGGCCAGCTAATTAGCCACCACAAGGTGTCATGTCATTTTCGTCAATAGATTAGAGATCAAATAACTTTTTTTTTAAACTTTTTATAATAAATTTTTAAATGGTTGAATTGTGGTTTATATAGTACTCACACAAGTCATAAAAACACGCACAGTTGATCTCCAGCAGACGTTTTACATTTAGAATCATTTCACTGGTAAACAAGCTATTCCAACAGAACAATCACAATTAATGTCCTTCATTCTGCCTTCATTTTACATATCGTTGCTGATCTTACAAAACCTCTTAAGTCCTAAATTCATTGTTTGTCAGAAAACAAGAAAAACCATTTTAAACAATAATACAATACAAATACAATTCAATATTTATTATATGTTCGTAGCGCGAAATTAAATTGGAATAGAATAATAAGGTTTCAATAGACAGATGCGTCGTGAAAAGTTGGTCTGTAGAAACGTATAATATGTTAAATTATTGGATAAAAAATACTTGGTAGGTTTTACATTAAGATATAAAAATAAAACGAATTTATTTTTGTAGCGTCTTTAATCTCGATAGTATATTTCGGATGACTAACCCATCTTCAGGAGCAACAGAATGTAACTGTTACATTCTGTTGCGCAGACACCTGCAGTTAGGTTCTGTCGCTCCGAAGATGGGTTAGTCATCAATATCGAGATCATAAAGACGCTACAAAAATAAATTCGTTTTATTTTTTATATCTTAATGTGAAACCCACCAAGTATTTTTTATCCAATAATTTAAAAAAATGTTTCACCAAGTACCAAAACCAAATTCCTTAAAAACTATTGTATAATATGTACCTATTTGAACAAAAATCGGACTTACGAGGTTTTGTAAGATCAGCGACGATGTTTATTTATTTATTTATTTAGCTGTTTGGGGGCTAGTTTTACGGGAGAAGATGTGCAATACAGAAAAAGAAACATATACAGGATACAATATGGATAAACGCGGGGTTTACATTTACTTTAAACTTTTTTATATGCTTTCTCCAAATTTGAGAAAGATATAGAGAAAAACGAAGGACCAGGTTATATATCTATTGTTTAGCTTACCAACGAGGTTGTAAATCTCGCCGCGAATAAATTGTAAGTCTATTCCACTAAACAATCGATATCAAATATATCTTCGATAGGACGCTAGTTCTTACTATATATATAACTGTTCGAACTCTTAAGTTAGTATCTTTAAGGATGGATGTCTAGGAAAGAAATGAAAGATAGTTTTCTCTTTAACAAAAATATATATTTTATGTAAAATAAGGAATGTGTTGATAAAACCAAAAGATAAAATGAAAACAAAGAAAATTAACTTAGATTGTATATATACGTAGATATATATACACTTTATAACTAAATACTTAAACTTTTAGACATATAATATATTTTATTATATGTCTAATTACAAAATGAATGGTTTCAGTGGTGGTAAAGGGCAGCCTCTGAATTATCTCGGAGAGATGAATAAGTGTTCTTTTGTCTCAGAACCAATGATGAATGCTTTTTGATGTAGGGGTGTGCCAAAACTGCAGCAGTGTATAAACCTGCAGTGTTTTATTTTAGGAACCTTTCAGAGAATTGATTGTACCTTCAGGCCACCTTTAACGATATGCTTGCTTATTTCAACAAACTAACTTTTATTTAGTTATTAAACTAAATATTTATTGACTATGACGAAAATTATAGTCGAATGAATATACCAGCGTAAAATGTGGTTCGATATTTATTGAGATGTTGACTCGAAGAAATTTGAAATAAGAAGAATGGCGTAATACGATATCAAAAGGGAGGTGGGTTCGAAAAGGATGCATCTTAGGGTGTTTCTAGGGCACAAAAATCCCTAGCGCCGAGAAACCGACTTGGCGTGGTTTTTGAGTTTTCTATAAGATTACTTATATTTAACCATACTGCCACCTCTTCGAAATAAATAACTAACGATTATTTATTTTTCGAGAGTGTCCAGCGGGTATCTGTAAGTAAAGGGGCATATTGAACTGCTTGAGGATCATCAGTAAGCTTCAAAAAAGAAGTCGTAAATTTCTTTTAGCTCTTTGTGACACCCAACGAAATTTGTTCCACAATCGGAGAAGACTTGTTGTGGACAACCACGTGGAGAAATGAATCGATCAAGTTAACAAAAAAATTCGGTTGATAATGAAAGATATTCTAAATGTATGGCTTGAGTTGAAAAGCGCAATACCTTAAATCGATGATATATCGTGCATTCATGAGTGATGCGACGAATAATATTCCTTAATCTCGGAATCCAATAATGATTTCGAATATATACTGCTAGAGTTAGAAAAATCTGCGTATTTAAATTGATAATGTGCTTGCCGCACAATGAATGTAGACAAATTACATTGATAAGCAATCCTAATAGGGTATTTATGTTAGTGTTGTATGACAGCGACGAATGTGTCAATCTTTTAATTTAGATTTTTGTCGAAGAATGAATTCAATGATTTTAAATTAGAATTATTTGATATTGCTTTTGAATTTTTAATAATTTGTATTATAAAGAGAAATGTTCTTTTTGTCTTAGGAAGATTGCAAAAGTTTCTAAGGGACTGGAATTTTTCAAATTTTCTTTAAATGATAGTTCATGGAAAGGTCCTTGTAACCATAATTTAGTATTAGGAAGTTTCGAAATTGAAATTTCTCTAGATACTATCTCAACTAGATTAATTGAAGTATTAACATACTTCCAAATAACTTCTGGAACAAGTGAATTTATATCATGAACTCTGTTCGCGACAAATGTTTTGAATTGAAGATTTTTCGATTTGATCTATGACAAGCTATTTGCGAGTCCGAATAAAAATTAGACATTATTTAATTGGAATAATTGGGTTGTAAAATTGATACGATGTCATTATTAGATGAAAACTTAGATGCTCAAGATGTGCAATTGTAATGAAATATAAAGGCGATAGCTTTGACTTTGCAAATATTAGATATATGGAATATCAAATGATGGAAAATACGGCGAATGCGTATACTTAAAAGTATGCTTTTAGTTAGTGTAACAGATGATGGTGGTTCGAATTTAAACGATAAATCTATGGTGAATCAATGCTCCAATTTATACTTAAGGTGGTGGATGAATATAAGAGAGTTAATAACGAAGCTTTTTAAAAGAACGATTGTAAAAATATTAGTAGATATTTGTCTGAAATAACTATCATACTTTCCAATATGCTATACCCATTAAGTTTGGAGATTTCAAATTAAATTATTGATTATTGTTTATTGTATTTATATGAATAGTGATTTATAATGAAAATCATAGAAATTTTATTAATGGATCAAACATTTATTACTTAATTGAATCTTTTTTCTCAATGAACAATTTTGAAACTGTAGTTTAAACAAAATTTTAAACTATATTATCTTAAAAAATAAATAAACAAAGATTTTCAATTGATTATAAGTTTTTCAACAAAATTTTATTATATATTTAAAGTGTGTGATTTTAAATTGTTTAGGTACGTTGATCTATTTATAAAAGAGTAGTTAGAGCGTTTAAAATTCAAGGTTTTTCAAAAAAACTGTAATAAGATATATACCTATAAGACTTAAAATTGTTTAGATTGTTCCATTTATAAAAGAGTATTCAGACTGTTTAAAAAATACAAGTTTTATAGAAAACTGTATTAAGCTATATATGACTTTAATTTGATTAGTTTGATCCGTTGATAAAAGAGTATTTAGACAGTTTCTTAAATTTTAATTAACGATTTGTCTAAAAGATTTTATACAATAAAACAATAAGTTATCGAGAAGATATACTATATTTGAAAAAAGTGATTTCTTTAAATTAATTTTCTGTTACCTGCTGAAGAACATGAAATTGAGAGATTTGATTTAATTGCAAAATCTTTAGTGTTATTGAAGCTTTAAAATTTATATTGTTTACAAATTGTTAAATGTTAAATACTTTATAATTCCTTTTGAATAAGAGTATTTAAGTGAAATTGCAAAAATGTGTATAAGGTTGAAGTAATCAAATATTCAAAATTTATATTGTTTATAAATTGTTAAATGTTAAATACTTTATAATTCCTTTTGAATAAGAGTATTTAAGTGAAATTGCAAAAATGTGTATAAAAGTTCAAGTAATCAAATATTCAAAATTTATATTGTTTATAAATTGTTAAATGTTAAATACTTTATAATTCCTTTTGAATAAGAGTATTTATGTGAAATTGCAAAAATGTGTATAAAAGTTCAAGTAATCAAATATTCAAAATTTATATTGTTTATAAATTGTTAAATGTTAAATACTTTATAATTCCTTTTGAATAAGAGTATTTAAGTGAAATTGCAAAAATGTTATATTAGTTTTAATGATGTCAAAGATTTTAAAATTGTATTGTTTATAAATTGAATGATATTTAATCCTGCACTATTAAATCGTTTAGGAAGATATAAAAGTTTTCAAATTTATATATTGAATGAAATGTAATCTTGCACTATAAAATTGTTTAGAAAAATATAAAAGTTTTCAAATTTATATTATTAATAAATTGAGTGTTAAAATGCTTGATAATTATTCCCTTTGAATAAGAGCATTTACGTTAATTGCAAAAATTAAAAATGAGTTTAAGTGTTATAAAAGATTTAAAAATTTTTAAATTATTTATATATTGAATATTAAATGCTTTATAATTGCTTTTGAATAAGAGCATTCAATTTAAATTGCGAAATTTGTATTAGTTTAAGTGAGAAAAGCTTTAAAATTTTATATGTTATTTATAAATTGAATATTTAATGCCTTATAATTCCTTTTGAACAAGAACATTTACTTTAATTGCAAAACTGTAAATGAGTTCAATTGATATAAAAAATTTAAAATTTATATTATGAATTAAATGTTATTTAATTTCGCAAGTTTTACTTGTTTAGAAGAGATGTAACTATTTAGAATTTATAATATTCATGAATTGAAAACTTTTTAATTTGCAAGATTATAATTGTATAGAAAAATATAAACATTTTCGAATTTATAATATTTATAAATTGAACACTATTCAATTTGCAAGATTCAAATTGATCAGAAAAAATAAACATTTTTGAACTTTATAATAATTTTAAATTGAGTTTTATTTTTGTACATTTTGTCTTTGAATAAGACCATTTAATTGAGTGTTTGTACCTATATTTTAGTCATTAGAATCTTTAATCCGAATAAAATAATCTATTTTTAATTTAACTGGATTAATTTGACTATAAAATTTAATTGAGAATGTTGGTGAATAACCGCGTGCTTCAAAAGTTTTAGATTTTGCAAATAGATCCTTATAATGCCTATCATTTTTTGGGAGTAATTTTCTGCTGGGAGATATATTTTCTAATTTCCATTGTTTGGAAATTAAAACTTGAGGTGAATTTTTCCCTGTTAGTCCTGAATGTAATACAGGAGCTAACGCTGATTTGTAGTTGCTTAATAAGATGTGATCTAGAGTTGTGGCTATGGGGATATGAGTACCCGTAAGGAAATCAATCTTATTATGCCTAAAAAGACTATCAAATGCTAATGCTCCCCCAAGGATGATTTCTATTTGACTGCTTACTTTATGGGTGGGATCAGCTAAATGAAGATCTTGAATGTGTGAAATGGATTGCTTCGCTTTGGAAGCCATTTGTGCATGAGCACCTATATTGTCAAATGAATTATTTTTTATTTGACCATTAAGAATTTTCGCGCAAACCTCGCTAACTCGTGGGTATTGACTACCACTGTGTATTTTAGCGGGAAATTCGCTCCCGGCCTCATTTATTTCACTAACTAAAGCAGTGACTTGGACATTGGAAGTTTGAGGGTTGGCGGATATTGTAGAGATTGAAGGCGTAGTAGATAGGTTAGGAGATAGGCAAGGGTTACCTGTATTGATAATCATATTATTTATCATTCCATGACCTGCCATTAAAAGTGACCTGAGGCGTTTCGACGTTTCTCTCGCTGTACTGTACATTATTTCGGATTCCGACTCTGAAAGGTCTTCAATGCGGAGTTTTAGTTTCTGGATTTCTGCTTTCTTTTCCTTTAATTCAGAATAAAGAAAGTTAAGATTATTTTTATTAGAATTACTGTTTATTTCTAAACTTATCTCTTCTATTTCCTTCTGAATGAAGTCGAGAGCTTTTTTTATTTTATTCATTTCCTTAGACATCCTAAAGATACAAAGAACAAAACTAGGAGAGTTCAATCAGCTATATATATCTATGATCGATAATCTAATCAATCTGGCTCTTGGAGGACCATTTAATGGATAAACGCGGGGTTTACATTTACTTTAGACTTTTTATATGCTTTCTCCAAATTTGAGAAAGATATAGAGAAAAACGAAGGACCAGGTTTATATCATATTGTTTAGCTTACCAACGAGGTTGTAAATCTCGCCGCGAATAAATTGTAAGTCTATTCCACTAAACAATCGATATCAAATATATCTTCGATAGGACGCTAGTTCTTACTATATATATAACTGTTCGAACTCTTAAGTTAGTATCTTTAAGGATGGATGTCTAGGAAAGAAATGAAAGATAGTTTTCTCTTTAACAAAAATATATATTTTATGTAAAATAAGGAATGTGTTGATAAAACCAAAAGATAAAATGAAAACAAAGAAAATTAACTTAGATTGTATATATACGTAGATATATATACACTTTATAACTAAATACTTAAACTTTTAGACATATAATATATTTTATTATATGTCTAATTACAAAATGAATGGTTTCAGTGGTGGTAAAGGGCAGCCTCTGAATTATCTCGGAGAGATGAATAAGTGTTCTTTTGTCTCAGAACCAATGATGAATGCTTTTTGATGTAGGGGTGTGCCAAAACTGCAGCAGTGTATAAACCTGCAGTGTTTTATTTTAGGAACCTTTCAGAGAATTGATTGTACCTTCAGGCCACCTTTAACGATATGCTTGCTTATTTCAACAAACTAACTTTTATTTAGTTATTAAACTAAATATTTATTGACTATGACGAAAATTATAGTCGAATGAATATACCAGCGTAAAATGTGGTTCGATATTTATTGAGATGTTGACTCGAAGAAATTTGAAATAAGAAGAATGGCGTAATACGATATCAAAAGGGAGGTGGGTTCGAAAAGGATGCATCTTAGGGTGTTTCTAGGGCACAAAAATCCCTAGCGCCGAGAAACCGACTTGGCGTGGTTTTTGAGTTTTCTATAAGATTACTTATATTTGTACAATATTAAAACAATATGGATATAATAAAATAACAACAGATAGGTATCAGAGAGGAAAACAAACTTATTACACTGAAGTGGTTTTTACAATGTGGCTGATGGTTTTAAGATGATATATAGAACCTATCATCCCCACTCAACTTAAGATCAATGTACTATAGGTTATTTCTAAAAATCAATATATAACATACAATATATCTCACACAAGATCGATAATTAACTAACTATTTGGTAGAATTGACAAATTTCGGAAGTAGCGAAATAATTTAATGGGTGATGCCTCGTAATAATGGATTTTCGATTTTTCTAGGGGGGCAATGAGTTTTTGTAGGGAGGGGCAGTGCTCCTCTTGCCCTCAACCCAACTACTCCCCTGAACCCAGATTGAATAAAAGCTATCTATCAAATTGGTAAATTTTGTTCTTTTTATGAATATTCAGATTTTGTTTTTTAATCGATGGTTTAATCCGTTCATTCGCTGACAGACATTAAGTGTAAGTTTCATTAAAAAAGCTATCTCCTATCGAATCGCTATCGCTATCGCTGTAGCTAGATGTCTGTCAATAGGCCTTTAGTATGATTAAACGAATCACCCATCCCGTTAGCTCTTTCATCATTCGATACATCGTACATGATGTAACGAACATAAATAGGCCCGGACTTGATTCAGCCAAGTGATAAATCAGCGTGTCGATGGATTTTATTTAGTACCATCCCGTTATAAAGAGTGCGCTACCAATCCTTCTTCAGCATTTGGACTTAAAACCAAAAAATATACTCATATTTACTTTTATTAAGTTATAATTCTTTAATTCGTTTTTTTTATTATTATTATTATCGCCATTTTTTTTTTTTTAATTACTTGTTAGAACTAGTGAAAACTAGAACTGCCCTCCTAAGGAGAAAAGCAGTATGTGCAATTTTTATGAACAATCAGTATTGTAATTATATGAGAATTTATTTATTTAAGGAAAATTTTATCAAAGATCTTAGTTGATTATTATGTATAATATTATATGTCAAATTTTAATATTAAATATATAATAAAAATAAAGTAAAAAGGTCCTATACTGAAAGCTTTTTTTATGTAAGGCAGAATTTTACTTATCAATTATTTTATGATTGGAGTGAAATTTTCTTGCCTTGTTTATATATGTATGTCAGAGGAAATTCGTCTTTAGGGTTAGGCTAACTGCCCGGACAGAGTGTTAGCGCTCGGGTTCTACTCCTGAGGGGGCGAAACCTCTTAGATAAAATTGTTCTTAAATAAATAAATTCTCATATAATTAAAATACAGTTGTTCTATTTTTCAAAAAATGTTCTTTCCACTTTTTCAAAGCGATAAGACACTCAAATTTTCATATTAATCAGTATTGTAAATCAAAATTCTCATCATTTCAAGCTCTATCTATTGAGCTAAGCTAAAACACAGTATCTATTAGGATCACAGTGGATACATACTTACAGTACAGTCCTCGAATTACGCGATTAATTGGTTCCGAAGGATTTCTCGTAAGTCGAAAATTTGCGTATGTCGAGGAAAGAGCAAAATTTAGCATTTTTGTCAAAAAACATGCTTTAATTTCAATAAATCAATTCAATAAATTTTACCTCTTGAAAAAATGATGAAAAACACAGTCCTCAAAATTTCCCGAGTCTCCATGCTCTTTGGATAGATTTCCAAATAACTGGTAATAATTTTTTAGGAACATTCTTTAGGATTACTGAGAGGACAATTACTTAAAAGAACTTAGCATCTGATTTATTTTCATGAAAAACTACAAAAAAATGCTCTTAAAACATTCAATCATATTTAAGAATATATTAAAATAAATTAATTCAGTATTTTGAAACAATAGACAAAATTGAAACATTAAACTGTTTTTTGTCAATTTAGATTTTATTTACATACTGTATTAGGGCAGAAAAGAAACATTAAAAAAGAAAAAAAATGAGAAATAAAAACTTTTCGCGGTTTTCGAAAACCAATAAAAACAAAGATAGACTAATGTATATAAAAACAATATAAAATGAAGAAATATTAAAAAAATTCTCTTTAGGCATTTATTCTTCAATTAAAATTTTTTTAATAAAAAAAAAATGTTTTTCATCAAAATATTCAAATATTTGCATTTATCAACAAATATGTAAAAACATGCAATATAAAAATGGGTTTAATTGCTTCTAAATGCACTAATTCGGAAGATATAGGTCAACTGTTTAAAAAACGGCGAAATAATTAGTATATTTAAATATACAGGGTGGAGCATAAAGATCTACCACATTTTGAAGAAAGAATAAAAAATGGAAAAAATCTAACTAGAAAAAACTGAATAGATTTTTTAAAAGAACATAAAATAATTTTTTTAATGTGTGTTAAACTTAATCAGAAAAAAAGAAGGGGGGGGGGTCAAAAATGAAAATTCTAGCCCTTTCGACCAAACTCAACCAAATTTCAAATACATATTCTGTAGGCCCCCAAAAGGCTAGAAATGCAAAAACTAATCACCCAAAATGAAAATTCTATCCCTTTCGTCCAAACTATGTATATAAAATTTGGTTTGACCCCCCCTTCTATTTTGGGTGGTTAGTTTTTGCATTTCTAACCTTCTGGGGGTCCACAGAAAATGTATACAAAATTTGGTTGAGTTTTGTCAAAAGGTCTATAATTTTCATTTTTGACCCTCCTCCCTTTTTTCGTCTGATATATTGTTTTAAACACATTAAAAAAAATTATTTTATGTTCTTTTCAAAAATATATTCAGTTTTTTTCTAGATAAATTTTTTCATTTTTTTATACCTCTTCAAAATGTGGTAGATCTTTATGCCGCACCCCGTACAATTGATTAGAAATGTCTCTCTCGTCTAAGAGGAAACCGTGTCTTGTAAACACACCAGTTTATTTTTTTTTATTTAGTTAAGCCAATCCATACCAGCCATGGGTTAGTTAAATGAATGAGCGAATCGGTGAATGAATGAAGAGCAAGCAACTGAGAGCCTCCTCCCCAATCGGGAAAGGCCATTAAATGCAGACCTAGCCACCTCGAGATGATATAATAGAATCCTTATTGCTGGTCACCACACCCATTTCGAGGAGAGGGTTGTTGGAAATTACCCATAATTTGATTTACAGTCAATTTTGGATAAAATGTCTTTTTTGCGTTTTACACCCACGCGAATTTAGTAGGAATCGAAAATTCTGTAATCAGTTGAAAATATTTTTTTATTTAAATTAAATGAAAAGTGAAATTTTTTTCAAATTTCGGCACCTCTTTCACAAATTTTAGTAAATTCGAAATTTTTCATCAGCAAACGTAGCATAGAAGTTTAGTATATTATTAAATTGAAAGTTTATTTTTGCCGATAGTAGCAAAATTTTTATAAATTAAAGGAGACAATAAAAAAGTTGGTCTTTCTTTGCAGGAAAAATAAATTTTGTAACTTATTTATAACGAGACTATAGTTTCGAGGGCTTTGGCCCCTTCATCAGTCTTACGTGAATATATTGTAATAGATTGATGAAGGGGGCAAAGCTCTCGAAACTATAGTGTATAGTCTCGTTATAAATAAATTATAAAATTGAAAAAATCATAAGTTGGTGTCATCTATTAAAATCGACGGAATGGAATATTGTTAATTATATGTCAGATAGGTTGTTTTTCACCCCTCGGGAATTGAACCCGAGTATCAGTAACAGCAATCCGGGCCACCTGGCTCACCTGCAGGATGCGAACCTCTCTGACAAATGTACACGCCTAAAAAGCAACCCCTATGACATATAATTAAAAATATTCCATTCCATCGAATTCAATAGATGACACCAACTTATGATTTCTTATAAATTTGAATCTATTACCATAGGCAAATTAATATCTTTCATATTAAATTAGGAAAAGTCATTCCATTGCCATTCGAATTTTGAATCTCTTCAAAATTCGAAACACTCAACGACCTTTATTTAAATTATATGGCATGGCTATATGTTTAAATTTAGAATCACTATATCGCGAAATTTTACAAATTAAGATAACAATCTTTGAGTAAAATATTTTACGCGTGTACATATGTCAGAGAGGTTCGCATCCTGCAGGTGAGCCAGGTGGCCCGGATTGCTGTTACTGGCACTCGGGTTCGATTCCCGAGGGGGTGAAAAACAACCCCTCTGACATATAATTAAAAATATTCCATTCCATCGAATTTAATAGATGACACCAACTTATGATTTCTTGTAAATTTGAATCTATTACCATCGGCAAATTAATATCTTTCATACAAAATTGAAAGTAATGAAAGGCAGTCCAGGGTAGTGAGGAAAGAAAAAATTAACATATATCCAAATAAGGTGTATGGTAATTTATTGAATTCTTCCCCCTTTCCTTTCAAACCGACGTTTCGGAAGATTCTTCACTTCCTTCTTCAGGGTTTCAAGGGGTAAATGAAGGAAACAAATAAAATGCTTCATTCCTCTCTCCACAGATATGTTTAAAACTTTTTTCTTCATTAGCAGAAGAATAGAAATACTTTTTTTTCTTCTTTTTCTTAATTCATTAATCATGATATTTTTTCTGTCTGTTCGTAGAAAGTTTGTCTCTTTAGCAAAATGTTTGTATTTTTATATTTGGGCTCTCTAACTTCTGTTTCAAAAAAAGTGAAACACATTTTTTTGAGTGATTATTAAGATTTTAAGACATATATAAAAGAAAAATTTATATTTAAGTTTATTATTAATTAATAGGGTCTCTAGCGTAGCGAGTCTTGAAAAACTTTTTACAGAGTAAAAATTCGAAAATACCCAAAACAAGGATCACCCTAATGTAGGTATATAGACAAATGGGGAATGTTCTGCAATTTTGTTCCAAAAACGTGTTTATAGACATGAATTTGTATCTCGACATTGTCTATATACAGAAATCGCTCGACTTTGTATCCAAGTGTGGACTAGGCTTTAGAAACCAATTAGGATTTTAAAAAATTATTCAAAAAAGTTAAATTTTTTAGCAGAAGAACCAACTTTCTAGGCGAGTCGTGTATCCTAATAAGTTTTAACGGATTTAGGTGTCGGTTCTCAGGTCGAAACGATTATGAAGATAACTTATGAGTGGAGAATTTTCTAGGTTAGGTCTTGGCTGACAAAAAAGAAATATCTACAAACTGAAAACTCGTATCGTTTATTTGAGTTTGATTAACACTCGAATTATATGCTGTCTAAATGGGCTTTATTAGCCGGTGACATCTAAATAAATAAGGAGTATCAAATGAAAACAACCTCTATGATTGTATTCCTGTGTATCTGAATCCAGAAACACACAGTCAGATAAAAAATTATTGTTGAAAATGATTTTTCTTCACGTTCCAGTAATTTTTCAGCATAATGAGCAAAATAAAAATTTGAAAATTTTTTAATGAATTCAATACTAGGCCCACCCGGCAGGCAGGCGAGTAATTATTGAAGATTCGATTGGATTTTTTTCCAAAAAGCGAATTATATATTAATCCATTTATTTCGACTTCTTTAGCTACTCTCATATAATTTTGTCTTGAATGTCATGAATTAATATTATTATCCGAGTTGTTACACTTACTCAGCACTAGTAAACTTTCACCTACGCTGACAGTTCTTTTCTTTTCTAATATATATAAGGGTTAGGCTCGGATGCTGCGAAAGGAAAAATTCACCCTGGCAGGCGTGCCGTTTTCAGGTAATGTATATTAATTAAGGAACTTTCGGACTATGTCCCAGGTTTGAAGGAGTATTCACCTCTGGCCTATTTGGCAAGTTCCTCGATGGTCTTGGGCAGTTTGTTGGATACTACTCCTTCCGCGGAGATAACTATGGGACGTATTGTCACCTTGTTGGGCTTCAAGATATTTTTTAATTGAATAGCGAATTCCTCATATTTTCTTTGTTTTATTATTATTATTATAATTATCCGAGTTTATGCACTTTTAAGCTTGCGCTGGAAAAATTTCACCTATCCCTTCTTAGATTGCTTTTTGCGGTTAGGCTCGATAGATGTGGAGACAGAATTCAACCTAGCCGACATGATCCTTCGGATATCTTCAATTGAACAATTTGCCAACTATGTGACACGTTTTTTGACGCTCTCGACTCATTGCACTTTCGTAGAAGCTGTCTCCGCTCTTTCCCTTTTATAACATGGCCGTTTTTTTTAATGAAATCGAATGCAAGAAGGGGCGCCCCAATAAGATGCAGCCCCTATGGTTCATGAAAGACCCTTGCATTACCGAAGAAAAGGAAAAAGTTGATCAAGCGAGATGGTGGAGGCGTAGGTGTTTGTGCACCTGGGTTTTGATGGTTTGAAGATTATAAGTGCTGGGAAAGATGGAATCCGGGAGAGAGTTCCAGTTCCTTGAAGTCATGGGGAATAATGTATTGGCGAATGAAGTGGTACGGCAATTTTTTAATTTAACAGCGAAAAAGTGTTGGTAATCGGCAAAACGCGTGCTGCGCGCAATCCATGCTTTGGGAGGAATTAATGATTTCAATTCATCAGTTTGCTCTTACGCGATAAAAGGAATAATCTCTCTTAAAGCGCAAAATAAACGATATTCAAACATTCAACATCCCTTCGCGATTAAATTAGATACTAACCGAACAAACGCATTTAACTCTATGATTTCTAAACTGGTACTCGCTTTCCCCGTCAGTCTTTTATAACCATCAGTTTCTCAAGCTCCTGCATCCACAGATACCTAAAATTCCGACCCAATCCCTGAAATTTTTTCTTCTTTACACGGGGCCCATTCATAAAATACCTCACCCGAAATTTCGCCTTTTTGGACCCCTTCCACCCCTTCGTCACGCTGCATCACATTTTCTGAAAAAAAATTAAAATAAAATTGATAAATTACGAACGTCATAGACCCCTTCCGCCTTTGACACATATCATCACCCTAAACAATACACCTCCCTCTCCCCTATTTAAGAACGTATTTTATGAATGGCCACCGCGTAGTACAGAGGTTGTATCTTATTGGGTTTTTTCTCCTACGGACTCGTAATTTTTTCTGGTAGTTTTTTGAGTTAAATTGCCCAAAGGCAACAAAACTCGAATTATAAAATACCAAGTTTACTTCGACCCAAAAAAAAGCTTGAGTGTAATTCGGTAAGACAATTTAATGAATCAATACGTAAATCACAAAATTAACAAAATTAAGACATAAATTAGTTTATTTAATTTAGAGGAAAAGTACAATTGTTAAAAATACAATTCTTATAAAGATGTAAATTTTCATAAAAAAAACATCATATTCATTTATGAAAATAATAATTTCGTCAACTTAGGTAGGTATTTCTAGTGTTTTAAATTATTTTGGAAAAAACCAGCAAAATAGCAAAGGACACTTCCCCTTTGTAATATCGAACAGGGCAAGTGCCAACTTGTCATACCTTAAATATAATTTCTGTTGGCGAGTTATTTGCTTAGAGCTTTAATTTTATTTCCCTTTTTCAAAACTCCCAGCAAGTCTAAATTATTAGACTTAAAACGTATTTTATCAAAGCGAGAAAATCAACCCCTTTCTTTTTAAATTTGTGCTGTTTTTCTAAAAATTTAAATTAATCCCCTTTACCTATAAAAATGTAGATGCGAGACGACCAAGGGCTTTTATCTCTGATCTGTATTTATGGTATTTAAGCTTGATAAAGTGCAAGGTCCGGATGCCTTGACTTAAGGGCAGAAAACCCCCAGGGGCTAGCTGGTCACTCTCCCAAATGGTTAGGGAGCAATTGAGCTCTCTCACCGAGCCATTAATTAATCAATTAATTATTCGTGCGTGTGCAGGGTGCATGCTTGCGTGGTCACTGCCCCTTTATAACCCTTACTATCCAGTTAGGGAAAAATAGCTGAAAATCGGGGGTGGAGGTGGCAAGTAGCGAAGAGCCAGGGTGTGAACCAATCAAGCTTCAGAACCCTTACCCGGAAGGGCCGATTTGGAATTGAAAACACCCCAACATTCAGAAGGTTCGATGTACGATATTAGCATAGAGTTTTGAATACGAACTAGGAAATTTAAGGAGATGCTTGGACCATTCTTGGGGAAATTGAATGATAGCTAACATTCCAATGAATTGAGTTGACTCTAAATATAAGTACAGATTTGCACTCGAAATTCAAAGCAAATCCCATTGTTTTCTAAATTTTAAAAATTCTTCCTCCAGTAATCTTTTTCCGAGACTCAATAGGCTCTCTGCAAATTTTTTAATGATTTGGGAATTTAAACTAAAGGAATGCCGTGTTGGTTTGTAGTAAAACTATTGTCAATTATAGAGGGGGTTTTAAAGGTGTTTGTGATATTTCGTAGATAAAAAATAATATCAGAGAACGTTTTGAGCTCGAAAATTGCAACTTGGTACAAAAGAGTGCACGTTATTGATACAGATTTGTTAAGTTTTAGTTCTACAAGTATACTCACACCCGTTTGATAACTCTATAAATAGCAATTCGATATTTTCTAATTGGCACCAGGACTAATTTTCCATCTTTTAGCTGTCGTGGATGTCAGAATTCAGAAAAATGTGTAAGGAAATTGGTGAAAATAAATGAAAACTTTTACAAAACTGGATATGATGTTCAAATTTATTTTGTTTTGACATTTTTTTATCATAGAAGTGAACTGTTTGAGCTAGAAAGATGAAACTAGGCGTTAAGTGGTTTATTTAAACAAAATTTCGGATAATTTGTACTGATTCGAGGTTACCCTTTGAGGTGGGAAGTATTAACCAAAATACTGTACTTATGTTATAAATGAATAAATATATATAGGACATGTAAAATGAAAAATGTGCATTTTAATTGAATTTATTATATTCTCTATTTATTTACTATTGGTGAAGCACATTAGATTTCACTAATTTTTCTGGAAAACGGTTTTTATTACTCAAATTTGGACTTTTTTTACACAAGTGTTTTTTTTGAGATATTCTTATATAGAAAATATATAAAAAAGCGACCATTTCATTAAATAACAATCGTAATGTTCTTGAAATTATTTTTAAAAACTGAAAATCATTAACTGAAGATAAAACAAATATTTTTCTGTTAATATAATTGTATTAAGCGGTATTCATTTTGTGTGAAAAATGTTAAAAGTTAGGTACTTTTGATGGTTTTCATTTTTTTCTCTCATGGCATGGCAAGAGAGAGATGGCAACTTGGCTACGACGCACTAAAATCACTCAATTTTTCCATATCTAAAAAACTTCTCCACCCGGTGCATTTGAGATTTTTAGCTAATTCTCTCAACCTAACTATACTGTTCCCATCTGGAATTTCGCATTGAGCTGTTTTATGAAGTGTTTTTCTTTCTTTGTCTTTTATCGTTGGTAACAAGGCAATGTTGCCAGATCCGAGAAACGACGCAGTGAACATATTTTTGGCCTTTCTGCGCATGTGAGAGTATGGGAAAGAACGAACTGCATCTGAGCTATATTAGGGAACGTCCTTAATGCATAGGTATATTTTCTGTTATCCTTATCACAAGTTGAAACTCGAAAAGATAATAAATTATATTTAAATAAACTAAAAAACACGCTTCTAAAAAGTAGAAAATAATGTAATAATCAAAAAGTATGGGGGGGGGGGCAGAAACATCTAATTTTAATTAATTTCGACAAAGTGGCCCACGCTTTTTGATTATTTCATAATTTTGTACTTTTTAGAAGCGTGTTATTTTTTATTTTTATTTTTTTAATATAATTTCTTTTGGACTTTAAACTGATAAGGATAACAGAAAATATACCTACGAGAAATGAAGAAGTTCTTGAAGAAGAACTCGGTGGATGAGTTTGAGGAAGAGAAGAGGTCTTTTATGGGACACACATCGGGGTTGCTTTTTACCACTAACACAGGGTAGATGGTAAATGGAGGTATGACATGCGGACTGATGGCCAATCTCTCCATTTACCATCTACCCTGTGTTAGTGGTAAAAAACATTTGCTTTGCGACATACAACCGGCCCTTAGAGGAGTCAAACAGCTGGCGGGGGACAGAGCCGAGTGGAGACGGGTGATTGCGTCAAACCAGTCTTAGGACTGTGTACTCAATAATGATCAGTTAAAAATGTGGATTTCATATAAAAGAAGTTGGTAAACGAAAGTCGTGTTGAGCGCAAACCATATATTTTATATTTATGATGAGATAAATCAATTCGATTAAAATTAATTAAAACGAGTGGATCGAGCAACACAATTTAACTTACCTTTTGTTTACACGTTCAATTAAATTTGATTTAGGTGTTTGGTATTTTTTAGCTTTAGTTTGAAAAATTATTGAAAACTCCATTGTGGACATTACTGTTGAGGCGGGTTCGATTGATTCGAAACAAAGAGAAATTAATTACGCAGATAACGAGGGTCTGCCGAGGGAGTCTTGATAGATATTTTTCAGTATCGTTGATGACATGAAATGCCCAAATACCTACTATTCATCAAAGCCTAGCAGAACGCCCGGTGGCTATCTCGAAACAATTTAGTGCTATCTACCTGTAAGAAGAGTAAATAAATTATTTGTCAGTAATGCACAAAAAGTACAAAATAATGTCATAAAGAGAAACAAAGAGGTTGTCTTCTCCTTGATGCAAATAAATTGTTTCTCTTTATGAATTAACAACTCTGCTACTCTCGGCAAAATAAAAACTTTTCAACAAAATAATGTAATAAACTTTTTTATGTCCAATAACTAAGTCAAAAAGCGTGGGGCGCTTCTTTGAGAAGTATAATAATAATAATAATAATAATAATAACAATGTTTATTCAATGAAACATACATAATAAATAAAAGAAAAAAAAATACAAACACATTTTACTCATGGTCGACTTGACCGTTTGAGTGAGTGAGTATAATAATTATATAATCAGGCATATAATAGATACAATAACTATAATAATACATATAATAATAAATAATAGATAAATAATAGATATAATAATACAATAACTATAACAGTTTGTTCCAATAGATAAAATTAGTAATTGAATTCAAGAATCAGCTGATATCTATATTTCCATGAGCTTCTGCAGTATTTCACCAGGGCCCCCAATCCTTCCCATTAAGGCACTCTATGAACTCGGATCTGGACAATGCTTCCCTCCCAAAGAACCTCATTCGGTATTCCTTCAGTATGGGACAAACCGAGACATAGTGAAAAACGTCCTCTACTTCCCCTACATTGCATAATGAGCACTTTTTGATCTCCTTAGAGTATGAATACTTGTTCAAGTAGAGCAATTCTCCCCTCACTTTCACCAGCCAGCTAATGGAGTTATTATCTAGAGATCCAAATTTGAATTCTCCGGAGAATATAAGTTCACTATATAATGAGTGATTTAGACTATCAGCAGCTCTTCTTCTAAATTTAAGTTCCATCTCATTTTTCATTAAACTCATAATATAAACCGGGTTGATTTCCCCCATCAGCATATTAGCGATGTTGATATCAAATTTGGTACAAATATTTTGCCATTCTTCATACCAAAATAATTTCCTATTGACCATTTCTTTAGTCAATAAATAAGGATATCTACTCAGAGGCATATTTAGACACTTTAAAATATACCTCAAATGCAGTTGGAATGTATAAATGAAGGAAGGATATACACCCAATTCCAAATACATAATATAGTCTGGAGTGTTCCTAGGAAGATTGAAGCATTTTTTAACAAAATACTTAAGGGGAATTTCCACATTCTCGTAGCTTTTGTAGCCCCATACCTGGGCACCATAACATATAATTGCTCTTGAGACTGCATTGTAAACCTTCATCTTCGATGCAAAATCTATATGATTATCCAGAATCAATCTATTAAAAGCGTTAATAGCAAACATGGCATTTTCCTTTTTATCCTTAAAATGTTGTTCCAAAGACATTCCTGACGTAATCGTCATCCCCAGGTATTTGTACTTATTTACAACTTCTATTATTTCATTGTTATAGTGCCATTTCTCTCTTCTGCTCGGTCTTCCTCCATTCCTAAAAACCACGATCTTAGACTTAGACAGGTTCACAACCAAGTTCCAAACTCTACAATATTCTGCCAACTTATCGATCATATTCTGTAGCTCAACCGGGTCAGAGGCCATCAAAACTAAGTCATCAGCATATGCAAGTATTTTAATCACCACATCGTTATTAACCTTAATACCACCATCCAAATAGTCAATCACATCATTAATAAAGAGCGAAAACAAAATTGGGCTCAACAAAGAGCCTTGCTTAACTCCCATTGTTGTTTCGAAAGATTGAGATAGTCCGTTGTGGCACCATACATGAGCAGAATTGTTCAGGTACATATTCCTCAGAGCCATGATCATCCTATTTGACACACCAATTCCAAACAATTTGTAAAATAGAGCATGCCGATCTATGCGGTCGAACGCCGCCGATAGGTCAACAAAAAACGCAAATACCTTTTGCTTCTTAGTGTTAAGTTTTAATTTAATTATACTCATCAATACATATATATTATCAACAGTTGAATAATTCCTCCTGAATCCCGCCTGAAACTCGCCAAGCACCTCTCGCTTTGAGAAGTATATACTTTTAATTAATTTCGATAAAGTGCCCCACGCTTGACTTAGTTATTGGACACAAAAATTTGATTACCTACATTATTTTGTACTTTTTAGGGCATTAACTGACAAAAGGTTGATTTTTAGTTCTTTAAACTATATTTTTTTTTACTATTTAGTCTTAAAATGAGTACAATTCGTACATCGCTAAACTAAAACTAAATTTGACAAGAGTCTAGTATAATTTTCCCAATTCCATTCCACTTTTTTATATTTTGTATTGTTACCATTCTGGGCGCCCACAGATGACGGTGGATATAGATTTCGGTTGTTTGGACCAAAGGCGTCTATAATTTCCAGATTTTTCGCCAAACCACTGGTTAATTTTTGTATTTTTACCCTCCTGGGGCCCACAGATGATTTATACAAATTTTGGTTGAGTTTGGACCAAAGGGGCTATAATTCTCAAATCCCCCCCCTCCCGGTTAATTTTTTCAGCTCGATTGTTTAAAATTATTGTATTGTCACCTGAATCACATATAGATCCAGAGTTTCAAATCGATACGACAATTAGAAGTAGGATAAAATCGACATTCTAGATTGGGTTTACAACCACAAATACAAGTGAAGGTAATATAAAGAATATAAAAAAACTAATAATAATAAAAAAGAACAAAAAGTGGAATAAAATATGTAAATACATCCTTGGGTCATTTGAGTAATGAACTTTATCGATGCTCTGATTTTCACCTGGTAAACGCCATTTATTATTAATTTTTCTTGAAAAAATTTGTCAAATGCTCAAGAGGTCTGGACCAGTTGAAAATGCTCACGTGTTTAGATATTTTATGGAAGAGAGTACTTGGGCTGGAGCTGAGTATTGCTGTTTCTTCTCAAGGCTAGAACAAGGGATACAAAAGCGTTACGATCTTGATATCAGAATTTTCGAATCTAATGGGCAGCTAGTTGCTTGCTTTAAATTATAAAACTGAAATTGGCAGAAAAGTAGTATTTGTTAATATAAATTTGTTCAAGAAATTTAATTTATTAAATTATAAAACAATTGAAGATTTCTTTTCAGGGGTCTGTTCAGAAATAAAACATCTGCGCACCTGCAATCTGTGGCTCTGATCAGCTTGGCAATTAAAGAAGAGTGCCATGTAAATTTGGAAAAAAAATTATTTTAATAGTTTTAACACTTAATCTCATAACTCATAGTCCATTCTGGCATATTTTTAGAATATCAATAGTGCCAACTTCTAAAAACAATAAGGCAGCGTTCACTATATAATTTAAAATTATGTTTTAATCTTACTTGTGAACGGTAAGGGAATGATTCGTTTTTTAAGGACGAATTTAAAATTTTTTTTGACTTTTCCGTTTGTCGTGTTTATAACTAAATAGATGTATATATAGCCAATACTATTATATATAAATAAATAATAAGATAGCAGACAGTTATAAGAAACTTTTAGAATTAGATCTTTGAATCTATGTGAATTTGGTGGTTGGGACACAGTGATTGAATGATTTTTAGGGAATTTACTTGAACATATATTTTTTATTTATGATTAAAAAGATAAATATGTTTTATAATTTGATATGCCTAGGGATGTAGTTTCATAAAAAATACTTTGTTATGAAAACTTGGGATCCCATTTCACAGAAATCAGCATGGACCTCAATTTCGATTTTTTTAGAATCAGCCCAAAACACCTTCTATTTAGATAGGTAACCATCTCTCTTGATTTTTTATATATTTTCTATATAAGAATTCTAGAACGTTCATTTATTATCTTTTAACTTGTGATAAGGATAACAGAAAATATTCCTACGCATTAAACTAATCGTTAATATATAAATAAACCAAGGTAAGAAATATTTAAATAATAAAATGATAAACGACTTTAACAAATAGTTTTAATTTCTCGAATATAGCAAGTAAAATAAATTTTCTCGAAGTAGTTGTGCCCTGTATAACTAAATAATCTCTCTATATATCTCTTATGTAGTTCAAGCATTTCAATTGCTTTAGGAACGCTATATTGTAAAGCTATCTAGTTAAATGATTAAATAGAGTAGAGTTAGCTAAGGGTTGGAATATAATTTAATCAAATTGGTGCATGCATTGAATAGTAGAATAAACAGATCATTCATTTTCCGCCCTCCATTGATGGGGTCGTTGGGAACCCCATCCTGGCCAGGCAGACCCCAATGGAGACCACAAGGAATTCAATTAGCAACTGAACTGTTAATGGTCTCCGTTGTGGCGACTGACTCTGCACTCGGCCAACACCCACCCACCCGAAGACACTCTGCAATTGACTCAGCTCTAATTGCATTTCGCTAAGATGGTCTTAAGATTTCCAAATAGTACCCGTTGGTGCTGCAAACCCGTTATTGAATTAAATCGCCTGTCTGCTCTCTATTGTTTGGTATTCAGGAACAGATTTAAATTCAAGAACAATATTGAATTTTTTGGGTTGTGGTTCAGGGTAGTATTGCGACCAATTTAATTATTGTCTTTAATTACAATGCTGAATAAAAATTTTCAATGAAAATCACTAGTCGACAAAAATTTGTACCCATAAACTTAAAAATGGATTCCAGTAGAGTTTTATAAGCTGATTATCATTCAATTTCCCGACTTTTTTACAACAGGTCAGAGTTTCAAGATATTATCGGTCAAAATGACGAAAAAGGCCATTTTGGCTTATATTCGAGTTTCATTAGATATTAAACAGAAATATTTGAAATTAAATAATTTTATTGCAGTAATAGAAAACAGCTACCACTTGTTTTTAGCTCAATTAGTAACTCGAGTTATATCTAAAAAACTTTGCCTGCAGTAATTGAAAACAACCTAACTGGCCTATTCTCTAAAAACAGAAGTTAAAATTTAACATCCCAAATTGGGTATTAAAAAGTAAAGTAATAACACCACCTTTAAAAAATGGTGTTAACGATCCATATGAAGATAGCTACGTTTTCTTCTTCTTCGTGTTGTTACAGCCCTCGATAGCTTCTCTCGCATGTACATTACTAACTTGATTTGTTATTCTCAATCTAGTATCACAGTACAACCAGTAGGGACTCTATGCTCTTTAGACAGTTACAGATTTTTATTCCACTGTGCTAGTATCTGACAGCTCGCTTGGTTAATTTATTTTTTATAAAAATTTCTATATTCTGAAATTATTATTATTTAGAAGAGGATAATTTTTTATGATGTCTCAAAACTGAAAGTATAAATATTACTTCTAAAATAAAAAATATATCCTAAAAAATAAATCTTATTTAAACAGCAAAAGTTTTTGAAATCAAAAAGCTGAGAAGTCCAAAGACTACTAAAAAAGATATAGAAATCACAACACACATCAAATGGATCTGAAATGTGTTGCTTTTATCTCAAAGCTGTCAAAATCAACCTTATATTTTGGTTAAAGACTCCATGTTTGTGCATTAAATACGGTGTTGAAATATTAAAGGTACCCTCTGGCATGACTTTAATTTTTAACACTTTTGACTAAATATTAATCCTTTGGTGTTAAAGTTTTTGCTTACAGAATATCCATTTTAGCCAAGGAGGTGTTAAAATGAATTAACGCTGAATGCGGATGTTAAAAGTTCACGTTTTTGCTTAGAGAATAGACCTGTAAAAATGCTAAATAAACTAGCAGATACATTATTAGGACTGTCTAAATATTTTCAGCCGTTTTTGAGATATTTCGAAAAAATAAAGAAAAAAAAACACTTTTTTCATGCACGATACAATACTTGACCATACCCTGTATGGTAAAGTAAATTATATGGTAAAAAAATAAAACCGACTTCAAAAAAATTAAATGCAACAAATAAAATAATACGAACTAAAAAATCAAATAAAATACACTAAAAGGTATAAAATAATTATTATTTAGTTACAACTAAACGACGAAATATTAACATGAAATCACTTTTTGAAGTCGATGCCAAAAATATACATTTTATGAATCGAACTCGACGGATCTTACTTGGTACGTTTGACGGGTACGCTCGCTTATATAGTTTGTTTAGCACAGACTCCAAAAAGTGATTTCATGTTAATATTTCGTCGTTTAATTGTAACTAAATTAGATAATTATTTTATAAGAGTGAATTTTATTTGATTTTTGAGTTCTTATTATTTTTTTGTTGCATTTAATTTTTTTATAAAAATTATTTTTATTTTTCTCTTTTTAGTGATGTTATTAATAGTGACTTAATATAATAACTTGCATGCATCTCGTAAGAGAAAGCGTCGGGCGAATGAATCAGAAAATGATATAAATTTTATTAAACCAATTATTTTACATGAATTAATGTATACATTGTATTTTAACTTCGACTCCGGAGATTACTTCTCCACCATCGAGTGTCCTTGATCATCTTTTTAGTCCTTATTTTTAATAAGAAGAAAAAACTAATTAAAGAAAAAAACCTCTTTTCCAATAATTATTTCAATTCCAATCTTTCATCCAGAAAATGATAAATTAAATGAATTACTGTATACATTGTATTTTAGCTTCGACTCCGGAGATCACTTCTCCACCATCGAGTGTCCTTGATCATTTTTTTAGTCCTTGTTTTTAATAAGAGGAAAAAATAATTAAATCAAAAAACCTCTTTTCAGATAATATTTATTTCCAATTAATCCATATCCCGGTCATTCCTCTCTCGTCCCCAGAAAATGATATTATTAAACCAATTATTTTACATGAATTCATGCATACATTGTTTTTGAGCTTCGATTCCGGAGATTACTTCTCCACCATCGAGTGTCCTTGATCATCTTTTAGTCCTTGTTTTTAATAAGAGGAAAAAACTAATTAAAGAAAAAAACCTCTTTTCCGATAATTATTTGAATTCCATTATTCCTCATTCCCCCTCTATCCCCCCCCCCCAGAAAGTGATAAAAAAATTCAATTCATAAATATAGAAATTCTCTCGTACGTTTGCGGGTTTTAAATGAATGTTTTAAGATTTTTTTATAAAAGATTTTATTTATTATAATTTCGATTATTTGCTCATAAGAATTGAAGATTTACGTTATTTCGTCATTGATCATATCATCAGAACTTGGCTAAATTAATATGCTACCAGCCCTAAGGTACCACCTTTCTACTAAAAAAAGAATCATCGAAATCGGTTAACGCGGCAAAAAGTTATCGGTGAACATACATAAAATAAATAAATAAATAAATAGTAAGGTATCTTGACTATCTTGGAACTATACTGATCCAAACGCAGAAAGAATCATTAAAATCAGTTCATAAACAAAGATGTTATGACTGAACAAACATAACAAAAAAGGTCCAATACCAATGAAATTTATATTTTTACCAGTCGGAAACTAGATTGAACTCAATGCAAAAAAATCAAAATCGGTTCACAATTGGCAAAGATATCAGATAACATAGACACAGAAAAAAAATCAGTCGAATTGAGAACATCCTCCTTTTTTGAAGTCGGTTAAAAACAAGTAAATCATCATCAATTTATATACCCATATATTTATAATATATATATTTTTAAGCTATCGAATACAAAAAGGGACGCAGAGTAAGATGTAGCCCCTATGGATCTCAAAAGACCCTTGCATTATCGAAGAGAAGGGAAAGTTGATCAAGTGCATGTAGGTATTAGTTACGAAATCCTTGCTATAGAGCAACGAGTCATAATATATTTTTTATTTTATTAAGTTAAATATTTCATGAACTAATTATAAACGAATGATCAAGTAAGAGAAAGGTCAAGGAATCGTGTTTTATCGAGAAAAATCTAAAAAATACCGTAAATTATAAAGTTGACAGGGGTTACCTAATGCGGGAATATAAAATTTTAATCGAATTGACGAAAAAATAATCATTTTTTATTTTTTAATTAATATATATTCTGATTGTCATGATTAGGTTTCGGATTTTGCATATAATGCATGTTTTTTCCCTTGATTGCTATTCTTCTAATCTTTTGTATCTGGGCGTTTTAGAATAGGTATAAGGACCTACCCAAAGAAATCTTATTTTGAATATAAATGCATATTTTGCAGTTTAAGTGCATATTATCCATATTTACCGATTTAAGCTATATTTTGCATATTTGTATGATTTTTGACCTCGTTTGTTGGCAAATCAGAAAAATAATTCAAGAAAATTTTAGAGACAGAGAGGCTAGAGCAGAGGTTTCAAACCTTTTTTGAACCCCCACCCGCACTCCCTGTCAAACATATCGAGAAAATTTAAGGAAATAATAAAATGAATTTATGAAAATTGGCTAAGTATCCTACAATTTAACACCTGTAATTAGTAGACAATTATTGCACTATGAACCCAAAAACTCGCTCTTATTATGGTCCTGCAGTTTCATCGAGGAAGAGATGCCGTAGTGATCTCGAAATATTAGATAAACCACTTAAATAATTAATACCAACCCAGGCCTTTAGGAGTTGCACCTTTTTGGTGTAACTCCTTCTCTCATCATTATCATAAAAAAAGCAATACAGAACCCTATTAGTGTCACCACAATGTATCTCAGCTAGAGTATTGTAGCTCGTAAGGTATAGAATAAAAACTTGAAATTTACAAGTTATATGTAGTCATTTTAAAGCTAAGAGTAAATAAATATTATATTTAATATTCATTTACTATGAGTTAAGGATTCTTAGTCACTTGTTTCACATTAAAATTAAAAAAAAATTTAAAAGATGTAAATTTTTTTTTCAATATATATATTTCGGGCTATCAACCCATCTTCAGGAAATAAAGAAAATAATTAATATTAATACATTTCAGGAAGTAAAGAAAATAATTAATATTAATAAATTATTTTCTTTACTTCCTGAAGTTGATAGCCCGAAATATATATATTGAAAAAAAATTTACATCTTTAAATAAATTTTTTTAATTTTAATGTGAAACAAGTGACCAAGCATCCTTAACTCATAGTAAATGAATATTAAATATAATATTTATTTACTCTTATCTTTATTAAAGATGTTTCACCTTGCACCAACACCACAATCTCTACTAATTATGTAGTCATTTTCCTGAAAATCAGAAATCGTATTATAATTTTAATAAAAGGATTATTTTAGGGAGGGTCGAATTTTATGTGGGATTAAAAATAAAAAAATATTTTTTTTACCAGAGAGTAATATTTCCCTGTAATTATCTATTTGAGTAGAATTAGTTTTAATTTTATTTACATTTAAATTAACGATGTGAGAGAGCTTTAAATTAATAGTTTTGGGATCATTTTTGTACCAGCTCAATTTTAAACAAATACTTACATTACATAATTACAATACTTGACCATACCCTGTATGCTGCCCCTATAGATTACAAAAGACCCTTGAATTACCGAAAAGAAGGGAAAGTTGATCAAGTGTATGTATTAGTTTTGAAATCCTTGCTATGAAGTCCCGAGTCACAATTGTTTGGCGTATTTTAAGAAAAGACGCAGTTGCCTATGGTGATAAAAACTTGAATATGAATCACCTTCTTGATAAAGGTAGAAAATAGCTTTTTGAAAATAAAAATAAAATGATAAAAAACAAGTTTTAAATAATAATATAAACAACAAAATGAGATTAACATAGAGTGTTGACGCAGTTGGAATATTGTAGGTATATAAGCCCATGCTTAGTTCTTGAATTTTATAAGTACTTTACTCGTAGTAGATACAAGAATCTTACTTTTGAAAATGAAGCGAATTTTGGTTCTCGCCTTTTACCTAGCCTTTCTTTGGGTGGTCGTCCAAGCCAAACCAGTGAGTAATTTATATCTACAGAAATACTACTTTGCCTAGGTGTACGCTAGGGTGGGTCGAAAAAACTGAATTTTTTTTCGAAAACACTTTAGTGGGGAAAAGTTGCATAATAAGAAGAAAAACGGCATAAAAAATTTAAATCGGTTAACATCTTCCGCTCGCGCATCGATCTTTGAACTTATGAAAAATTGCAAAATTCACTATATTTTTGTAATTATTTTCTATCAATTAAAATTTTTAAAATAAACATACTAGTTTTTTATGCTTGTTCATTTTTCTAAGATGTTGCGCGAACGTAAAAAAGTATATCCAAACGCCTCCCAATCTATCACAAACCCAAAGACGAAAATAATTTTTTCTTTACCCCGGGGCGCAATCACAAAGAGGGCGCGTCGAAAGACAATTATAAATTATTATGCTGAACAGTGGCCAAGAGGATAAGAGCAAAGGCTCTTATGAAGGTATCGCAGCGCACATGCGAAGATCCCCGGCTGATCCTTTTGTCTATAAGAAAAAAATATTTTCTTCGTTCCCTAATTTATAATTGTCTTTCGACGCGGCCTACAATACTTTTTTCGTGCACGATTAAAATACTTGACCATACCCATACCCTGTATGGTAAAGTAATAAAATGGAATAGTTTGAGTCCTAAATTCTAAAATTTTCCTTCGATCGTCCATACCACACCACAGATGACGATAAATTATTTGTTTGTTTTCTGCTTTCAGCGACGAACATGAGGAAGAACCTAATAGTCGCTAGACTTGAGAAAGACATCACTTGTGGATGTCAATCAGGATTACATTAATAAAAACAAATGTATAATCCTTAAAGATTAAACCATTTTAAATTCATTCATTTACATTATTTTATTTCAAAGATGCTAACCTTATCTTCTTTAATCTCAACAAAAACACTTGTGTGAAAAAAGGCCAAGTTCGATTAATAAAATCCGTTTGCCAAAAAAGTAGTGAGATCTAATGTGCTGCCAAGTTCAACATCACCAATTTATTAAATGAGTCGAGAATATATTAGTAACTTCAATTAAAACGCATGTTTTTCATTTCACATGTCCCTCTATGATTTCACATTTTTAGTTGAAATTATTTTCATAAAACTTGGCTTTTACGCATTAAATTATTATTATTATTATTGTTTGATAGGGCCTCCACCACTCCCCTCTTATTAAGATCCCATGATATGGTAACTAGTAATTCGTGACATACATAATAATGCGTAAAAGCCAAGTTTTATGAAAATAATTTCAACTAAAAATGTGAAATCAATAAAAAATAGAGAGGGACATGTGAAATGAAAAACATGCGTTTTAATTGAAGTTACTAATATATTCTCGACTCATTTAATAAATTGATTATGTTGAACTTGACAGCACATTAGATCTCACTACTTTTTTGGCAAACGGATTTTATTAATCGAACTTGGGCTTTTTTTACACAAGTGTTTTTGTTGAGATTTCACTTCTTTTTGTAAGTTGGATTTATCCTATAAATTTAACCCCTTCATTTCGGACCTTGAAGAAGGAAAAGTTTCGATATTTCAATTTCCTCCTTTATTAATGTGTCAAGCTATACCAGTATGCCAAATTTCAGCATTCTAGGTTCTTTGAATTTTTAGTATAATATGTTAATTAAGTCTATAAATTAAACCCCTTCATTTTAGGCCCTGAAGAAGGGAAAGTTTCGATTTTTGGATTTTTCCCATTAATTGTACCCCAAACTCTACCTGTCTGCCAAACAAAGTTCAGCATTCTAGGGTTAGCGGAAGTACTCTAGAATTTTGATGAGTGAGTCAGTCAGTCAGTGACGAAAAAGCCCATCTTTGGCTTCTTCTAACTTGGTTGGTATAAACAGTAGAAATATGAAATTTTGTAATTTAGTTAAGCTTATGGACCAGTATTCTGGAAAAAAATTTCAGCCATGTAGAGGTTTCCATTACGAAGTTACAGAGGCGTCAAAATGGCCTGAGTTGTTTCCTGTAAAGGGTAGTCTGGCAGTGCACACATCCCCGCTCGAATCGAACATGGCTGGGGCACTGCCGTGCCCCCAGATTCACATGCTGATCAGAGCGACAGATTGCAGGGGCTCAGATGTTTTATTTTTGAACAGACCCCTGAAAAGAAATCTTCAAATGTTTTATAACTTATTAGATGAAATTTCTTGAACAAATTTATATTAATAAATCCTATCTTTCTGTCAATTTCAGTTTTATAATTTAAAGCAAGTAACTAGCTGCCCATTAGATTCGAAATTCTGATATCGAGATCGTAACGGTGTATTTAGAAATCATTTTCAAGCTTACATACTTTTATTATAACTTTAATTAATTAAGATTAAAGCACGTGACGTTACATGGGAAGAGTAACCATCTAAAAAACACTAATCGAACCGATATTTTGAACCGAACCTTTGAATAGTTCAATAACTTAAAATTTGGAAGCAAATAAATAGTTATCATCTGGTATGGGACATCACAGCCTCTAATTTGTACTTTAGTTAGAGAATATTAGAAAAAAATAAATAAAAAAACATAATCCGGAGTAAAAAATAAACTGACACGTTCTGATGTGGCCATCCACTTGACTTTACCATACAACCTGACCCCTCACTTATATTTAATATTTAATAAAATTATTGGGGGTTAGTTTTTGCATTTTTTGCCTTCAGGCGGCCCACTGATTATGTATACAAAATTTGGTTGAGCTTGGTATAAGAGCCAAGATTTTCATTTTTTGACCCCACCCCCATTTTGGGCTGTTAGTTTTTGAATTTTTAGACTTCTGTGGGCCCACGGGTTATGTATACGAAATTTGGTTAAGTATGGTACAAGGGTCTAGATATTCATTTTCTGCCCCCTCCCCCCCATTTTGGGAGGTTAGCTTTTGATTTTTTAGACTTCTGAGGGCCTACGGATTATGTATACAAAATTTTGTTGAGTTTGGTACAAGGACCAAGATTTTCATTTTCTGACTCAACACCCCCCCCCCATTATTGGCTGTTAGTTTTTGCATTTTTAGACTTCTGGGGGTCCACTGATTATGTATACAAAATTTGGTTGAGTTTGCTCAAATAGATTTTTAATTTTTAACCCTCTTCCACCCCCCTTAATTTTGGGTCGATATGCACCAAAATCTAATCACCTCTTAATCTTAATGCACCAAAACTATGTGTGAAATTTGGTTTTGAAATTCACACTAGTTTTTGAGCTAGCTCGTCCACAAAAATTTGATAACGCACAGACTAACAGACTATCAGAATTAGACTAACAACAATACTAACAACCAGACTAACAGACATGTTGACAAAACACTTATTATATCGAAAAATATAATTTTTTTGATGTTCACTTATTAAGGCTTTTTTGTAGACCGAAATGCCATGGTTTTGCTCAATTTTTTTAATCAAAATAGTTTCAGCCATTTTTGAGATATTTCGAAAAAAAGAAGCAAAAAACAATACTTTTTTCATGCATGATTACAATACTTGACCATACCCATACCCTGTATGGTAAAGTAATAAAATGGAAGAGTTTGAGTTCTAAATTCCAAAATTTTCCTTCGGTCGTCCATACCACACCACAGATGGCGATAAATTATTTGTTTGTTTTCTGCTTTCAGCACGGAGATGAGGAAGAACCTAATACTCGCTAGACTTGAGAAAGACATCACTTGTGGATGTCAATCAGGATTGCATTAAGAAAAACAAATGTATAATCCTTAAAGAATAAACCATTTTAAATTCATTCATTTGTATTATTTTATTTCAAAAATGCTAACCTTATCTTCTTTAATTCCCATGATGATCAGAGCGACAGATTGCAGGGGCTCAGATGTTTTACTTTTGAACAGACCCCTGAAAAGAAATCTTCAACTGTTTTATAACTTATTAGATGAAATTTCTTGAACAAATTTATATTAATAAATCCTATCTTTCTGCCAATTTCAGTTTTATAATTTAAAGCAAGCAACTAGCTGCCCATTAGATTCGAAATTCTGATATCGAGATCGTAACGCTTTTGCATCCCTTGTGAGAGCCTTGAGAAGAAACACCAATACTCAGCTCTAGCCCAAGTACTCTCTGCCATAAAATATCTAAACCCGTGAGTTCATTAAATTGCATTTTCAACTGGTCCAGAAACTCTTGAAGAGCATTTGACAAATTTTTTCAAGAAAAATTAGTAATAAATGGCGTTTACCAGGTGAAAATCAGAGCATCGGTAAATTTTCATTACTCAAATGAACCAAGGATGTATTTAAATATTTTATTCCAGTTTTTGTTGTATTTTATTATTGTTCTTTTTTGACACGCTTTATATTAGCTTCACTTGTAGTTATGGATGTAAGCCCGATCTAGAATGTCGATTTTATCCTATTTCTAATTGTCGTATCGATTTGAAACTCTGGATGTGATTCAGGTGACAATACAATAGTTTTAAACAATCGAGCTGAAAAATTACCCAGGGGGGGGGATTTGGTCTAATCACAACCGAAATCTGTATATCTGTGGGCCTCCAGATGGGTTACAATACAAAAAATAAAAAAGGGGGGTGAAATTGAGAAAATATACTAGACTCTTGTCAAATTTAGTATTAGTTTAGCGATGTACGCTTAGAATTGTAAATATTTTAAGACTAAAAATTAAAAAAATAAATTATGGTTCAAAAAAACTAAAAAAACATTCTTTTATCAGTAATGATATTATATGGTATACTATGGTATTTTAATTTGGGGACAGGCTACTGAAATCGACACGATATTTATTATCCAAAAGAAAGCCATTAGAGCTATATATATATTTTGGGTCCACAAATGTCTCTTAGGGAAAAATTTAAAGAGATAAATATTTTGAAAGTGGGATTCCCAATACATTTACGAATGGTTGGTATATGTGCAGAAGAATATTACTGAGATCGCAAAGAATAGTGACAGGCAAGGATTCGATACTACTATAGTAGATTCAAGAATAAACTCGCCATCCCGAAGTTTCGTTTACAAAAGGTAAACGCTTTATTCATGGGTCAAGGTGTGCGCTTTTCCAACAAAATTCCGGAGGAAATTACGAGTCTAGCTCTAAATAAATTTAAATCTTCCATTATGCGCACACTACTAAAAAAGGCATACTATCGGGTTGGCGAGTTTTTAGACGACGATCATGCCTGGACTTGATTTCTGCCATATTCTCGGCAAGATTATTTATTTATTTTACTTATTTATTTGTTTGTTTTGTTTATTTATATATTTTATTCGATTTATTTGTTTATTTATTATTTTATTTTTTAAATCATGACTTTCGTCAAGCGCTCCTCGTGGAGCCTATGATGGAAAAAAACACAAGCACAATGCTCTAAAAAGTTTGCTATTTGAATTTTCTATATAAGACTATTTACTTATATTTATAAATAATGAGACCTCAAGTTTGAGGTTCATTTAATCATTCTATTAGGTTTATTTTATTCGCGTCTCTGGAATAGAATGATTGTCAAAAATGAGATTGAAATATAGCATTAGTGATTTTTTTTATTAAAATGATGAGGGAAGGAGTTACACCAAAAAGGCGCAACCCCTAAAGGCCTGGGTTGGCCCCTCCATCGTGAAAAGAAGAAGAAAGAATTTTATGGGCTGGGCGGGGGTCGAAGTTTTCTGTGGATACGGGTCTTAAATAGCTGAAGGTTATAAGTCGCGGGAAAGATGGTGGTAGGGAGCGAGTTCCAGTATCTGGGTGTCATATGGATAAAAGAGTTGGCGAAAGCGCTTGTTCGACTTTTATCCAATTTGACAGCAAAGAGGTGCTGAGCGTTCGAAAACCGCGAGTTTCTCGTAAAGAGGGGGGATAATTGATTTTAGCTCTACTGAACAGACACCGTGATAGTATCTGTAGTACAGGGAAAGGGCAGAAACGGTTCTTTGGTGAGCTAGGGAGTCGAGTGAGTTGTTTAGAGGCGGATCTCCTATTAGTTTAATTGCTCGCTTCTGAATCGCATCCAGTGTAGCAAGAGAATGCTTGGAGATGAGAGCCATATTCGAGACAGGGACGAATTTGAGCCTTATATAGTTTAAGAAGTTGACTGGGAGTATAACAGCGTCTAGACCTAAATAGGAGACCAAGCTTGCGCGCTGCAGCTTTAGCAGTGGTTGAGATATGGTCATTCCATGAAAAGTCAGATCCTAGAGTTACGCATAGCATTGAAATTTTATCCCTGAATTCTAGTGAGTTTGAGTCGAATGATATGTTTGGGAGGTTTCTGTGGACGCGCCTAGAAATAATTTCCCTATAAGTCGCCTCTTACGATAAGCAGGGAGTACTGGGGTCTATTCTACGCCCAACCCGCAAGGCAGTATGAGACTATAGCCCTAACAGAACTCTTTATCAGACCAAAGAATCTTCTCCGAGTGGACACTACGAACGGAAAAAATCAAGAGATAAGAAACTTTAAAACAAAAATCTCCTAGTATATAAAATTGTTGATCATTGAACCCAACTTTCTCAAGAAATAGTAAATCCTTAAAATTTATTGGGTTTAAATTTTTTTTCTGAATTCAAGAGAAAAATAACGCTTTCTGAATTAAAGGAAAAAGTGATATATAAAGAGAAACAAAGAGTTGTCATCTGCTTGATGCAAATAAACATACACACATATAAGATGGGGTCATCTATTAAATCCGATGGAATGGATTATTTTTAATTATATGTCAGATGGGTTGTTTTTCACCCCCTCCTATGAGTTTCTAAGAAAATTTGAATCTATTACCATCGGCAAATTGAAATCTTTCATAGGTATACACACATATATATTGATACTATATTTTCGAAGGCTTGGCCTTCATCATCAGCCTTTTTTTAATTATCAATATTATTTTTCATGGGGTCAGTATCGCGTGGATATTTAAAAAATTTTGTTCTTAGCCGGTAGGCCGGTCAGAATTCGAAACTAAAGTCTCAAACAAATAATATATATGTGTGTATGTTTATTTGCATCAAGCAGAGGACAACCTCTTTGTTTCTCTTTATGAATCAACAACTCTGCTACTCTCGCCAAAATAAAAACTTTTAAATTAAAAAGTGATATCTTTTTCAAGGATTGGTAAGTACTTACACTTAGTGTATTTTAGAGATTAGTCAACAAATTCTGGTTTAAACCAAAAAAAAAAAAAAAAAAAACATTGAAATGCAAGACTTCTTTTCAAAAACAATAATTTAATTATTTTGCTCTCCCGGATGAGTCCATTCCTAGCTGACATGTGCATTTTATTGTGGGCGAGTATCAAAACGACCATTACACCAATATCCCCCTGTGGCCATCAACATATAAAATAAGAGATAGTTTCTTAATAATGGCCACCCATTTAGTCCAATGTTTATAGTAATTTTCAATTAATTCCTCGGGGCCCATTGAATGTTATGTTCTATGAATATTGAATAACAGAAACAGCATTTGCCTGCCTGGGTTATTAGTATCATTTTCTTTTTTTAATTTACGTCCAGTGCATATGCCATATATCGATATCTAATAATAATTTGAATAAGCAATTTTGAAACCTACCCTATTGAATTTTATTATTTTCTTTTCACAATCAAAAAATAGAACGCACATCGATGGAAATATAAATATTATGAACTAATTAATATAGTAAAAGAAAACGTATATAAAAAATAAGAGGTTTTTGTATGTATGATTATAGCTACTATCTACGCGTTAATAAGTATATACGAGTGCTAATAGTATTAACGACGTACTTTGGCACAATCTAATCATCAAATCCAAAGCCGGTCAAGTGCTTATCATGAATTCCGTTCCTTAAATCTTCCAAAATAAGTTTTAATTTTCTTTGTAAGGAGAGACTCAGGGAATTCGTGGAATTTTTCCATATATCTAAATTGAAAGTTTCTTTTTTCCGAGAGTAGCAGAATTTTTATAAAATGAAGACGACAATAAAAGAGTGTGTCTTCTTCTGGAATTATAAATATTTAATTTATTTATAACGAGACAATAGTTTCGAGAGATTTGTCCTCTTCATCAGTCTATTACAATTGAATCACAGGAATTAATGTATGTTGGGCAAAGCTCTCAAAACTATAGTCTCGTTATAAATAAATTAAAAATTTATAATTCCAGCAGAAGATACACTCTTTTATTGTCGCCTTCAATCCATAATTTTAAGTTAATCCAATTCTGAACACCATCTGCTACAAAAATCACCTAAACATGCCCTCTCCTATCGATATTTTAAAGGCCTGATTATTCTTAAAGTATATTATACCTCACACTCTATAATAATGAAATTTACTTACTTAAATTTACTATTTATTGTATTTTATTTTGTCCGACCAACATGTAAAAATTTATTTCGTCTTTATTTATTGCCATACATTTGTACATATTGTATCACTTTTTCTCTCAGTGAAGTGTATATAGTGTTTTATTTTGTGCGACCAACATGTAAAAATTTATTTCATTGTTATTTATTGCCATACATTTGTACATATTGTATTACTTTTTCTCTATGTAGTGTATATACTGTTTTACTTTGTTCGACCAACGTGTAAAAATTTATTTCATCGTTATTTATTGCCATACATTTGTACATATTGTTTTTTTTTTTTTTAATGATATTGATGTGAGAAGGAGATACACCAGAAAGTGGATCCCCTAAAGTCCTGTATGGGCTGGCCCCTCCATCGTGAAAAGAACAGAGTAGAAGGAAAAGAAGCCGGGATCACGTGCCAATCTCAGAAACTTAGATACAATTCAAGATCCAATTTACTAAGGTTTTAGGGGCTTCGAGCAGTGGTAAATTTTCCGCGCGATAAATTCGGTTAAATTTATCTCCCACTTAATTTTTATTACCAGACCCTATACTTACAGAAAACATGTCTGGGTATAGCCGGGAATCGAACCCGAGACCACTGGGTTGCCAGTAAGTTATTCTGACCATTACACCACGGAGGCGGACCATATATGTATATTGTATCACTTTTTCTCTCATTGTAGTGTTTAGTGTTTTACTTTGTGTGACCAACATTTAAAGATTTATTTCATCTGTATTTATTCTCATTTGCCATACTGTCCATTGTATCTCGGTGTTTAATTGTGGTGTGGATGATGTTTGTCTATTTGTACAACCATCTTGTTAAGGCTTTTGCCGTTGATAATTAATTAAATAAATAAATATGAAAAATTTTCCTTTTTTTTGGGAGGGGGGATTTTGACTACGAATATTCGACCCTGACTTAAATAATAATAATAATCAGATTAAAATTTTAATACTATTTTTGATGTCGGGGAAAATTAATAAATTAATATAAGTTAAATATTTAATTTTGTATCTTATTTACTTTACGAGCTACATTGTTCTGACAGAATTCCAATACCCACGATAACTTGAATAGTAAAGTTTCTTCTGGTGACTTAGGGCCGGTTGTATGTCGCAAAGTAAATGCTTTTTATCACTAACCAAGGGTAGCTGGTAAATGGAGAGGCTGGGATGGCCAATGAGATGACAGGAACTTTCAGTGCTTTACTTTGCGACATACAACCGGCCCTTAATGTTTTTTCTTTCAAAAACTGATTAGATTTTGGCTTTCTAGCTTCGGAGCCTAGGCTTGGAAATGCAGAAAATAATTATAAACTCGAATCGTTATATAGTGAGTATATAGAAATTTGACATAAAGTTTTAATACACTGAAATTCACTGCCGAATTTCTAATTTAACGAACAAAGAGAAAACTGACAAAAATGCGTTAAGCGTATTGAGCTTAGAAATAGTACACATTTTCCAATATTATAAAATTCATAAAGATTAAAAATTGTTATATTATTATATTAATCTTATTTTATTATATTAAACGAGCCCTTCTTGTATGTGTATATATATATATATATATATAGAAAACGGATCTACTAACGATAAATTCACGGGTTATGGGGTTTTTGGGTTGACATTTCGATCTGTCACGGTCTCATCTTCGGCTAAGTTGTTTTTTATTGGTTTTTTGTTGATTGAAATAATTATTCTCAGGTGGTTGTTTGAATAAAAATTTATAATTACATTTTTTCAATTTTTTTTTAAATTAATTGGTTTTTTATTTTAAATTCTACTAATAGATCATTACAAATATTATTATACATGAGAATTTGTCAATTTAATTAATTCGAGGTATTTTTTATTAAATATTAAATTATTAAAAAATTACATTATTAAATTACTTTAAACTAAAGAAAAAAATTACCGAGCAACGCTCGGTGTCCCCCGAGGGGTGATCCGGATGATTGGAAGTAGGTGTATACCTCTTTGGAATTATTTTGGAAGTACTTGGAAATATTTGGAAGTGCTTGGAAATATTTGAAAGTACTTGGAAATATTTGGAAGCACTTGGAAATATTTGAAAGTACTTGGAAATATTTGGAAGTACTTGGAAATATTTGGAAGTACTTGGAAATATTTGGAAGTGCTTGGAAATATTTGGAAGTACTTGGAAATATTTGGAAGTACTTGGAAATATTTGGAAGTACTTGGAAATATTTGGAAATACTTTGAAATATTTGGAAGTGCTTGAAAATATTTGGAAGTACAAGTGGAAGTAGGTGTATAGCATATTAGGTCACGGTTCACCCTCGGTGTCCCCGTTACTTTTTTAATAAATGAATTTAAATAATAGTGTCAAATTTCGTATTCGAAATAAGAAATTGATTGTAGAACTTCAACAATACATACATAATCTCAAACAGGCTATAAGTTATATTTCTAACCCATCTAACAATATTAGTAGTAATTAATAATAATATTTTGACTAATTCTTTGTCTAATTTCATTCTAAGGGCGGAGCTAAGCCTTACATCCATAATTATCGTTAGAATAGAGAAATAAATCTTTAATACATTTCAATGTGCATCTTTTTATATGTACTTTGGATTTTAAATATATTATATTAATTGTAAATAAGAAAAAAGAGACCGAAACAGAGACGTGACCTACCGCCCTAAAAAATGTCAAAATAAATCATCGGGAAAGATTTATTTCATGTTGTTGTTCCCGTTCAGCTGATCCTGTTAAAAGGCGTCATAAAAAGAAAGGGACCAGACAGAGGACCGACCGCCTACACTAACGAGAAGGGCATAGAGTACACCCTTTATGCCCAATGCTCTATTTCTATTCATGTTCAAAGCAATATTCAATATTGAGTAGAAAATCAGAAGAATTTTATGAATGAAAAGAAATAATTTTCTTGTTGACAAAAATAATTTTTAATAAAAAAATAAAACCGACTTCAAAAAAATTAAATGCAACAAATAAAATACACTAAAAGGTATAAAATAATTATTAACTTATTTAGTTACAACTAAACTACGAAATATTAACATCAAATTACTTTTTGAAGTCGGTGTCAAACATATACCTTTTATGAATCGCACTCGACGGATCTTACTTAGTACGTTTGGTGGGTACGCTCGCTTATAGGTATATAGTTTGTTTGGCACCGACTACAAAAAGTAATTTGATGTTAATATTTCGTAGTTTAGTTGTAACTAAATAAGTAAATAATTATTTTATACCTTTAAGTGTATTTTATTTGTTGCATTTAATTTTTTTGAAGTCGGTTTTATTTTTTTCTTAAAAATTGTTTTTATTTTTCTCTTTTTAGTGATGTTATTAATAGTGATCATATCTTCAGAACTTGACCAAAAAATCTGTCGAATAGAGAACCTCCTCCTTTTTTGAAGTCGGTTAAAAATGAATTGAAAAATAAAACACAATGATTATCAAACTTTTTTGAAGTGGGGACCACTTTTATAAGTCAGAACTTTTTTCCAGACCACCATAGGCTTGTTCGCTTCGAAATCAAATTTGTCATTTTTTAGCATATTTTAATACAGTACCTATACCAGGGGTGTTCAACCTTTTGGCTTACACGGGCCACATTTGAAGAAAAAAAATTGTCTCGGACCGCGGATAAAATATGATAATTCAATTGATATTTGTTAATGAAAAAAGATAGTTAATAATGTAGAAATAAGAACTTTAATATAAAATTCTAATAAAGTGACAATATTCAATTTTTCCTTCAGATCACGATATCTAATTGTTGTTCTAGAACATTCAATCAGAAAGTTTGCAAGTAGAAAATTTATTTCTAATGAAAATGGAGTCGAAAATAGAGCAAAATGATGATTATTTTTTGGGAAATTTTAAAATCTAGTTCCACATTCAACATTTAAAATTAGCACGGTTCGATCCTGGTTAGAATATAAAATTTCTACAGGCTAAAACTCGACTCCCTCACTAACCCTACTAGCACTTTACTGATGTGCTGTGTAAATCGGCTTTGTTCCCGGTGACAATAAAAAAAAAATTCAAAAAACTCACAGTAGATTTTCAGATTTCTTATTTTAGAGAGAAAAAAAATTATCAGGCCAAATTGTTGTGCGTTTTCCAGTAACTACATATAAATCTCAATGTTTTAAGGAATTTTATGACTTTATATTGAGCCACGGGTTGGACAGCCCTGACTTAAATCGAATGGGATAAAAGAAGGATATGAGGAATGATAATTTATTTTTTAAAAGGGTCACGGATATAATAACACCTGACTAGGACTCCATTATCTATTTACATGTAAGAACGTGCAAAGATCTAAAAGACAAATCCTGACAAGTTTTAGTCCAGGAGAGAAATTATCAATTAATTGTGATTGTTCTAGAAAACCCCGATTCCTTGTCTCCTTGTACTAGAATGATATAACTATAGACTTGGTTAGTGTTGTAGCATATAATTTTTTCTTTTCTTAAGCTCGTCATTGTTCACTCAACAAATAAACCTCTATGATTTCTCCTTATGAATCATCAACTCCGGTACTCAGGACAATCTAAATATTTTCAATTAATTCATACTAAATTCTTTACTAATCAGTACCCAACTTTTAGCCAATTTTAAAATTTCTACTTTAAATTAGTATAGGATGTGCTATTTGAGATAATTGAGCAAGATGAATTGAAATAGAGTCGAATGAAGTGGGGGGGGGGGGGGTTAGCTTCAAACCAGTCTTAGGACTGTGATAATATGATGATGACGATAAGTTCAAACTGTCCGCAGTTGAATTAAATGGTAAAGATTAAAGATTGAATTCATTTGATCTTACTTTTTTCAAGAGTAAAAAACAAAGGGTACTTTTAAAACAACGTGATGTTCAATCAAAGTATCCTAATCACTCAACATTTAACGAATAGAGCACCAATAACTCTATTCCAATCTATGTTCAATATAATACAAATTGTGTTAATAAGGAATTTTTAGGGAAAGTTACTATATATTATGTGGATATTGATGAGGCAGTCCAAAAAAAGAAGATAATTTATACTCTTTTTATTTTTATTCAAAAACCGACGTTTCGGAAGCTATTCTCTCCTTCTTCAGGGTCTATAATTAATTAAAATGGGATTTGGCAATCATTACAAACAAGATTATCACAAATATTTTTGGACTGCCTCATTAATATTCACTTAATTAACTTATCAGTCCGACTCCAAAAACTACTCCAATCTGGTTACTATATATGTTTCAAAAACAAGATTACCGAATTTGCAACTGAATATATGTATATAGAATGGAGAAAGTTTGAAGGTGGAAGCTTCTCATAGGAAATGTTTTGTTCTGTCTGGCAGCTACTTGTTGCTGGTCGCCGTCAATTGATTTTAGCAACGCTAAAGGGACGGGTTAAGGGGATGAATGTCCGACCAAGGAGATGTTTTTGCCTAGCCGTTCTTCATCCTTAAATCTCTAATTGACAGTCAAAAAGGAGATTACTTATTACAAACATATCTTGATGATGATTTAAATCAACAATTGGAGATGAAAGTAAGATTCGGTATGCTCTTTACAGCTTAGAAGAATTCTCAATTTTTTTGTCATTACTGTTTATTATAATGGCCTTTTTTGACAATTTTAGAGGATTTAAGAGCAAGCAACCCTGCAGTTCCTAAGTTACTAATTGCCAAACACCTCTTGGCCTTGGCTCTATCTATGGAAGTAAACGCTAGCCAGTTTCGATACCCTCCTCTTGTTTGAACTGACGAGATCCAGATGGAAGGTGAACAACACGTTTAGAGTCAGCCAGAATGCAGAAACTGCCACAGGAGGGTCAAGTTTGGCTCTCAAGCCCCTAAAGGGGCTTCATTCCTAATTTTATTAGGGTTTTCCCCTAGACGGGTAGCCGATCAAGGCTGAAGAGTCTCATCCACCCTTTCCCTATTAGTCGCCTCTTACGACAAGCAGGGATTACTGCGGGTCTATTCTACGCCCAACCCGCTGGGCTAATTATAGATTATTAATACAGTGCTAGTTTGGTATATATCCGCTTTGGAATAAGTTCAACTTGATATACGTCCTATTTGGACGGGAAAATTTTTGTTAGGTATATCACCTTTGTTTGGAATATAACTCGGGTGAATCAATAACTTTATTAAACTTGAAAATATAAGTCCTTCAAGCGTCAGACCTCAAAAGACATTACTTCTTCATCTATCTAATATCATATAATTATATAGATATAAATAAAAATCATTCTTGAAAAGAATTTTCTCTATTTCCTGCATACCGAATAAATAAATTTAATAATTTTTGGCGTCACCTTGCCAAAGGATACTAAAAAACAATTCAAGAATTTCCTGGTACCAATTCTCCTTAAATCTAAGATGTCTACCTCATTTAAGAATTACAACCAAATTGACATGAATCCTCCTGACATAGCCAGGTCGACAGCACCGAGACTCAGAATTTCTTTCGTTGAATGTTTTCCCTTCGTATTAGAATTTGATCTCTACCGTTTGCAAATTATTTGCTAAGTCTTGTCTCTGTCAGACTGACATTGAAAATCCACCCCGTTGAACCGGTGAAAGGTTTCATTTAAAATTTAAAAGAGTGTTACCCCGTCCAATGTCGTCCTATACGAGAGAACAGAAATTCAATCTTAAATCAATTAAAGTGAAACCAAACACACCAAATTGAATTCAATTTAATTACGAAGCCCGGTTTTCTCGTACAAAATTCAGATTACAAGAGGATTAGACAAATAGTAAATTTTCTCAGAAGATTTTGATTAATCCTTCTTACACTCAATTTAATTAGAAAAATGTAGGAAAAGAATTTAACTAAATATTTTATTAAAATAAATCAACTGGTGTGATCACCACACGACTTTCACATAGTTTCTCCCTTATTTGAAATCATCGCGACACTCCTAATTTACACCACATTCCTTTATTACACTCGGATTAAAATTTATACACGACTAAGAACTCATGACACTTGATAAGTTAAAAAAATCGTTAGAGTCGTTTTTTTGAGAATCAAAAAAAAACAAAAAAAAAACGAAAAGTCTTTTATGTAAATGTCAACTTCTGGTGTTTCGATTTTTATGAATGATTTATTGCGCCACGCAGAGGGGGCAGCCCTTTACAAAAAAGAAAACAGATTTTTTTACAGATTAGAGTGCAACTTCTAATAATAATGCCAGATGCGGCTATTTGTGATTAAAGTACATATACGGGCGACTATGACACAACTCTAGAACCGAGGCCAGAGTGTTGGGAGCGCAAAAAGCGCCCCACAACTGTGCAATGCAATAAAGAAATAAAGAAATATTACAAACAAAACAAAACAAAAAAATATCTATAAATAAAATTTAACATTAAATGCTAAGAAATTATTAAAATTAGTTTAAAATCGACTGCCCACTGCAGAAAGGTCATTTGTCGAAGATGGCCAGCCCAGCAAAGCACATAAATCTAAAGTTATATTTGTATTCAATTAAGGCCAAACCCCGTCCTGAAAGTCCGCCTCATAAAACTGGAAAAGTTAAAAAGAGAACCTAGCATCGCCCTGAGTGTCATTTTGTTCAATGTAAAAGCTTGATCTACTCCTTCTAGACTAAATCGAGCTTAAGTTTTGAATTTGTAGCTCTGAGACTTATGGTTGCGAAACCCAGGGGAGGTAGATACATACATACGTACTCACTGACCCATGGATTTTTGGTCACTTTTTTGTCTCTGTGGACCACATTATCCGATTTTATATCCTAAATCCGGTTTCCAACTATTAAAGGCATCGATTCCTTCCACCTAGTTGTCCCAAAATAAAATTAACTTTTTTCATCTCTGAGATACAAGCTCTCAAATAGTCAGGACCCCGGCAGGCGATCGCAATACTTCACATTATCATATATTCTATATCGTTACATGATTATACAAGCGAATATAGACTTTTTGTCTATCGGTCTATTTTAAGGTGCTATTTCGCTGCGACTGCCCATCGTCGGCGTAGCAGCGAAATAGCACCATTACTACGATGTATTAGATTTAATAGGGATTTTTTGTTTATTGTTTTTAAAAATTTCAGAAACGATTTTGCATCATACAGAGGCCTCATTTATTTCTCTTTATGTAATTATTTTATTTTAATTTTTTGTTTCATTATAAGATTTTATTTTTCCCACAATTATTTCATTCATTATCGTATATAAACATTTAAGAAATTCAAGTCGGGTCATGAAATTCGCATTCTATATCATATTAAAAATTTCAAAAAATTTCCGTATTTTTAGCAGAAATATATTTTGTATGTATTTTTCGATGTTTTATTTAATCATAAAAATCAAAATAGTGTCGAATGTTTTTTTTTCATTCATTTATTATATATTTTTTATATTGCTCCAGGCAATGAAATTAAATAAATAAAGTAATAGATAGAAAAAAAAATGAATACTAAAAACAAAATAGAAAATATACATAGATCTGATTTATATATTAAATGGATTCAATTATTTAAAGAAAACTCCATCGGGCCCTTTTATTTCATTGAAAGTTTTACCATCAGTCGAATGGGAAATTTATTAAAAAGGATTTTCTAATTTCGTATATTTACACTGAAAATTGAATTGCCAGTAGAGTAATTGAAAATAGTTGGCCTCAATAAAATATAATCAATATATTCCAGACGATAATGGTTTTATTTTTTCCTATAGGTGAAAATCTATTTAATTGAAATAAATTAAAACAGATGGTTGAACAGCAAAATTTAAATTATCACTGGTTTTTTAAATAAATTGAAGAAGTTGATTTTGGTAATGGGTATATTTTTTATAGGGCCTCCACATCTCCCCTTATAGCCCTCCGATCCTCCCACACCGGGTGAGTAATATTGCTATGAATATGCAAGTTAAAGTTGCTGATAGAAAGAGATTTAAATTTTCTAAGAAAGTCACAAGAAGTTTTCATCTATTAGATCCGAGATGAAATGGATTATTTTAAATTACATATAAGGGTGTTTTTAGCCCGCAAAGGAATTACAATCTTTTTGACACTATATAAAAATATTTTAAAGAATCTTTTCCCATAAAGGTAAAGTCTTTTCGTAAATTCTATTATTATCTAAGTCTGATTATAATGTCAAATGATTATTTGAGATCTTGGAATAGGCCAGAACAAATGTTTTTGACTTCTAGATAAGCTTGGATAGTGTTGATTTTGGGTGTTGGTAATAGTATAATCTAAATTAATAATAAATAATGTTAAATTGAAAGTTTTGCCGAGAGTAGCAGAATTTTTATATATTGAAGGAGACAATAAAAGAGTGTCTTCTGCTGGAATTATAAATAAATAAAATTTATAATTCCAGCAGAAGACTTACACTCTTTTGTTGTCTCCTTCAATAAATAGTGTTGAAGGAGACAATAAAAGAGTGTCTTCTGCTGGAATTATAAATTTTATTTATAACGAGACTATAGTTTCGAGGGATTTGCCTTCTTCATCAATCAATTGTAATAGACTGATGAAGAGGGAAAAGTCTATAGTTTCGAGGGCTTTCCCCTTTTCATCAATCAATTATAATAGACTGATGAAGAAGCCAAAGCCCTAGAAACTATAGTCTCGTTATAAATAAAATTTATAATTCCAGCAGAAGACACACTCTTTATTGTCACCTTCAATATATAAAAATTCTGCTACCCTCGGCTACAAAAACTTTCAAATTAATAAATAATGTTTTTTTATTCTAAGGAAAAGATGCAGCACCTATAAGCCTTGACAGATCCTTATAGATCATTGACTATAAAAAGTGGTCAAGCGAAAGGGTGTAGCTAGTGAAAAGAGCAGAGTGGTTTTTTCGGTGGGTCATTAAATGTAGGGCAGCCTTTTAGTCTTATAGCTCATTTTTAAATTGCATCTACAGAGGCTTGGAGGCCTCTCTTCACAGAAACGAGGCATAGGCGGAGGTAGATTTAGGCTTTGTAGTGAGTAAAAGTTGCCTTAAAATAGGCCATTCGTGAATCGATCTTGCTATTCAGTTGCATAATTTTACGGGGCGCCTGTTTTGGTTTCATGGTCAGTACTAATATAAAAAAAAAAAAAAAAAATTGTATTAAACTTTCATTAGGGAAGGTTTAGAAAGTAATTTATTAAAATCATTGATATTGAGTTTATTTGAATACACAGGCGAGAAAATAAAGATTTCCCTGATATTCACTTCGATTCGAATACCCTAAAAATGTGTGACAGCCTATCCATGATTGGCGTCTCTGTCGCATCAGACCTGTCTTGGAATGAACACATCTCCTCTGTGGCGAAATCTGCAGCAAGGAAGATTGGCTTCTTATTCAGGTCCAAGCGATTTTACAAACCCCCACAACTTCTCACCATCTACAAGGCCCAGATCCGCCCCTGTCTCGAATACGGCTCTCATCTGTGGAGAGGGGCCTCAAAATACTCTCTTGCTACCCTGGATGCAATTCAGAAACGAGCCGTCAGGCTAATTGACGATTCTACCCTCACCGACTCCCTCGACTCGCTGGCTCATCGAAGAGATGTCTCTGCCCTTTCCCTTTTCTATAGATACTATCACGGCAGGTGCTCTGATGAGATAAAATCAATAATTCCCCCCAAAGCATGCTTTGCACGCAGCACACGTTTTGCCGACTCCCAACACTCTCTCGCGGTCAAACTAGAAAAGTGCCGGACCACTTCATTCGCCAATACATATATCCCCATGACTTCAAGGAACTGGAACTCTCTCCCAGCCTCTATCTTTCCCAGCACCTATAATCTTCAAACCTTCAAAACCGGAGTGCATAGACACCTACGTCTACACCCTCTCACTTAATCAACTTTCTCTTCTCTTCGGTAATGCAAGGGTCTTTCGAGATCCATAGGGGCTGCATCTTTACTGGTGCACCCCTTCTTGCATTCGATTGCATTAAAAAAAAAAAAAAAAAAAAAAAAAAAACACTGATAAAAAAACAAAAAACAAAAAAACAAACACGAGAATTAAGTTGGCTTAAAGAATTTTAATTCTAATACTATAAATGAAATTAATTTTTGTTGAAAAATGAGGAAAATAATAATAGACTGTCAATTAAGAAATCACTCTATAACTAACTGAAATATAAACTCATATAGAGAATTCAGTCGAAACACCGCTTTGACTTAACCATTCGACTCTATCCTACGAAAACACTTTAAATTATCTGTAAGTCCTATTCCCATTAACTATATTATTTGAAAAATTTATCTTTTGTTAGTTTAATTGTGATTTTATCAACCAAAAATTTAAAACCAATGTTTCATTTTATAAAATATACAATTTTTAACCTTAAATTGATTCTCCTTGGTCATATTAAGCATCTTTGTTTAGTGTTCATTATATTGATCTAAAAATTATCATTTGATTAGAATTGACATAAATTAACATATATTTGATATATATAATAATGTATAACATACCTAATGACCTTTTTTGACCTGGCGGACACTTTTTGAGAATTTAAGAGTAAACTCCCAAACACCTCTATCTTGGCTCTATCTTTATAGAAATAAAGTCTAGCGAGTTCCGATACTCCCCTCTTTTTCGAGCCGACGCCGACGGGGTCCAGAGGGAAGGTAAACAATACGTCTGGAGTCAGCCAGAATGCAGAACCAAGTTTGACCCTCAATCGCCTAAAGGGTCTTCACTCCTAATTTGTTTAGGGGTTTTTTCCTTAGACGGGTAGCCGAACAAGGCTGAAGAGTCTCAATCACCCTTCCCCTATTAGTCGCCTCTTACGACAAGCAGGGAATACTGCGGGTCTATTCTAAGCCCAACCCGCAGGGCTATATTTGATATATCTTATAATTAAAAGTCAATCAGATCATTTTACTGAGAACTTATCTTCCTTTTTTCAAGCTTAATCCCAAATCTTGGCGATCAAATAATTTAAGGGATAATAGGAAAAGTAAAGAATTGATAAGATATAGGGAACTGTGAGGATATAGGGAGGTTCAAAGGGACGAGCTCTAATTCAGATTAGTAAAATAACGGTGGTAACCATAGATAGATAGTCTCTTTTGACTTTGGTTCAAAGAATAAAATTCAATTACTTGTGCCCGAGAAGACTTTTAAAATGGTAATATAAATAAAATAGCGATCGATATAACTAGAGTCACAACTCCCCCCTAATTTGCCCACTATCAATTTTTTTAATTTTTCAAAAAAAAATTATGGTTGATTTGCAGAGCTTGGAAAAGTTTCAAATAAAAAAACGAAATTAAATTAATTTTGTTTTGAATATATTTACATATATATAATATTTAAGATAGATGGATATGAATCATATAAAATGAATATATTTATATTAGACTTAATTATATATATTTTATACTTCTTAAAAATTAAATACTCTGCCAATACAGACAGACAATTTCAATGTTATATTTTGATTTTCTTTATCCATTAACTTCCTGTTCTTAACGTTTTAAAAGTTTAGTTTAACTAACAACCCTATGAATGTAAGCATTTAACAAAACTTTTGTAAACATTGATTTTTTACTTATGCCTGAATGTAATATTTCGATATGCTGTTCTAAAAATCTGGCACCTCTGAACTCACTACAATGCCTGCTAAGTTTTCATAGGGTGCTAAAAAAGTTCAATATGAGAGATGAGTGACGAAGTTATATACACAGACAAATGGAAAGTTATCAACTTCCAGACTAGAACTGGAAAAATGATTTTCTCTATTCAGCAAAAAAAAAAAATATAAAAGAGAGAAAAATAGTTTATCGAAAATGAGGGGCAACATACTGCGTGAAACGAGGGGCAAAAAAAGAGACAAATTTAGTCATATATCTTTGAAGAGTTCAATAAATTTAAAATAATATAAAAAATCTAGCATGATCTCTACACATCAGATAACTTTTACTTACCCGGCTTAAATATTAAATCATCAAATTAAATAAACGTGTATAAAAACAAACAAAAATATCTTAATTTTAAAGATATAAATGTAAAATTTGTGATATATGTTGTTTTATAAGGTTATATAAGGTTATGTATTAAAAATAAAATGTTTGTTTAGGCTGATGATGACATATGTAATTGTCGAAACGTCTCTGTTGACAATAAATGATAAAAAAAATAACTTGTGTCATTTTTTGAACAAAAGAAAAAAAAATCAAATTTAAAAGAGAATTATATCGTCAAAATATTAAAATAAAAGAATAAAAATAACTTATTTTGAAATAAATACTTGCTAGTTTATTATATTAAATGAATATGTGTTTATAACAAGGCAATTAAATTACTCAAGCGTTTTGTGAGAAATTATTATTTTTCAATGAAACAGTTTTGAAAAACGAAAATTCTTATTGATCTCAATCTGTTATATTGATTTATAAACATTGAAGAAGGAAAAGATTCTCCAAAACGTAACATATCATGACTTTCCAATAAATTTATTCTTTTCATTATAAATTAAAAGAGACAAGAAAAGAGTGCGTCTTTTCCTGGAAAAATGAATTTTTAAATTTATTTATAACGAGCCTATAATTTCGAGGACTTTGCCCCCTTCATCACATCAATTCCTGTGAATTAATTGTAATGGACTTATGAAGAGGCCACTTCGAAACTATAGTCTCGATATAAATAAATAAAAAAAAATTATTTTTCCATCAGAAGACCCAATCTTTTATTGTCTCCTTTAATTTCTAAAAATTACTTTCAATTTACTTTTCATTATCCGTGGGCTTGCTCTACATAAAATCTTCATTAATACCTACAAGCCTGACTCCCAAGAAAAACTGTTAATTTATTTTATTTTTTAACCCCTCCTTTAAATCTGGCCTTGAAATATTTTCCCTTATATTATTATAATTATTATTAATAAAACAGTAGAAAACACCCTTTTTGAAACCATAATTCATCACTGACCATCTGATATCTCAATTAAATTGATATAATGCAATATATCTTTTTATATCTATATATCTAGCTAATATCGTTGAGTAGCTGTCAACATTTTTATCTGGCTCCCTGCTTTTGCCATTTTCTTTCCCTTTCATTTTTATTAAGGCCCCTTATTAGATATGCTGACTAATCTATGATAAAAATTTGAATAAAGCGGAATAATAAAAGATATATTGGTTTTTATAGGATATTGAAGGGGGAGAGAGAAAAGGAAACCCCTTTGAATGTGCACAGGGTAGTCCATCGTACAAATCAATACAAAAAGACCAAAAGAAAATAGAAAAGGATTCCCTAGTGGACGAGAAAAAAATGAAAAATTTCAATAAAATTGCATTATATGGAATGAATTCTTAAAAAATTTAAAATTTAAATAATTTTCTATTAAATATTATTAATAATTGAAACATATAAGCAAATAAATAAATAATATGATGAAATTTATCAATATTTAATTAATAATATTTAGAGAAATATTTAACTCTAACTTATCAATATTTATTTAAATAATTTTAGTTGAATTTTTTCTCAAAAATGAGCGTTTTGAGCAGTCAACCCACTAATTTCGCCATTTGGTATTCGATTTTAAATAAAGTAGGTAAAATCTCAAAAATAGTTAAACCCAGAAAAATAAAATTTTCAAAATAAGTTATTTATTAATACTATATTACCATAGTAAGGTATTGGTTCAAATCGACTTAATAAAAATAATTTTTTACATTAATTTTTTTAAGGAGCACGATGTTGGTTCGAAATAAATTAAAATTAGAATACTAAGTAGGTTTCATAAATAAATTTATTTGTGGAACCTTTTTATCTAATAATCTAATTTTAATTTATTTATTTACTTTAAGTTTTTTATTTATTTTTGAGTTATCTTAAAATGGGTAAATATATTTTTACATTATCCTTGTCGCTTTGAAATATTTTACTTCGAGGTCTTGGGGGGCTAAACCAACCTGTATCATGTAAAAATTAAATAACAATATACAAGGTTGATTCTTTTTAATACTTTTTTTGGTTAAAAAGATTGTTTTACCTTGTAGCATTAATGCTTCGCGGTCTTATTTTTTTCTAAAGTGAAATTGTAGCTTTGAAATTCCGTATGTAGTTAAAAAATTATAAATATTAATTTTATTTCATCCATTTGAGATAGTATTTTTCTGATTTATTTTAATTGTATTGAGGAATATTTTAAAATGAATCTGATTTCACTATAAAGCAGCGTTTCTTAAACTTTTTTAATTGGCGACCGCATTTTGACTGAGTAGTCATTGTTGCCCTATGTTTCGCCACAACGAAATTCAGTTTCGCGACCTCAAATGGGGTCGCGACCCATAGTTTAAGAAGCAATGCTATAAAGAATCGATGTTTTTGAAAGATGATAATTTCCAACAATTCTAATTACCCACTACAATTACAATTACAATATTTTAAAAACAAACAAAGTATTAATTTTATAAATTATAACCTTTCGTTTATCAAATCCTCCCCCCTAAATTTGCAGCTGTTTTTATAGTAAGATATTTCCACCCTAAAGTCAAAAACGAAGAAAAAATTTCAAACTATTCCAAACATTTGTTATATCCATATGTATATATATATAAAATAGGGAATGAATTATGAGTTATGACGTCATCTTGTTTTCGTAATAAACAATAAACAAGAAGAACAAAAGGAAATCATATACTATATATCATAATATTCATAATGCATAAAAAATGAAATATGTTCTTTTTTAGAGAAAGCCCTACTGGGCCAGTATATTCAATTCACTACAATTTTTTTTCTTGATAATCGAATTTAGAAATGTCTGAAAAGTGCAAAAAATCATTTTCAAGCATGTTTTTTTTATAAAATAATTTGCGTGTGTACCTATGTGTGTTTAGATTCAGTACCCATGATAACTCAACAACGGAAATTCGAAGTAAGTTTATTTTTGTGCAAAAATTTAAATAAATATTTTTTTTATGTTTACAAAGTTTTAAAGATGAAAATTTTATCAGCCAGATGACGTCCATTATTCTCAATACACTATGTAAATCGAACTCGAAAGTTTAGTACAACTCTTTCCAGTATATCGACGGGTATGTTGGCGACAGCTTAACCAACCCGTATAGAAATAAATATATTTTCCAAATATGTTTTTTATATATTTTTGAAAATATATTAAAAATATAAAATTTTTGTGTTAAATTTATATAAAGTTTATGTTTTCTATATATTCTTAAAATAAAATAATTTTTATGTCGGTCTAGTATAAATTTTATATAAATTTAACACAAAAATTTTATATTTTTAATATATTTTCAAAAAATATATAAAAAACATATTTCGAAAATATATTTATTTCCATACGGGAATGTTATTCTTCAGGTGAGCCAGGGTCCTAGGACGATCGTTGTAGAGAAGTGATTTTAGATAGCCCCATAAAAAATAGTCGCAGGGGGCTAAATCAGACGACTGTGCTGCAGCTCACCCCCCAAGAAGATGACACAGTTTATTGAGAATAATGGACGCCATCTGCCTGATTTCATCTTTAAAACTGTGTAAACATAAAATTTAACCGTTGTTCTTGATGGTGTTCAAAGAATTAAATATATAGCTGCGTTAGTTTTTTCAGAATTGAATTTCTAAATAAGCAAAGTGCTCTGCCCCACCATAAACATAACAAACAGGATTTAGTAGAAGAAAATTAATCATGATTATTGTTAGAAATCTTAGTTTACTACTCTCAGCAATTTGAACTTTTATATAACTATATTTCATCATTATTTCTAAACTATTTAGTAACGTTAAGTCGTGGCTAACAAAATACAATTTAGTCCCGTGTTACTGCGCCAGGGTTAAAAAATTCGATTTGCAGGAATTGGCGGAAAGTACAGGATAGCTAAGAATATTAGGTGTTTTCTATCAGCGTGGCAGGTTGATGTCGGAATGGGCGTCTAAAGGTGAAGGGGCGGTAGTGGCGGATTGCGTGACCTTTTGTTTTGGAAACTTCTGACACGCGCTTGTCATCCGGCACGCACACACGCACCCGAAGAAGTCAAAAGGATGAGGGTGGACTGACTGACTGGCTGACTATTTCGAGACCCGAGCTAACACCTCCGAGATAACCATCTTCTATTTACTTTCGAGTCACACTTACACAAAAACAAAAGCATAATAATCATAAAAATAAAAGCAAAAAAAAAAAAAATGGATATATATCTATCTAAAAACGCAAACCTCGTTTTCTTATTAAGGAATATTTATAATCCTATTTGATAGTAATAAACACTCTAATAAAAACTCATTCCCGACCCGTTTGTTTGTTTAATCGATACTCTTTTACATTTTTATGATTGTCAGCTTTTTTAAAATATCACGTAGGTAGATTAAAACTTTAACTATATTTTAGAAAATAATTACTAAAATTTTATTTTAAATGAATTTTCATCGTTAAAATTATTATGAATTTATTAAAACGCAACTCTCTCTATTTTAGCTCTTAACTTCTCGGAGCGGATAACTACTCGCGTAGTATGCATATGTTTGTGGGTTTAGGAGAATCCCTAGAGAAACCTGATAATTCCGAAAATGATTTTTTGGAGTATGAACTTTTAAAAAGATTCTTATTTCAAAGATTTTATTTTATTATAGTTATTTTTAAAAATAAATTATTCATTTTAGTTGAATAGAAAATATTTTTCTTTGTCGAAATAGCAAAGTAGTTAATTCATGATGAGAAATCAATGAAGTTGTCCTCTGCTTGATGTAAATAAACTTATACATATATATAACGAATCTAAATATGTATATATTTTGTTAGAATGTATAATTGCGAAGATTTAACCTTCATCATCAGTCGTTTTAATTAGAAATATTCTATCTGTTTATTAGTTTCATCACGTAAGCTATTTGGGATCGAGCGATTATTTATTCTCAGAAGCCCAGCAAGTTTTTAAAAACCAGAAAAAATAAAATTCTCCAGATGAATATTTCGAGAATGAATAACAACTCGTTTCAGGTATCAAATTAATAAAAGCAGAACGCGATCCATAATTAATAAGTACCATTGAATCTTTAGAAATCATGAAATCGTATAACAAAAATCCACATCAATGCCTGAATACCACCAAAAGTGAATTGCCAGGTAAGTAGTCCTTTGATATTTTTTCTAAAAGGAAAAAATGCCATCCCTTTCTCAATTGTTTGTTTACATATATAAAAAGTCAATGTGCTCTCAGATTGATTTGTTGAGAGCCCAGGTTACTATTACAACAAAACGAATTTATCTTTCATTGAATTTGGTATTTCAACCCATGAGAAATAACAAATTTAGCATATCATTTAGTCTTTTATTTGTGAAATCTACTATTTTCTCCTAGAAGCTACACAATTCTATTTTATTTTATTTAAAAAATATGAATAGCAATCCCAGATAGCACACCCGCTCTAGAAGATGTCCTATTCAGCTTTTATTGTATTTAAGATGTCTTTAAGATGTCTAGAAGATCTTTAAGTGTGTCTGGAAAACACGTTCTAGACCAGAGATTACCTAAATTTTTTTGTCTCGTAGACCCCTTGCCATGTTTTTCTGTTTTGGGTAAACCCCCTGCTAAAGAAAATAAAGTTTTACTTTTAAAGAAATTTTAATTTATTCTAATACTAGGTAGGTATATTATATAGCGAGCTCGAATAAAATATTTATTTTTATATTTCTCCAGAAAATGAAATTTATGAACCACTCATAAAAATCCTGAAGTGATACAAAGGGCCCCCTCTTACATCTCATTTTTGGATCTTTTTAAGAAAATAAAGTTTTACTTTTCAAGAAATTTTAATTTATTCTAAAATTATATTATATACTTATATAGCTCGAATATAATATTTTTATTTATATCTCTCTTAAAAATTAAATTTATCAATCACTCATAAAATCCTTAAGTGATACAAGAGTCCCCCCTTACCTCTCGTTTTCGGATTTTTTTAAGAAAATAAAGTTTTACTTTTCAAGAAATTTTAATTTATTCAAATTATATATTATATACAGAGCGAGAATATAATATTTATATTTCTCTTAAAAATTAAATTTATGAACCACTCATAAAATCCTGAAGTGAAGGGTCCCCCCTTACCTCTCGTTTTCGGATTTTTATAAAAAATAAAGTTTCATTTTTAAAGCTCGAATATAATATTCATTTTTATATCTCTCTTAAAAATTAAATGTATGATCCCTCCAGAAATGTTGAATTGTTTACAAAGGCTCCTTACCTCTCATCTTATTTTTTTAAAAAAATTAAGTTTTACTTTTCAAGAAATTTTAATTTATTCTAATCGTATATTATATAGATAGCGCGAATTTATTTCGATATTTTTATATACGTGTCCAAAATAAAAATGTAAGTCCATTGAATTTTGTTGAAATACCTACATGTTAACGAGCCCTTACACGTGAGAATTTGTTACTCTCGAGAGTAGAATTATGAACTCTCAGAGGCCTTTACACTTGCGAATTTTACTCTCGAGAGTATATGTGCCACTTTTGAGAGTAAAATACTCTCCCGTGTAAACTCACATTGAAATAATAGTCTCGATATTGGTTTTAAATCTAGTTTTATTATCAAATATATCAAATTACACATATATGTGTAAATACGTAAATTTAATCTATTTGTTATGTTTGCACGTAAAAACTAAGCAACAAATTTATCTGTAGATGTGAATTATTCCATTCATGGAAAGCTAAAACGTTCAGTCACGACCTGCTTAAATGAGATTTACTATCGTGAACCCCCATTTACCTCTCATAGACCCCCAATTTTATTTTTCATTGGAATGGACCCATGTGGTCCATGTGGACCACTTTGGGAACCACTCTTCTAGACCAAGTGTGCTAACAGGAAAGTTCTTTTCTTCTTTTTAGAATTCAAATGGATTCGTATTAGTAATAAATATTTAAAGCGAATTTTTGTTATTACTAGAGAAAGAGAAAAAGTCTGAGTTTATTGCTTGGAAGAACAAATACTTTTCTTCGATTTGTTTAATCTTCCTTAAAGAAACGAACTCAATGGGAAAGTATAAAGGGGTTGCGTTTTTCTCTCTTTCTTCTTTACAAATGCGTTTGCAAATTTAATTAAATATCCCACTTGCCATTTAATTTTACTATTATTATTAAAAGAAGGATCTTGGAGTTGGGAAGTAGACGTCCGACTAAAGAGAATATTAAATAATAGTCGGGAATTTATGACGACTTGAAATATTTATCAAATTAATAGAGATCGTTTAAAACTGTATTTTAGAGAGAAATATAAAGACGGGAATAAGTTTTTATTAAATGGAAAATAACTTTTATTTGGATAGTAGTTATAATTCAGGAAAGATAATTGAAATGTTTTTTTCTTAATAATGTGAATAGAAGGCAAACTTTTCATTTTCGACAAATTTTAATGATTTGTCAATATTATGTTTAAACATGCTCCAGTAGAGACAGTTTATTAATATAAACTTTTTTGCCAAATTTTAGCTTATCATTTACTAGAGGCATTCGACAGATCCCCACATATTTGTTTCTGATTTTTCAAACGAAATTTCTGATGGATTTTTTCGGTTATCCTGAATTTAACAAACAGATATACAGAAAATAAATTGGAACAGTTGGCTGCTAGGCTTTATCCTTAATCATTTGAAATATTAATATAATTAAATTGAAAGTTTCTTTTTGCCGAGAGTAGCAGAATTTTTATAAATTAAAGGAGACAATAAAAGCTTTTGCTGGGAAAATAATTTTTTTATTTATTTATAAAGAGACTATAGTTTCACCTGTTTATCGAGAACAGGGGGATCTACGAGTAGGCAGCTGCCACCACCTCCACCCCCAACATGGATAGATAAATAGATAATAATAAAGGAATATAATTTTGATCGCAAATTACATATTTAGTAATATACTCATAGAGTGATAATTTAAAAATTTTAAATATTTTCTTTATTTTCAAATGTCTAATACACACAGAAATATTACTATTTCAAATTTGAAAGATAAAAATAATAAACGTTATATTCAAACTATCTCTCATGGCTAGACGTGTTTTGAAACAAATGGGAGACACGGTATTTGTAGCAAAATACGTCTACACTTGAGATAAATGTCGTGTAAATTGATGAAAAACGTTTTTCGAAACAAATACAATGTCGCCAATACCGCAATTTGCTGCGAATCAAAGTCTCTAAATATTCGACATTTAGTATAAAAATTTGGACAAGTATTTGTATTTCAGAAAAAATTATACAAAATTTGTAAATCTGAGTGGAAAGTTCGATATTGACTCATGCATTAGATCAGAAACTGAAAATAGATTGAAGTTTAGAGGGGAATAATGGGATTATTTTAAAAGTGAATTATTTATATATTTACTATTGAATGTTATTTTTTTAACCAAATTTGAAATTTAATTATCTATCCATGTGAAATAATTTTATTAAACTGAAAATATAAAGGCAAAATTGCCTCAAACTAATATTTCAAATTAAATTTAGGAAAAAAAGAAAAGATTACGAAAATTGTATAGGAATATACAATTTTTAGTTTTAATTAATTAATTAATTTATACTAAATCTAAATGTTATTATAAGTAGGACTAGAACATACCTGAAAATAAGCTGACGTGTTCTGATGTAGCCATCCACTTGACTTTACCATACAACATGGCCCCTCACTTATATTTAATATTTAATTAAATTATAATCATGTAGGGTGTTAGTTTTTGCATTTTTAGATTACTGTGTGCCAACTGATTATGTATACAAAATTTGGTTGAGTTTGGAACAAGAGCCTATATTTTCATTTTTTGACCCTACACCCCCCTCCCACCCATTTTGGATGTTAGTTTTTCCATTTTTAGACTTCTGGGGTCCCACTGATTATGTATACAAAATTTGGTTGAGTTTGGAACAAGAGCCTATATTTTCATTTTTTGACCCTACATCCCCCCTCCCCCCACCATTTTTGGCTGGTTAGTTTTTGCATTTTTAGACTTCAGGGGTCGCACTGATTATGTATATAAAATTTGGTTGAGTTTGCTTAAATGTCTTAGATTTTTAAATTTTAATCCCTCCCTCCAGCCCCCTTAATTTTGGGTCGATATGCACCAAAATCTAATCAGCTCTTAATCTCAATGGACCAAAACTACGTGTGAAATTTGGTTTTGATATTCACACTAGTTTTTGAGCTAGCTCGTCCACAAAATTTGGTAACGCACAGACTAACAGACATTTTGACAAAACAATTATTATCTCGAAAAATATAATTTTTTCGAAATTCACTTATTAGAGCTTTTTTGTAGACCAAAATGCCATAGTTTTGCTCAATTTTTTTAATCAAAATAGTTTCAGCCGTTTTTGAGATATTTTGAAAAAAAGAAGGAAAAAAAACACTTTTTTCAAGCACGATTACAATACTTGACCATACCCTGTATGGTAAAGTAAAAACATGGAATTAGTAAAATTACATAGTGAATTAAAAGTTATTTTTTAAATAAATATTCCTAATAAAATTATGACTAACTTTGTGCAAAAATCAAAAAATGAATCTAGCAAAATTTAGAGTAATTCTTATTTATTTAATTATAAGAATAGAGTATTATAAAGATATCTTACCTTAACAGCCAATGTCTTGTACCTAGACCTGCTGAAATGCTGTGACCCCAAAGGAACACAGACACACACTCGCGCACAAGAATAAATATACTCGCGATGCATATCGGTTTCGAAGAAATAAGGATTGGAGATAACACGGATTAAATTGGGAGAAGAATAGAAATAGGACATGATACTTTGGATAGAGGAATCATGAGCTTACATGGGCATGAAGGCCAGGCCCTGAAGTAGGTTTGTACTTCTTACTCTATAATAAGTAAAAAGAAGTACACACCTAACCGTTACCCAGTTATTAATATTTTATTCACTATCTCGAATCGATGTAAAAATCCAACGTGTAATCCAGGAATGATTCGGAATCTCTAAATTTTTTTCATAATAATTTGTGCGAATTTTTATCCCAACAACCATTTAATTTGGAAAAGAATATGTTCTTAGCCATTGTATTTATTACTTATTAAATTTTTATACTAAAAATTCATAGAGATAACGACGTCGGAAAGTTTCTCTTGTATTTTCAGTCAATATAAATATTTCAAATTTCATATATAATAATATACTATTATTTGCATAAATTTTGAATGAATTTTAGTTATGAATTTAAAGGTCGGAAAGTTTCCCTTGTAATTTCATTCCAATATAAATATTTCAAATTTCATATATAATAATATATCACTACGGGGTTCACTCAGCCTCGTGAGGATAAATGAGTAGCTGCTTGATTGAGAAGCAGCGAATCTAGGTTAAGAACACTGAAACGAAGGTTGTAGAGATGCGTTGAGCTAACCACTTGACCCCTCGGTACTCTTTCCAAATAGGGCAGCAACCAATTCAGTAGGCCAATACCCATAAAGGGTGGTCGAGCCAGAGATTTTTTTTTTTAATAATATACCATTATTTTGAATGAATTTTTAACCGACTTCAAAAAAGGAGGAGGTTCTCTATTCGACTGAATTTTTTTTGTCTATGTTTCCTCATATTTCCACCAATTGTGAACAGATTTTGAAAAAAAAAATTGCATTGGGTTCAGTCTAGCTTCCGATTGGTCCCGTTTTTTTCATTGGTATTAGACCTTTTTTGTTAGGTTTGTTCAGGCCTAACTTCTTTGTTTATGAACCGATTTCGATGATTCTTTTTTTATTGGAAAGCGGGTATCTTAGGGATGGTGCCATATTAATTTGTTCAAGTTCTGATGATATGATCAACGACGAAATAACGTAAATCTCTAATTCTTATGAGCAAATAATCAAAATTATGATAAATAAAATCGTTTATAAATTTTTTTTATAACATTCATTTAACACTAGAACGCCCGGACTTTCAGATCCCCTAGAACGCCCGGATGCCGTCAATTTGACGACTGGCATTTTTCAACACTCAAACTAAATAAAATCATTCTGTTTCCTTTTATTTAATATTTTTTTTCTAATAATAAATATAATTCTATTATCAATTTATATATTAAAAATACTATTAATATAATTAAGTAATGGAGAGGGATTCAGCCAATGGGTAGCCTCTGCTGAATAAAAAACTCTCAATTATAGAAATATTTTATTCAGCAGAGGCTACCCATTGGCTGAATCCCTCTCCATTACTTAATTATATACATATACAGCCATCAAAATTGTATCAACTTTATAACCATCGAGGAATATCATCATGCTCGGACACCTTATACACAAATATGGCGCTCGTCTTCAAGGACTCATCAACTCTTAGGAACTGATGATGGCATTATTTAATTAAAGCCGAAACGTTTTCTATAATTGGGAGTTTTTTATTCAGCAGAGGCTACCCATTGGCTGAATCCCTCTCCATTACTTAATTATATACATATACAGTCATCAAAATTGTATCATACATATTAATATATTACATTTTAATAATCATTATGATATAAAATGAAAAATTAACATGCTATATTTATGGAGTATTATCATTAACAAAACCAGTAGTTCTATATTATATGTTATTATTATAAATATTATATTATTATAAATAATATTGAAATAAAAAAACAAACATACGAAAAAAACTCACGAGAAATTGAGAGAGAAATGTGTTGTTGATAATTCTATAGGGCGGAACAAAAATGAAATGGCAAGACTAGGGGCTCGACATATATATATATGGATTTCAAAACAGTAGGTTCCCTCGAAATGTTGTAAAATAATAAAGTGAATCATCAAAAGATAAAAAAAATTGACATAAAGAAACATAATTTTTTTAGTGAAAACAAAGATTTAAGTATCTTTTTGAGTGTTTTTTTTGAAAAAAAGATGGAAATTATTTCAAAAATCAACCCAGTATATAATATTATTAAATGAATTTAACTTTTAAGGACATCATAGATATTAGAGAAATATTTTTACATTGCATATCAGAGAGGTTCGTCCCCTTAGGAATCGAACCCAAGCGCTAACTAAGCTTGACGGGCCAGTAGCCAAACCATATATAATACTTATACATAGTATGTTGCATGTCAGAGAGAGATTTGTCTTAAGGGTTTGGCTACTGGCCCGGCAAGCTTAGTTAGCGCTTGGGTTCGATTCCTAAGGGGACGAACCTCTCTGATATGCAATGTAAAAATATTTCTCTAATATCTATGATGTCCTTAAAAGTTAAATTCAATTAATATTTTTTTATTTTACCCCAAGTTTTTCAAGGAAGATTGTAAATTAAAAAAAATGGCAGAACAAATCCGAGGGTCAAAAAGGATGGAAATGTTCCAAAAAAAGAATGGGAATTATTCGTACTTGAAAAATTAATTTAAAATATAAAAATTGGGGTAAAAAAGTGTTACCGTCAAATTGACGGCTTTTGGGCGTTCTTGGTAAATCCATAATTTTCTCCTAAATAAAAATTCATAGGGTGCTATTTTTTTTATTAGAAAGCTATTCAAAAATGATTAAAAGTCAGCGAGTTTCAAAGTTCTAACTTAAATAGTAACGAAATGAAAGAGAAATGAAATGTGAAAACCGTCAAATTGACGGCTTCGGGCGTTCTAGTGTTAAAACCCGCAAACGTTTCGAGATATTTCTAAATTTATTAATTGAATTTTATTATCATTTTCTGATGATTGAGACGAGGATGACAGAATAATGGAATTGGAATAATTATCGGAAAAGAGTTTTTTTTAATTAGTTTTTCCTCTTAATAAAAACAAGGACTAAAAAGATGATCAAGGACAGTCGGTCGATGGTGGAGAAGCAATCTCCGGAGTCGAAGCTCAAATACAATGATACATTAATTCATGTAAAATAATTGGTTTAATAAAATTTATAAAAAAAATAAAATAATAATAACTTAAAAATAAAATAAAATACACTTAAAAGGTATAAAATAATCATCTTATTTAGTTACAACTAAACGACGAAATATTAACATGAAATTACTTTTTGAAGTCGGTGCCAAACATTTACATTTTATGAATCGCACTTGACGGATCTTACTTAGTATGTTTGGCGGGTACGCTCGCTTATAGGTATAGTTTGTTTGGCACCGACTTCAAAAAGTGATTTCATGTTAATATTTCATCGTTTAGTTGTAACTAAATAAGATAATTATTTTATACCTTTTAGTGGATTTTATTTTATTTTTAAGTTATTATTATTTTATTTGTTGGATTTAAGTTTTTTGAAGTTGGTTTTATTTATTTTTTTCAAATTATGGAGTTGTTTGTTCTCAAGCTGAAAGTGTGAAGTTTGTAAATAAAGATTAGTTATTACTTTTTATTGATATTAAAAATAGATCTGCTATTAATCAAAATTATGAGTATTTCAATGCAATTCGATCAAAATAAATTATTTCTTTCTGAATTTAAATTAAATCCTCCACTTCAGGATGTTTTTCTACACATACACATTCTTCATGAGGTCCTTTAAAATGTTTTTGTATTGTTAGAGTTGTTTGTTCATACATAGCTGAAAGTCGTGAAGTCTTGTAAATGAAGATTTGCTAATTCCATTTTGTGATTGATGATTAAAAAGTTTGAAATCTGCTAGTTAATCAAAATTATGAGTAGCTTTCAATGCAATTCAACAAATTCATAAATTATTTTTTCTGAATTTAAATTAGATCCTCCGTGATGTTTTTCTATACATACCCATTCTTCGGGGGGTCCTTTGAAATTTTTAATTCCAAAAGGTGATTGCCGACCAAAAAGTTTGAGAAACCCTGAGCTACATAATTATTTGTAACTTTGTTTATCCACTAAGTTCTTAAAATGTTTTTGTATAGTTCCATTGAGTATTAAAGTATAACAGACAAACTGATTGTATTGACATATGAAGACTTGAAAAAGAGCATTTCTGTATGTCATTTCAATACTTATGCTAATCTAAGAGAAAGTAACAAATTGAGTTAATTTTTGTTTCCATTCAGAGTTTGCTTTCGATAATCATAAGCCAATGAAGCTAGAAAGGGAGAAAGTAAGAACAAGGTTGGAAAAAAGAAAAAGAAAGCGGTTTAAGCCCTTCTGTCGCGCGAGTGGTCCTCCAATCAGATCCGTTGGAAACTTTCGAAAACAAGTTTAGTTTCTTTTTATCCTCTCCTAGACGCATGATGAGTTTGCCAACAAGTTTCCCGGATCCAAACTTCGTCATCCCATATCCTATATCCAATATAACTGAAATGAGAGTCAATATACGTACTAAAGCTTTTTTTACTTTTTTTTCCTTCATCATCAAGTTTTGTTTTTATTTTAAACTTAATAAGAAAAGTGATTCAGCCTGAGATCATTTAGCTCAATTATTAGCACTTAGAATTTATATTATCCAATTCAATTAAGTAAATAAAAAGAAAATTAAATTGGCACGTTCTGATGGACTATCCATTTGACTTTACTATACACCCTGGCCCTTTTCTTATATTTAATATTTAATTAAATTATTTATAATCATGTAGGGGGCATTAGTTTTTGCATTTTTAAATCACTGGGCCCCCAGACACACATTTGGTTGAGTTTGGTACAAGAATTTCATTTTTTAAACCTCCCCCCCCTCTAATTTTGGCCTTAGAAAAAAAATATTTTCGTTATTATAGGTTTAGGAAAGAAATAGTTTGTCTTAATAACGCAATCTGGTCGAATAAGTTCCTAAAAACACTAGCCAAGGTGCGAATATATAAGACTATGATTAGACCACTACTGACCTACGCAGTTGAAACAAGACCAGATACGGCCAAAACTAGGCAGATGTTGGAAACGGCCGAGATGAAGACCCTCAGAAGAATCCTTGATCTATCGCTGTTTAATAAACAAAAAAGTGAAGACATCAGGGAAAAATGTGGAATTCAAAAGATCGATGACTGGATTAAATGTAGAAGAGAAAATTGGTACACACACGTGAAAAGAATGAGCGAAGACCGAATTCTCAAGAAAATCTTAACGATTAAACCAGCAGGCAAGAGAAGCAGAGGTCCACCTAAAAAACGCTGGCAGGACGAGTTAGAATAAACAGACCATAGGTCTATTAAGAAGAAGAAGAGGAAATAAACTATTTTTCACATTTTTTTCTACAACTTACGATCGTAATTTTAAGTAGCAGTTTTACTTGGACGATGCTGCATCTCTTTTTCTTTCGAACGGTATTAATATCCCATATATGATAAAAATGGATTTAGCAGGTTTACACTCTAAGGCGACGAATATATATATATATGTATAAATATTATTTGTTATCAATGTGAATTCTTTGATTTTTTAATTTCTTGTTCAAATACTTGCAAATGTATATGTAAATATGAACGCAATTGAGTTCAATAATGTAAAAAACAATCTAATGATTCTTGGTCAGATGATTAATTTAAACAAAATATACTCTTTTCAATATTCCGTGAAATAAATAAATAAACGTTTAAGTAAAAAATACATTATTTACTTTATTTGACTAAAAAGTCCTTAATTTAATAATTGCCGGATACACCGGAAGAGGTCTCCAATGTTGCATTCTCCAAATTCAAATGTGTAGTAATTTATTGGAAATACTATTGAACATTAAAAACCTATCTCTTCGGGGACCTGGGGGCTCTATTCCTTATAAAATGAAACAAAGTGTCTTGGCCCCTCAAACCCCTCCGCCTTGAACCACCCTAGTTTGGTAGATGTTCAAAGTTTGCCAAGTCGTTAAGATGTTGTCTCCTTATTTAGACTTGCCTTCAAGGGCCATCTGCCAAAGAGTCCTACGTAATATTAGCCCCCCCCCCCCCCGCCTGCCTACAGTCCCCTCTTACAATCACTTCTTGGAATTTTTAATGGCAATTATTCAATGATTTAACTTTTTGTATGAGATCCATTAAATCAAAGTTTGTTATGGAAACTTGACAGAATCTATATAATAATATGAAGTTTCTTTGCCAATTAGTTGCCAAAAATTTTAAGTCAAAGCATACTTTTGGTGATTTTATGAAAGTAAAATAAAATTAATAAAGTTTTAACAATCTTTATATATAATAAAAAAAGATACAGATTTTTTTTGGAAATAAAATCAATTAAAGCTATAAAATTTTTTTAGAATACTTGTGTTGAGATTTTTCGGCTTTAAGAAAAAGTTTTTAATATTAATATGATAGTAAAGAGCTGATTTAAAATTCGGAATAATTAAATAGGGTGTGGATAGAATTATCTAACTTCTTCCTTTAAAGCGAAGGAAATTCAAGGTTGCCAAATACAAGTCAAGATCTGTTCAGACTATTAAGGATTGAATTTTTAATTTCGATTTTTCTAGGAATGGCCTTTTGCTCTTGGATCAAATTTATACTCGTTATAGAGAGAGCAAATATTTAATTGAACTTCAATAAAATTCAGACAATAATGTGAAAAAAAATAATTTTTCTAACTGGCGAACGTACTGTGTCGTGAAAAAGTTTTCTTCAATTTTATCATTCAATAGAAAAAATTAAATTCATAAAAAGAAATCGTCTTAGAAAGTTTGTTCTGTAGCAAAACTTTTATATTTTCAATGCGGAGAAGTGTTTAGATTTTGGGGTCTCTAAGCCAGTGTTTCTCATCTTGTGTGCCGCGAGAGATTGTCAAATGTGCCGCGAGCGTTTTTGACAAATAATTAAAATTGCATGGGTTTTGTAACTTTGAAATAGTATTTGTAATTAATTCATTTGTTTTTTGTTTTTTTTTATTTTTTTACTTGCAAGCGCCACTTCAAAGGCCCCTCAGGTAAAGACTACGGAATCCATGGTCTCAATTAAAGTCACAAATTCTAGTATTTACTTAGGTTGAATTTTAGCTCGTGACGGTTTTGCCAAAAATTACATGGGGTCTCGTCCAGATGTCAAAAAGTGCGATTTTTTCATTTAGTCTGTGCGGATGTATGTTATCGTTTTTTCCGTCCACCATTTTTTCCACACCATTGCACCGATTGAAATGAAATTGAAAACCTACGATTATTTTAACAAAATGAAGCGCTGATTAGTTTTTGGTACATATCGGCCTTTAAATATTAGTACTTTTTTAGTTTTTTCTAAATATCTTGGAAATGACTTAACCAATTTTGATGAAATTTAATATGCTAATTAAGGACCTCGGGGACCACGAAAAAGGTTAAATAAAGTTTTTATTAAAATTATATTTTAAAGTATTAATACTTTACTCTAGAGTAAGTTGGTACTTTTTTTAAATTATTTATTATTTTTTTTAAACATGGATCCCAAATAACCAGTGATATCTTATTAATAATAAAGGAATAAATATATTGATATTTCAAATGATTTTGGATAAAGTTTAGCAACGTCCGTTGCATTTTATTTTTTTGTATACTATTTTATTTTACTTTTATTTTTATATTTAGGTGTGCCGCAAATGATTCCAGATATTTTTAGTGTGCCGTCAACCAAAAAAGGTTGAGAAACATGGGTCTATAAAAATAAATTTTTATCAAGATAATTTTTCGATGATATTTAAACTGTAGTCAAACAAACAAAGAAACCTAATATTTACATGTTTTTAAAAATTCTTGATAATATCTAATTACGCATACCTAGGTAGGTAGATAGGTAGATACACACCTATTCATTCAATTCCCAAGGGAATAGAATAGCATCCAATGCAAATTATATTTAAAATACATTCGAAACTCCCATAATAAAATATTAATCGTTTAATTAGCTTGGCACTTTGTATCGTTGTTTTTTGTTTCTCTCAACGCGAAGTGCCAAATGGAAACTTTCCACCAAGTTTCCATTCACCTCGGTGCTAGAGGAGACTCGCAATACGCCTGGCTGGTTAGGCTGCTTTGCATCCATACCAAACTTCCCTTTCACCTATTTATTATTCCCTCTCATTTGGCTTTATTAATTATTAATTTTCGTCTAGATGTTTTTTTTATTATTATTTCTAAAACGAAAGAGGCTAGTACATGCAAAGTTTCCGGGGATATTCTTAACGAATAATTTCCATGAATATATTAATATTATTATATGTTTTTTCGCAGTCTCTGATAAAAACACGATTTTCTGCAGTGCATTATCCTGCATATATTTTTGTTAGGATTGAAATCTGCATTGAAAGTGTAGAAAAATAAATTAATACATCGTCGGTGGAAAGCAATTTTGCGGTATCTCGAAAAAATACCAATATCACTTTCATATCGATATTTTTAGAATCAGAAAAAAACTTAGTCGAATGGTTTGGGTCTCATTATCCAACGGTGAATTTATATTTCGATATGACATTTAAAATACATGGTGGGGCATTAAGATCTACCACATTTTGAAGAGGTATAAAAAATTAAAAATTTAACTAGAAAAAAACTGAATATATTTTTGAAAAGAACATAAAATAAGTTTTTTTAAATGTGTTTTAAACATTATATTATACGAAAAAAAGGGGGGTAAAAAAATAAAATTCTAGCCCTCTTGGCCAAACTGTCTGCAAAATTTAGTTAGTTTTTGCTTTTCTTGCCTTCTGGGGGTCGACAGAATATGTATACAAAATTTGGTTGAGTTTGGTCAAAAGGGCTAGAATTTTTATTTTTGACCCCCCCCCCACCCATTTTGGGTGGTTAGTTTTTGAATTTCTAGCCTTTTAGGTGTATACAAAATTTGGTTGGGTTTGCTCAAAAGAGCTAGCATTTTTATTATTGATCCTTCCCCCCCTCTCTTTTTTCGTCTGATAATGTTCAAAACACATTTTAAAAAATTTCTTTCATGTTCTTTTAAAAAATATATTCAGTTTTTTCCAGTTAAATTTTTTCATTTTTTTTATACCTCTTCAAAATGTGGTAGATATCTTTATGCCCCACCCTGTATTTATATTTTTCCCTCTAAATGTTGGATAATAAATATTGTAAAACGATTAAAATCCGTTACTTTTCAGAATTAAATAGAAAAATTCCTAAAAATATTATGAGTTTTATTTTAAAACTGATCGCCTTCCAAAAGTTACAGTTCTACTTATTTTAGTTTAAGAATTTTTAAAATTTTAAATCCTTTTTTTGACTCCCCTGTAAAGTTCCATTTTTCGAGATTTAGCAAGATTGCTTTCTAACACATTAATATATAATAATATAACTTTTACATAACGTATCCTATACTAATCCATCTAACAACATTTTGATTATACTGTGAGAGTTTTTATTATTGTAAACAAACCTGAATAAACTGTTTTTAAATAAAAATGACAGTGTTTTTCATTACAATGTGTTTTACTTTACTAGTGGAAATAGTTCCTTATAACAGGGTAAGTAGAAGAGTTCGTAATATTGAGGTTAATAAACAATTTTGCTTACCTTTTGAATCTTAGACCAAAGTAACCTCTATATAACAAACCTCATTGTAACAAATTACTTGTATTAACGAATATTTTCTAATCATCTTCAGCTTTATTATATCGAGGTTTCAGTTTCAAAAGTTTTGAGGCCGGATTTCCCATTTTTATAGCAAAATTATATAATAAATTTTTAACATATATAATCCAAATATGAGGTTCCAGGTAAACTTTTTATATAACGCACTTTCGGCATTACCCCTCGACAGAATTAGTTCGTTATATCGAGGGCTTACTGTAGATTATTATTAATCAAAATCAGGGTCGACCCTTAAAGACCTTAATAAAGAATAAAAACAAATTACTTCGTTTTATTAGGGTGAACATTGAATTTCACGGTAAAAATAAAATCTCTGAAAATTCTTTTATTCGACATTTTTTTCTCCCCCAAGTTTTTATTTAATGAAAAAACTGCCGGAGATAAAAATAAAAGTATATGAGGAAAACTAATAGACGCTATCATCCAAGAACTAAAAACAGTTGTTTAGTTTTTTTTATTTTATTTACTTTTTTGATTATTTAATCTCTACCCTGGCTTCTCTCTAGAATGAGGTTAAGTGAATCGTCATACAACTAGGCTGGCATTTGCATTTGCAGTTCAGGCGCCAAAAAGGGTAGTATCTAACCAAATAGAGGACAAGCGCGTAATTGTTCTGTAGAGAAGAGGATCATCTTATTAACCCATCCCGGGGGTGGGAGTGAGTTAAAGACACCATTCGGACTCAGGGTCGTCCTGGTTCTTTATGCTACATATTATTTAACAAGAGGAATAAAACTAGTCAGGGATTGCGGGTGAATCGTTTTATATGTTTAGTAGCTACAATACCCGCCTTCGGCGGCCCTCTTGCGGGTGACCAGATATTGACATAGTCAAAGTAGGACATGTGAAGTTTTTTACGCATCCCGGTAGGACATTTAACAACCCAGCTTAAAACTATAAAAATCGGTAGTAAAAAAGCACAAAACACTAAAAATTGATAGGTAAATAATTTTAAATTGATATAGGATATTAAACTACTCTTGTTGTTTTAAATACTACTCTTTGTTCCAATTGTACCCATTATTTAATATAATATAATATAATTATTTAATATAATATAATATCTGTTCTAAACAGAACAGACACCCAGAATTTAAGTGGCATTTATAGTTTTTTGCTAGACAGGTATAAGGATAAAAATAAAAAGTTAAAAAATAAATAATAATAAAAAATTTCAAAAATAAATGCAATTAGATGTTGAAAAGAAATAAAAATAGATTTCTAATGGATATTTTTTTTATCTAATAATAACTTGACTGGTGTCGTTGACACATATTTTATTAATATATAAGTTTAATTTATTCGAAGTTGAGATTTTTGTATATAGGGATAAAAAGAAAAATATTCTATTCTATTTTTTGTAAGAAGTGATTACTGTTCTGTTCTCTATTGATAAGGTTGTTATTAAAAAGAGGAAAAAAAATTGTGTTTTTTGTGAATGTGCCAAATATCTTTTGAAAATTGTATTCTGATGGCCTTCAATGGTAACGAAGGTAAAAAGAAAATTTAAACGAATGTGTGACATGACTATTTGGTAGGTAAACTATTGATACATGTTTGTTTTTGGATTCTGACTGTACTTTTGTAAATTAATATCAAGAATGTTCTTATAATTATAGAAGCCCTGAAGAAGTCGGCAAAGTCGACGAAACGTTGGTGGATAAATAAAAAAGTCACACATAAAAAACTTGTCCTTATTTTCCCAATATAAACTTTCAAATTAAAAATTTCTAATCTTAATAAAATCTTCTAATTTTTCACTTTTAAATTCGCATTTATTATTAATTTAAAATATGAAAAAAATATTTATTTTAAATATTGTTCTTACCGATTATAAAATGGTATTAATTGGAATAAACGAAAACATTAATGTGTATAAATTTTAAAAAATGTATTTCAAAATTATCACAAATATAGTATAAATTATATAAATAATTATCTACGAAAACAATAAAAAATAATAATATTGACTATAGTCGCCAATTATTTGTGAAAGTAGGACATTTCCGTTAGGGGGTAGGACGTAGGACAAAAGGTTTAATTGTAGGACATGTCTTCCCAAAGTAGGACGGGTGGTCACCCTCGACTCCGCCCCTGGACCCTCGCCCCCGAACACTCCCCTCTTGGTTACCAAAGTAGAAGGAGGCTTGAATGGTTCGAAAAGGGGTACCTCAGGGTCGTAGCATGAAGTTATATAGCCTAGAACCTTAATGAATAAACGGGTTATTTAATTCAAAAAGAATTTTTCAAATCGGATTAGTATTTCCTGAGATTAGTTTTTTAAACCAACAAACCCACCAGCTTTATATATTAGTATAGATATAGAATATAGAAGTGTAGATAGATATAGAAGTATAGATTATTTTTTAAACGAAATTTACAATATAGATTCTAGATAATCAATATAAATGAAATAAATCCACATTACTTTTACTTTCTTCAGTCTTTTATTACAAATCAAAATTTTAATTTATGAATTTTAAAGAATAATAAAATTTTAATAATATAATTTAATAGAGCTAGGGTGGAATTAAATTAAGAGAACATTTATGCTTTTTAAATTAGCTAATAATTTCTCCCCTGGTTAACTTTAGAAATTATTAAATCTTTAATACTCTATTATTTAAAACTATATTTTAATTTAAAATGAATTTTTTGTTCAATGAAATGGCAATTTTCCTGGTTTATGAAATTAATACACAGTTGTTGCACATGTCAATTTTATATCGGTAATTGATAGCTGGATAAGAATGTTAATGCTATTTTGATAAAAACGAACTGGTCTGTGTACCTACAACACGACTTTCATCTACATCTTAAAATCATAAAAAATAAAGAAAAAAACGCCTAGAGTAATAGTGATTACTTCCGCTGTTCGATATCAATTGAGATATTTGAGATATTACTTCTAACTAATACCTAGATTAAAAAAGAAACAAAGAGGTTGTCCTCTGCTTGATGCAAATAAACATACACACATATATATCATCTCGATATATATGTGTGTATGTTTATTTGCATCAAGCAGAGGACAACCTCTTTGTTTCTCTTTGTGAATCAACAACTCTGCTACTCTCGGCAAAACAAAAACTTTTCAATTAAATCTAGATTAAATTTCAAATCTTGATGCTCTGTGACATCATTTTTGCGAGATACTTGTTTCAAATATTTTTGCGACATACCTAATTAGCTCACCTCCATTAATTTCAACCGAGATAAATTTTATGACTACAAAGAAACATAAATTAGTATAGGCTAATTTAAAAAAAAATCAATTTTTTTCGACATGTCTAATTACTACATGATTTCAATGTAAATAAAATTTACACTCGTAAAATTATATTCTACTGAATCTGAATGTTAGGGATGGTTTTTATTAGTGTCAGAAGGATTATAAATTTTATTCACCTCCCAATTATAACCTGTGGTCGCACAGCGATGCAAGTTTCCCATCTACCATAAATAGCATGGGGTTTTTGGCACTGAACAATCAATTATTTTTATTCCGGCCAAAATAATTGTTCGAAAAATTTGAAATTCTGTAGACTTTATTCTTATAATAGTAGATATCCTTCAGAATTTTTACAGATTTTTAGCTATTATTTTTTTGCAACGAAATTTTCTCTGGAGAGAGACGGACTGGTAGAAACTTTAATTGAATGTAATGGAAGGCAGCCCAGGGGTAGTGAGGAAAGAAAAAATTAACACATATCAAATAAGGTGTAATTTATTCGAATCCTTCCTCCTTTCCTTTCAAACCGACGTTTCGGAGGATTTTTCCCTCCTTCTTCAGGGTTTCAAAGGATCAATGAATGAAACAAATAAAATGTTTCCTTCTTCTTTCCACAGTAGTGTTCAAAAACTTTCTTCATTTTTAACAAAGGCATAGAAAAACAATTTTTTTTCCTCCTTTTCTTAATTAGATCATTCATTGACCCTTTGAAACCCTGAAGAAGGAGGGAAAAATCCTCCGAAACGTCGGTTTGAAAGGAAAGGAGCAAGGATTCCAATAAATTACACCTTATTTGATATGTGTTAATTTTTTTTCCTCACTACCTCTGGGCTGCCTTCCATTACATTCAATTTAGCTATTATAATTTTGGATTCTATAACATACTAACACTAAGATATAGCAGTAATTTATCTAGCTGTAACTCCAAAATTATAATAGCTAAAATTTTTTTATTATTTATTTCGAACCATATATGAGCCTCTAACAGCATAAAAATTAGAAAATACTCAAAATAACGACCACCCTAGTGATCATACTTGAGAACGATCACAGAATAAGTCGATCGAAACGTCGTAGTTTTATAGTATTATTTATTCGTGTTCAATTAATTAATTAATTATGTGTGTGATTTTAATAAAATTTCAACTCTATACTAAATATAAAAGACATTTTGTTTTTTTATATAACTTTAATGTAGCCGATTTTTTCAAGACCCCGACAATTTGTTACGTGACTCAGTTGGGGGTCGTGATTCACAGTTTAAGAAGCGCTGATGTACAGTATTATTATAATTATTACGCTTTAATAAATCTACAATTCTGTTGCAACTCATATGTAAACTCAAAAGCTCGAAAAATTGAAGATAAGTTTCGAATGAATCGGAGTGTAACTAACATTAGTTCCGTGAATGTCTGTTCCAAACACGCGTCGCCTCTCCACACCCTCTCTCTTGTTTATTTTCTTTTTTTTTCACTTTTTGTTTGAAAAGTCGTGTTGGCCGGCTGCCAGTAGTGAAGAGGTTTTTCCGTCTCATATGCAAAGTGTACAGGGTAGAGGGTAGTTTACCCAATGTGTGGGATCCAATCGCCTTTCTCCACCCAATTCAAGTTACAAATCACATAAACACTTATAACCTTCCCCTCTCAATCCCCACAAACCCCGTTAACTCTTCAACAAGACAAAAAAGTTTTAACGAAATTTATTTGTGTTTTCTAATCTCTGCTGGTCACTCCCTCTGCAGCCACCTTTCTCGGGTCGTCTGCTTTTTATTTATTTCTCATGCGGGGGTGGCAAGAGGGTTTAAATGGTTCGGAAAAAAGGATATTTATATATATAAGCAGGGTACGATTTAAAATTTTTGCACCCTTGATCGTTCATGTTCGCCGATAACTGCTGGTTCACACAATCGGATCAAGATTAGTCGATCGATTTTTACAATGTGGCGATTGGAATTCGAGAAAAAAAACGAGTCTGTTGGGGAAGCGCTGGAAAAAATGCAATGTTGCTCCTAGAGGGATAGTAAATCGAGCCCGACTTTCGGGCTAAATTTGACTTTTTTCAACGCTTGAATTATAATTTGAATAGAATATAAAAGTCAAAGTTGATGTTTAGAAATTCTTCAAATTTATATGAAAATGAAAAGAGGTTGTCATCTTTTAGATCCGAGATGGAATTGATAATTTTTAATTATATGTCAGAAGAGTTATTTTCTTCTTTCGGGAATAGAACACGAGTGTCAAAATTAGCAACTCGGGTTTGATTCTTGAGGCAGGGGGGCTTTTTTTTGTCCATGAGTATACTTAAGCATATTTTAATTTGATTTGATTATGATGTATTGATTTCTTTGTATATGATTACTAGGGTTCGGATCGATATGCACTAAAAAACAGCAAAATTTGAATTTAAAAGGGCCGAAATATGCACTAAAAATATGAATTTAAAATGGCCGAAATATGCACTAAAAATATGAATTTTAAAATGAAATATGCACTAAAAATATGAATTTTAAAATGAAATATGCACTGAAAATATGAATTTTAAAATGAAAAATGGACTTAAAATATTCATTATAAACCCATAATATTTAACATGAAACGCAAATTAAACTCAGGTAAAAAAATTAACTACAGTATTTATGGGATAGAAATATGTGATAAAGACTTACCTCTTTTTCTCATATTTGGCAAAATATTATTTTACCATTAGTCGAATATGGTGCATCGTCCATAACCCAGTTACGAAACGTAGCACTTTTAGAAGAATTATTTTTTGGTATTTTCAGTTCCGAGAAAAAAAGTTTAAAATTAATGTTAACGAAAATAAATTTGAAAAAATTCGGGTTTTTTTATATTTTTTTCGCATGATAGAACAACTTCATGATTTATTTCTCTTTAAAAATTTAAAAAAATTTTAAGAGACAACTGCAAATTATTTAATATAAAATTAATGTTTTCAAAGTTTATTTTTATAAGAAATTTAATATTATTATTTTTTTTCTTAGAATAATTTTCATAAAAAATATTGTTTAAATTTAAATATATCTTAATTGAAAGTAATGGAAGGCAGCCCAGAGGTACCTCTGGGCTGCCTTCCATTACTTTCAATTAAAATTTCTACCAGTCCGTCTCTCTCCAGAGAAAATTTCGTTGCAATTAAATATATCTTATCATATCTTATCTTATTATATTAAACGAGCAATTCTTGTATATATATAGAATCGGTTTCTCGAAAACGGCTCTTACTATTTCGCTAAAAATTGGTGAACTTATCAAGTCTCATGAGTTATTGGTCGTGTATAAATTTTAATCCGATTAAAACAAAGGAAGGGGGTGTAAATTAGTCATTTCACAAAAAAATATTTTAATCGTTCATATCTCGTCTTCAGTAAGTCGCAGAGCCTTGAAATTTGAAACTTAAGCTATTTATTACAGACAAAAAGTTACCGAGCATCGCTAGGTGCTCCAGGCACTTTTAATTATTTACTTAAATTTATCGATTTGTTTGACAGTGAGTGGGGGGTCAAGGAAACATGTGTACAACCCTCTCTGTCTCTAAAATTTTCTTCAATTATTTTTCTGATTTGCTAACAAACGAGGGACAAAAATCACACAAATATGCAAAATATAGCTTAAATCGCTAAATATGCAAAATATGCCCTTAAACTCCAAAATATGCATTTGTATGCAAAATAAGATTTCTCTGGTTGGGTCCTGATACCATAAAACACCCAGATACAAAAGTTTAGAAGGATAGGAATCAAGGAAAAAACGCATTATATTCAAAATATTGTACTTTTATTTAAGTGTTAATTTTCTCACTATTTATCTTTTATTGTAGTCTGAAAGATTTTTCTTCATATGGTCCTTGTTTCCATGAAACAAGGTCCTCACTGATCTTCCTCTATGTCTTTTTTTGATATATTATTTATAGTGAATATTATTTAAAATGAATATTTTACCTACTATAATATTAATTTAATATACCTAAATAAATGAAATGTTTAAAACATAGAAAATCATCAATAAATTCAGTCAGCAATAAATGTTTTGTACAATCAATGGGTTTGATTGAATTCCAATAGACACTGATGATTGAATTGTTTCTATTGTTAGAAATTATTAAATATGAATTAAAATAAATTATTTCGAAATTAAATATTTTCATATCGTTTGTGTATGTGTGTGTGAGGGCTATGAATAGAGAAAGGGAAAAAAACGAAGGGACGCAATAGAAATATGAATAATAAAGCAAATTTTTTGGAATGCCCTTTGGTGGTCGGCGAATCAAACCGCAATCAATTGCGAGATGCGTTCAATTGATAATCAATCGAATGTGAAAGCGAATTTCCACCTGTTTTTCGATCCAATTGGCAAACATAATCATCACCTGTAGACAGAGAAAGTACATATATGTGGGTATGAGGTGCAACGGGGCGGACAAATAAAAAACCATTGGGGTTAATCAGAAAAATGGATTTTCTATATAGGCGAGATGGAGCATCAAAGCAACGGCAAACACTTCATAAAAGAACAAAAGCACTGGCTGCAGGTGGAATTTCGATTTTTCATACTGAAAAAGGTTCACTAGGAATGGCAGTTTTCAAGTGGAGAGATGGCTGGGTGGGGTTTGGTTAATAATAATAATAACTGACGTTTATGGCTATGTCAACAAGCAACTTTAGAATCGTAAATTTTATCTTTGATTATATTAATATGATGTTCCACTTAAGTACTACTTTAGGTTAAATAGTGATAATCAGGGTCGTGCCGCGCTATGATGAAGAGAGGTCGCCGCAACAGGCGCAGAGATGTACAAGATACCTCATAAAAAGTATCTGGAATACAAGTTACAATATACTTTTAAGTATAGTATTTGAGATATGAGATACAAGATGCTTTTATAAATGGTATTAGATACAAAATAGGTACGTATTTTCTAAATACTTTTTGAAAGTAAACATATTTTTATTAATCTTAGCTTAAAGGCGTTCGAGACTGTTTATCATTTTTATAAGAAAATTCTCAAATATTTACCATCGAATCATTGATGTATTAAATATTTATTCCCAAAATTTGAAGTTGATCGTCTGTCCTATTGCCGAGAAATAAATGATTGAAAATTGTCCTTTTAACATGGAAGTAAATGGACCGAGCTTTTAAAAGGACTATAACTTCTATACAAATTATACCATTTTCAACAAATTTATACAGATCAATAATTCAACTTTTCTGAATCGAATGATACATTTTTCAATAGATTTGACAGTCTAGTTAATTAGTTATTCATAAATGTAAAAATAAAAAGTTATTTGCAGCCAACAGAATATAACAAAAGCACTAATGTAGAATTCCAACTCTATTTCTTGAAATCGTTTTTGTATTAAATAAATGTTTTTATAATGAGAAAAAATTTATCTCAATATTCTTTTTATTAATATTACTTATCAAAACTAAGATTTTTATTCGAAATTAACATCATTATTAACAATTTTTTTATTAAAAAAAATTTGTAGCCTGACGTTGTCACCTACAGAAATACAAAATATTTTTTCGAAAATCAACCAGATAGATAAGCTGTCCCGAACTGCCTTAGGGTTTATTTTGCTTAGCGACAACATATTAATTATGAACAGTGATCGCGTTAATCGCGTAATTGTGAAAAAATGTTCATTTTTAAGGTTTTAATTGAGACTTAAGTAAAACCAGTTCTTCAAACATTTTATCACTCATTTTTCTTTGATGTGGTCTCATTATCATCCTCCCAAAAGAGAAGAGTCGCTCCACAGGGGCGGAACTCGAGAAACAGATGTTATATTTTAATAGATAGCTGGTTTAAAAAATTGTCATTTAAATAAAAAAAAATAATAATTAGAGGCATTGAAGATTGAGAGGTAGAATTTAATGGTGAATTGATGGAAAGGCTGCCCAAAGATAAAGAAAACTACTAATTACGATTACATTGAATTGAATTGGTATTGAATTTTTGACGTTCCGATTATTATAGGTAACAATTCCCGAAGAAATGTAAGAATAGATTTAATACCAGGTCTAACTTTTGGGAAAAAAATTTTGATAAGATTTTTAATGAAACTAATTATTAACAGGTGGTTGAATCAAAATAAAACAAATGCTTGATTAAATCAAAAACAAACACATGCATTACCGAGCATCGCTCGGTGTTCCAGTTACTAGCGTTTATAATGCGACGTTGCTCATCTATTCCACGTTTTCAGACTTCAAACTAGAAAATAAGTATTATAGTCAAATTATAATATAAGTCTTTCATTTTTACATTGTTCCGAACCATCAAAGCAATTACAAACAGTACTTAAAAATTTTATTTTTATTTTCTATGGGGCATTTTTATAAATTATATTGTTCTTTGTTATGATTGTTTGGATGTTTATAATACAACAACGTATAAATGCAAGGCTTACATTATAATTTGACTACGATATTTATTGTCTAGTTGGACGGGTCGATTGGAAACACTTTAAAGTATACAGGGTGTCCCAAAAGTCAAGGATCAAACGTGAACACGAGATAGGTGAGTTCAGGATTGTCCAAAATTAATTTTTTTTTTAAATAAAACTGTCTTAGTTTTCGAGTTATGGGCATTTATTTGAAAACCGTGAAAATCGCTACCCTGATCTAAATATTTGAATGCTGTGGCTACGAATTTTCATATTTTATAATTCTAATTTTTGTTACGGAATCCTGAATAATACTGCTATCGATCACAAAACAGAAAATAACTAAGAGTATTATACTTTTTGAAAAAAAATATTTTTGTCAGATTCATGTGTCAAAAATTTTAATCAGCTAACTTTGACTCTTGATATCTTAAAAAACTGTGTCAAACAAAAATGGCAAATTATCTAAAAAATTGACGCATTTAATCAAGATTTCAAAATGGTATAAAACATTCCACTTTTTTAAAAAACAAAAAATAATATTTGCATTTTTATGCGAAAGAAACTAATTTCAAAACACAATTCGTAATTGGCTAAAGGGTAGAATTTAACATGAAAACAGATATCAAATAAATTTAATTTGTAATTTTAAATATTATTAGATATTGAATATAAAAACAATTATTATTTTGAACATTTACTTTAATTGAATAAAAATATTTTAATAAATTAAATTAGTTTTCATGTCAAATTCTACCCTTTTAGCCAATTACGAATTGTGTTTTGAAATTAGTTTCTTTCGCATAAAAATGCAAATATTATTTTTTGTTTTTTAAAAAGTGGAATGTTTTATACCATTTTGAAATCTTGATTAAATGCGTCAATTTTTTAGATAATTTGCCATTATTGTTTGACACAGTTTTTTTTTAAGATTCAAGAGTCAAAGTTAGCTAATTAAAATTTTTTGACACATGAATCTGACAAAAATATTTTTTTTCTCAAAAAGTATAATACTCTTAGTTATTTTCTGTTTTGTGATCGATAGCAGTATTATTCAGGATTCCGTAACAAAAATTAGAATTATAAAATATGAAAAATTCGTAGCCATAGCATTCAAATATTTAGATCAGGGTAGCGATTTTCACGGTTTTCAAATAAATGCCCATAACTCGAAAACTAAGACAGTTTTATTTAAATTTTTTTTTATTTTGGAAAATCCTGAACTCACCTATCTCGTGTTCACGTTTGATCCTTGACTTTTGGGACACCCTGTATATGAAAAAAAAATGTTTCCCATACCTGAGATGTAGTAATTTCAATAAATCATAATTTTATAAAATAATGTGTTGTCAATAATTGTTTAATTCGGGGAAAGATCGACCCACTTCTAATGTAACTTTTAAATAAACCGCAACCTGTGGTTAACCACTACAGAGCTTGCTGATTCAACCTCGAAATTCAAAAAGAAATAATTATTAGTGTTTTATGGAAGCCTAACAAGGAATACGGCCGAAAATTTACAATTAGTTAATCTGCAATGGGTTTTATTCCATAATCTTTAGAAAGAAATTTGGTGATTAAATTTTAAGCAGATTAATCACAAAAGGGTAATTGTTATTAGTAATAAGGAACTAGAGGGGCCATGTATGTAAATAAAATTTTCAAAGATATTTTATTACATTTTTGTGAATTTACATATATATGTAGATATTTAGTGTCAGTAAGATTGTTTCGGATTGGAGCTAGTCCTAAATTAATTTTTTTTTTTTTTTTTTGCTTATTTATTTTCAAAAATATCCGACATATGGCGAAACATGCCCAAAATGTTTGTGTTTTCAACTCAAATAACTTATTAGATTTTAGTGTTTCTAGCTTCAAAAAATGCAGGAAAAAAATTGAACCGTTAATTATAGTTAGGGGGAATGTTTGTAGACTGTCAGGTGAAATTTGACACTCATTTAAAATAGTACGTACCATTCGCTAATGCAATATTGCTAAATACTTGAAATTTGTAGTGAGTATATATAGTGTACTGAGACATGAAGTTTTCATTTTTTTCGTTCTATGTTTATACAGGGTGGGACATAAAGATCTACCACATTTTGAAGAGGTATTAAAAATTTAAAAAATTTAACTAGAAAAAACTGAATATATTTTTGAAAAGACCATGAAATAAATTTTTTTCAATGTGTTTTAAACATTATATCAGACGCTTTTCGTTTAGGCGGGGGGGGGGGGGGGGGGTCAAAAATGAAAATTCTAGCCCTTTCGACCAAACTCAACCAAATTTTGTATACATATTTTGTGAATCCCCAGAAGGTTAGGCAAAAACTAACCACCAAAAATGGGAGGAGGGTCAAAAATGAAAATTCAAGCACTTTCGACCAAACTATGTATATAAAATTTGTTTAGTTTTTCCATTTCTAGCCCTCTGGATATCCACAGAATTTTTATACAAAATTTGATTGAGTTTGGTCGAAAGGGCTAGAATTTTTTTTTGTCTGATAATGTTTAAAACACATTTAAAAAAAATTATTTTATGTTCTTTTCAAAAATATATTCAGTTTTTTTCTAATTTAATTTTTAAAAATTTTTATACCCATTCAAAATGTGCTAGATCTTTATTCCCCACCCTACTTGGATTTTCGGATTGATTTAATTAAAGTACTTTTAGTTTTCACTAGCATAATCCAAATCCATTATTTTTATTGAACATACAAAGCACGTTTATCAACTTTCTATGTGCGTCGGTTCTTTTGTGATATCGAGAGTTTTTGAATCCAGACAAAGAGACGGACAACCGCAAAAATCTAACGTCTTAAAAGAATAAACTCATATTAAGTTGAGAACCTCTTCTTGTATTTTGGAAAGAAACGCAAAAAATAAATCTTTTAGCATTTATAGCAAACGATGCTTTAATTGTCGTCTATTTTCAGGGAAAATCCTATATAAGAAATGCTTTTTCAAGTAGCGAATATCCCAGTGCAACTCTTTAAGAGATGAGTCATAAAGGAATAAACAATCGAGAATTCTCCACTACATAAAATTTTAATCAAACTAAAAATTATAACAAATTCCCCTCAAGAAGACATATTGTATGGGTGGGAAATAAAACAGGGACAATTGAAAAAGTTCGACAATAAAATCAATCACATGAAAAAATAGATTCGATATTAATATTATAAATAGAAATTGGCTGAAGAGGGATGAAGTATTGAAGGGTGGCGGGGGTGACTGAGATTCAATCAGCCAGATGGAAACAACATGGCGATTTCTTCGGATTGGAAACATCCATGACAGATGAACAAAAAACTATTGGAAACAAAACAGATAAATAGAACTGTCAAGAGCCGAGATTATAGAAAAATAAATAAATATTATAAGATCGAAAATATATGATACATCTTTTGAAATCAATCCTGGAAGTCTCGAAAAATGGTTTGAGTTCAAAAAAAAAAAAATCACAACTTCAAAATCATTCAATAAATGAAAAATTTATTTTCAAAATTAAGTGAAGTTAAAAGTGAAATTTTTTCTTACATAAAAAAGGACTGTAAATATAGGTTTTGGAGAAGATAGCTGAAACATGGAAAAAATGTCTAGCTTTTTAAAACGAACTTGTCTATTAAATTACAGCTTATTACAACTTCTCTTCTTCTTTAAGTGCCATATCAGGTCTCCCTGACGTTTCAACTCCTCTCCACATATACCTATGCTGAGTGTGTTTAGCTGTTTTTACACAGATATATGGGACCGAACGGCTAGTTTGAAGAGGTTACTAGGCAATTATACACTTGGTATGTTGCCATTACTTTCCAAGAGGAGACGACTGCAAATATCTGCCGAGGCTCAGTCTCGAACCAGCGTACTTCAGGCCAACGGCCCGACACATTAACCACTGACCCACAGTTGACTCATTTATTAGAGCTACAAATGTTTAAAAGCTGCGTTTAAAGATCTTTGATTTTTCTGCATTTTTAGAGTTATTAAGCTATAAATCCCAAAATTTAAAGAATCTTTTTTGTTTTAGAAATATATAGTAATTAGTCTCGATTGTAATGGGATTCCAGGATGAAGATGGCTTAGGTAAAAAAAGGTTCTAAATATAGGATTCGGAGAAGAAACATTGTCCAGATCAAAATTCATAGAGTGCCTTAATGGGAGAGAATGGAAAAATCTGCTAAAATACTGCAGAAGCGCATGAAAGTATGTATGTATTATTATTTTTTTCATTTATTATGTAATTTTGTTATTGTGAATAAAAATATTATTATTATTATAGGATTTTGAGAAGAAAGCTGAAACTTGGAAAAAAGGTAGAACTTATTAATACGAGCAAATGTGTCAAATTATAAGGCTCATAGAGCTACACATGTTTAAAAATGCTGCCTTTAAAAGTTCCGATTTTTCTGGATTACTAGAACTTGTAATACTCTAAATCCCAAACTCCAATGAGTTTTTTGTTTTTAAAATATAATTATTTCGATACCGAAATTAACATTCTTAGAACTTCTATTCTTGTCTTATCAGAATATTAGGTGCTATCCCCTTTAAGTCTCAATTCCATTGGGATGCCAGTAACATGGCTTACATAAAAAAGGATGTAAATATAGCTATAGTGACAACCCAGTGTTCTAGATAGTTCACCTTTAAGTCTTCATTTCAATGGGATGCAAGAAATAAAGCAGAAAATATGCCATAAGCATTTGCTATCTGATAACCCAATTATATTAATATTATAACTAACCACTCTATGTGGGGTTTAAGTTTTAACGTAATTATTTCAGTACTTTTAACAGGCTAATATTTGACTAAAAATTAATGATTAAAATTGAACAGATTTTTAAGACATGCCCAGAGCTCTAAAAAATAGATGTTCAAAAAATAAATTAATCTAATTCGTTGATTATTATTATTTCAGGGGAAGGCAATGGGAATCCACCCCTGAGAAAAATTTCCCCAGGAAAAATTACGAGTATACTCTCCATTGTAATCGCCGTCGGAATCGAGTATGGCACCTGAAGAAGAAGAAGAAGTTGATTATAAAAATATCTTTCACTTAAAATATTTGATCCCTCGGTGGTTGAGTTTTTTCGACCGCTATTTCCGGAGATGTCTTAAGATAGACTCTAGCGGCTAATTTTGATTTTCAATTTTTTGGACGCTGACAAGAATAAAATAGACTGACCAACGTTTTAAATATAAAAACTTAAAATATTCATTTAAATAATTGCATCTTCAAACTTTCCCTAAATTAAAAGGAAGGAAATTTGACAGGAGATTTTAGAATTAATTAATCAAGTATTATTTTTAAAAATTAATAATTTCATTTATATAATTATATTATATTTATAATTATTTAAGTATTTTTTACTTTATTTTTAGAGGTCATCACTCTTTGAGGTCTTCTAATTCAAATATTATATTATATACTTCCAGTAATGAAGCTGTTGAAGCTTTTATTTTTGTGATTAATTTGAAAAAATTTGAATTTTTATTTAAATCACACATATATACTTCCAGTTTGGAATCTACTTCTTCGAGAAAATATAGGGTAACAAAAAGTCATGAGAGCATACTCTTCGTTCCTCATTTTAGCAATGCTAAGCAATAAAATTTAATATTTAAGCAAGCTAGAGGTATTAACTAGGAGATTAACAAACTTTTGGTTCAAAATGAAAAATTAGAAATTTTTAGTTCTATGCAATTTACTCAAAAACGGCAAAAGAATTTTTTTTTTTTTTATAATATAGGTAGTTAACATAAGCTATGTATTTATTTTGATGGAAATTATTAAGAGAAAATAATTTTAATTGAAAGGGGTTGATTTGGCGGGTGGAAGATTTTTTTCAAAATTCGATGTGATTATCAAAAATTTTAGCATATAATTATTTTGAAATCAAAAATATTTGCAGCACAAGTTTCAGTATTGCAAAGTCATAGAGCAACGAAATTTTTAAATTTGGGTATTGAATAGAGAGAATAGAACACGGTTTTAGTTCAAATTAATTAACAGAAAGAATCCTTTTCTTTGTCGTTTTTGGTTTCCGATAGACCAAAATGAAATTCAAAAATTGGTAGGACGATTTAAAAGATGAGCATGTTATAAGTGAAAGTGAAAGTCAGTGGATTAAATGTATATCAAATGTCTTGTAATACAAAATCAATATTAAACTTGGTTTTATTTTAATTTTAATATTATACATTTATAATTCATTTTAATAATTTTCTAATAATTATCAAATTTAAAGGTTTAAAAGCTTTATTTATATTTCCACAAAATTTGACATTGAAAAGCCCTTATTTATTTATTTATTTTTTAATATTTTCGTTAATAAATTAAATTGCCTGTTTATAGGGGATGATTTTCTGCGATCCGTCATTTTAATTAAATTTCATGTTATTATCCCGGATAGATATTTTTTTTGTGCACTTTTTTTATTTTTTTAAGCTTTATGGTAATCTGCCTCGTCGATCCGATTGAACCTTGATATAATATTATTCGAAATAAAAACAGTGCATTAAGGGTAATAGGAGAATAAGCAAGCAGAGGAAGCGAGAGGGGTGATCGAGTAATGTTATGATCAGATTATGGATATGGAGATGCAAGTGGAGACGTTGGATGGAGATAGGGGGGCGCAAAAGGAAATCGGAGGAAGAATCCAGGGGGCACAAAATGGATCAAAAGGTTGCTGCTTTGCAGAATCGTTATGCTATTTGAAAAGGAATTTTCAAATAGGCCCAAATGGAGATCGAGAAAGGATTTCAGAAACAGGCATATCTTTGAAATTTCCTCAATTTAAATTTGTTCATAGGAAATCAAAAAAGAGGAATCCAAAATTCTTTCTTGTTGATACTTAAGGAGATTCTTTCGCGACAATCCACACAAAAAGTTTTAGCCTCGTAACGACTCTATAAATATGAACGGAACTAAAATTTTAGGGTATTTTTTTTAACGTGACTGTCCACTCACACTCACTCTATTGTTTACTCTAATGTGATAGCATAAGGAGCCCGCGGCTCATAACTACCCCAGTTCGTTGTTAAGTTAAAAGTTTTCTATCTAATATGAATCGTTTAGCTACCTCTGCAGGATTTTAACTTGCAGAAGCATTGCCCGTGTCTCACCGCGTGGAGGTAGATTCATTTTATTTTTTACCGACTTATTCGAATGAAATTTTCTTTTTTTTTTTGTCTTTTTTAGGAAAATCTGAAGGCTTCTAAATTTATTATACATTTCTTAGTGAGTGGCCCGGCTCTATTAGCCGGGGTTTTTTCTAGGGATGCGCGGCATAGCCGTAGAATGCGTCGCAGCCGGACAATGCCCGTCGATCCAACTAAGTCAGATAGATCCCCGTGAACGGCCAGGTCCTAGACCCACAGTACGGTAATGCCACGCATTTACATATCTTAGGTTCTATGTTTTTACAATGCTTGAGAACAGATGCAGAACCCTACAGGAGTAGTTGGGCAGTGCATTTGCATATTCCTAGGGTTGATTGTGTACTGCTGTGAGACGAGGATTCCTCGCAGAACCATACACAGTCAGCAGGGTATTAGTTGAATATGAGCGTCTTTGTGAATTGGGTTGTCACAAAGGCCTTCATTTACAAAGGTTTTTACTTTTATCATCATGACGGGAAATAGGTATGAGCGTCTTTGTGAATGGGGTTTTCGCAAAGGCCTTCATTTATAGGATTTTAAATCTCTTCTCAATAGGACAAGAAATAGATATGAGTGTCTTTGCGATTGGAGTTTTCGCAAAGGCCTACATTTACAGTCATTTTATATCTAGTTTATAGATGCGTGGCTGTGCGGTGACAGTTCCTAAGTAATAGGAATGAGCGCCTTTGTGATTTGAGTTATCACAGAGGTCTTCATTATAAGACATTTTATATCTAGTTTTACATATGGACTGTCCACTCACACTACGAAATCTCTATATAGATACACATATACTACCGGATTGTTTCCAAGCCATTGTGCTTATATTCCCTCCACTAAAAATAATCGCCCAAATAGTTTTTTTTTTTTTTTATCAAACCTACATGGTAAATAATTTCAATTTTTTTGTAAGCTACTCTGAATATATTATTCTAACAAATATTAGTTTTTCATCAAGATGCTGAAAGCACTTCAATGAAAAAAAATAAAATAATGATTTAATCGCCACCCTTTCCCTATCTACCCTATATAAAACATGTCATTTTTAATTGCAATTATTTCATGTTTGGTGTGGTAAATCGTCTTCAAATTTTAACAGTATGTGTATTATGCTTTTAATGACTTATATTCCAAGTTTCAAAAACTTCTTGAATTTTTGCATTTGTGAAAGAACTACCTTAAATTTATATTCTCGAATAATTTTTAAGAAGCTTGGCGTCGGTTCTAGGGGAAACCTTTATATCTGATCATTATAAGAGTTAATTAAAAGTACTTGGCATGCTTCACATAAATAATAGTGCCTGGAAGACCGAGCTTCCCTTAGGTTTTAGTTGTTGTTTATTTGAAAAACCGATTGCTTTGTTTTTATTCAACTTCATGATTCATTTTTTCAATCACTTTTTAATAATTTGTTTAATTATAAAACCTATCAAAATATGTTATTTTTTCAACAATATTGAGACCTGCTTATTTTAAATAAATCCTTGATTATTTTTTATTCTTTTAAATGAATGAGGTCCTTTATGAAAACAATTATAAAACATTTATTAATAATTCTAACGTGTAGGGAGAACAAAACATGTTAAAAGCCTTTTTAAAAGACTTAACTTAGCATTCCTTTATTTGTGAATAATTACTTTGATTAGTAAAAACAATCAAATTAAGATGAGATGCTGACAGATCGATTTACCGGCCGAAAAAACCCTATAAATATATAATAACTTCTTTAACTTCAAGCGCCATTACTCAATTCTGAGCGTCGGCGATACTTATTCAAAGTATTCTCTCCATTGTAATTTTCCTGGGAGAATTTTTCAGGGGGGGGGGGGTTCCCGTTATCATCTCCTGAATTAATGAAACGCCTTGAATCTTTGACAAAGGTGAAGATGTTCTGATCATATCATAATATGTATTTATATAAATGAAAGTAAAAATAAACTAGAACTGAAATTTTTTAAGCAATCAAGAATTCACAGCCGGTTTGTTCGCTTATGGTTAAATTAACTAGAAGTCTATTTAACCTATGATTTTTTTGATGATAGCATTTTACCAACAAGTATATAGCAGATCTATAGGCTAAAATTGACCCATATTTTGTGAAAAAAGAGAAAAAATTTCAGGGGTTGTGTTGGAGTTAAAGTTACCGCTGGAGTTCTGAGAGTGTGGAAGTTATAGATTGCGGGAAAGTCGGAGGGAAGTTCCGGTTTCTAAAAGTCATAGGGACAAAGGACCTGGCAAATGTGTTTGTTTGACTTCAATATATAATTATTTATTTGCTTCTTTATAACGGGATAACGGGTTAATCTCTTTCCATGACTCTAAATGGATATTTAATTAAATAAATAATAATAAATTTTCTTTATGTACCTACGGTTGTAACTAAAAGATGGGGCCGGCCACCTCCTTGCAATCCTGAACACCTTCCAAAATGGAGTGAATTTACTAACGATGTAGTATCTAAAACTTGTGGTTAGCTTTTTGAATCCTGTTTTTGCTTTTTATTTCTTATAGTTTTTTTAATGATCCATAGTCCATACACCTTATCTAAATACTGTAATGTTTACTCGTCAAATGAGGCAAACTGCCTCAGAGCATTGTACAAATTTAAATAAATAAAATAAAGATAAAGGACAAGCAATGGCCCAGCTAAGTCTGAAAAAGCCTGGATCTTCTTTAAGTATTAATGGTGGTCTCCAAATTTTAATCAAGGATAGCAATAAATTACTTGGAGGTTCTCTCCAAAAATGATAGCCACAATCGACACACCCTTACATAGGGCAGATCTATTTGATCAGGCAACTTGTAGGTGTCTCTTAATTAGGGAAAGTCTCACTGTTTTGAAATTGAGGTGAACCTATCATTTGGTCTCAAACTTAAAAAACGAAAATGTATTATTATAATTATTATCATTTTCGTCCATAATGTGTATTAATCTGAGTTTATAATGGGAATTAAGGACAAGATTTTGTATGATTTTTTTATTTTTATCTACAACTTTCGTCAACTTTAGCGACTTCTTCAGGGTTTCAAATAGTTACATCACACATTAGTCTAAAATACATGATTTTTCTTTATCTCTGTTACCAAATGACCATCAGAAATTGAAAAATCCAAAAAACTCGGCACATTCACATAAACAATAATCAGATAACATAGTTTCAGAAACAATACAAACAGAATCATACAACACAATTTTATAATAAAAGAACGGAATCAATTTATTTATCCATTTTTACACATAAAAATATCAAATTAAAAAAAAAAAACAATATGTAAAAATGGATAAGTAAAATGATCCCGTTCTATTGTTTCAAAACTGTGTTTTATGATTCTGTTTGTATTGTTTCTGAAACTGTTTATCTGATTATTGTTTATGTGAATGTGCCGAGTTTTTTGAATTTTTGGTTTTGGTCTTTTTGTAATAGAGATAAAGAAAAATCATGTATTTTAGGCGAATGTGTGATGTAACTATTTGAAGCCCTGAAGAAGTCGGCAAAGTAAACGAAACGTTGGTGAAAAAATGAAAAATCACACAAAATCATGTCCTTTATAAACTCGAATTTATTATTATTATATTATTATCACTCACTAATTTTTGCTTATAATAATACAGAAATCAGTCAAATAAACTTCTTTTATAGGCTTTAACATAATATATATTGAAAAACTTTCTCTCCCCCAAATTATAATCTTTCTAATTTTATTTAAAATATAAATTTTAGTTGTTGATAATTAATCCCGGGATTTTTTTGTTATCTTGAAATTTTAATCTAGCATTTATGGCGTTTATTTACGAAAGTAATAAAAACACCATCACAAATGAAAACAAAATAAATATAATATAAAAACCAACCTCATCTCCACCCTCGCGCAGCTCTATCCAATCTCTCAATAAAGTTGGAGAATTTTAAAAACAACCACCTTTGTTTCGTATTTTGTATGACAAAAGTATTCTAATAGATCTAATAATATCCACTCAAATGCTATTTGAGAGAAACTCGTCTTGCTAAAAAACTTAAAAGTTTAAGTGACTCGTATAGCAACTAAATTTTAATAATAAACTTTAAATATTAAAGCAAGGCAGCATGTAATATAACTTTAAGTATGCGTTTTTTTAATATAAAAGCTAAAAAGTAGAATTCTTAAGATCAAAGCATTTTAGGGAGTTTATTCTTGTTAATATAATATATGAAAGAGTTTATTAAGTTCATTAAATATTTGTTTATATAAATTTTTTTATCAAAAAATCCCATCTTCATTATTAAATACCAGGGATTATTGATATATTATAATTGTCCTTGAATATTGCTGACAAAAATAAATCGCTCTGCTAAGAGACCGTTCATAAATTACGTCACACAGTAAGTGGAGAGGAGCATCTCAGATTAATGACAAAGTGTGACAGGGGGGCCTGGAGATCTTAAAAATTGTGATGTCACAAAATTCAAATTAAAATTTTTTTTTAGATTTCAGGTTATTATTATTTCAACCTGAAAATGTTGGTAAAATAAATCTAGAGAAAAAATTGTAAGCAAGCAATTTTTAGCAAAAACACTTACATTTTCTACATTTATTAAATTATAGGGTATAAAAGTGATAATGTAATGTCACAATACACGGGGGCTCAATGAATGAATGAATGTGACGTAATTTATGGACAGCCCCTAAGGAAACAAGGATTGATTTTGTTGCCAAGTTTTAGAAATATTTTATGATTTTAAAATTATGACCAAGAAAATTAAACCCTGTCAGGTGACGTGTTTATTTTTAAAAAAAATCGAGTATCGTTCTGTCATCAAGTATCCAATTGTCTTTGGTAATGAAATTACGATAATATGTCAATAACATTAGGATAATGATGGAAGATCCTAAATAAAACAATTTATTGGAAAGTCATAAAAACCGACGTTTCGGAAGACATCTCCTCTTTCTTGAGGACATAAAAGAGTCATGGAAGGAAACATATAATTACTTCTTTCTTGTCTTCGTTAACAATCCTTAGTTTGGTGTTAATGCCAAAAATGTCTAGCTAGTGAGGGCCAGTACTTTGAATAAATTTGTTTTTGCTTTCTATGTAAAAAACATATGTTTTCTGACTAAAAAACAGCCTGTTTAAGCTTATACTACTGGTAACGAGCCATAATATCATTCAAATTCAAATTATGACTAGGTGTGATTACAAATTTTCTTCATTGATCCTTTTTTAAATTCTGAAGAAGAAAAATATGTCTTCCGAAACGTCAATTTTTAAAAGATTACATACTTTGCAATAAATTATTTTTTTATAATTTTTTCTTTTCAATCTCCTTGGACTCTCTCGATCAAATCTCCATTAGGAAACTGTTTAAATTGAATTGAGTCTAAATATTTATTATCTACCCTTAGTTGAAAATGACTTCAGGATAAGGTGCCCTAAAGTAATAAATACAATAAAAATTTCTATTACATTTAGAGAGATTCAGTCTAAAATAATTCTAGTTACTTCCATATTTAATAGTATTATTTTGTGTGCGCTTTCAATGAATAGAGTAGTGAAATAAAGCTATATAAAGTACTTTACTTTAATCGTTTTTATATCTGATTGCCGGCTGTTAGTCTAACCTTCTCTCTGAGGATTTCTCCAACTCGATGTTATCTTTTTTTGTAAACTCTCTACCGATTCTTGGTTACTTTTCGTTAAAAGTATAAGTTAAGAAAAGAACGATAGTATTTTTTCGATTTCGCCTCTTTTTTGTCGCCACCACTAATCCTTAAGAAACTCAAACAAGTTGACACTCTTAATTCTTTGACTTTTACAACAAACTAGATATTTTGACAAGATTTTTTTAATCACTTACCATATAGTAATTTGTTTTTATGTTATCATACCTATATGAATTAAATCAGTAACATTAAATCGAATTCATAATTAATAAAATGAAGACTAGGAGGTATTATTATTTAAATTAAGAAATGAGTAGTGGCAGTCAGAAAAATGAAGATCAAATTTTGTTTTAACGATGTTTCAAATAAATATTTAATCTTTATCAGGACAAAAATGGTTTATATTAATATTATCAATGTTTTTGTTATTTTTTATAAATTTAATATTATAGATTTTTCTAATAAGAACAACAACATTATAATTTTACCTGTTGATAATATATTAAAACCATTTTCAGTCCTGATAAAGATTTGATATTTAATCAATAAGAAATAATTCAGCTATCTGGGGGTTATATCAATATTAATACACATCTTTTATAAAAAACAATCTTCAAATTACAAACGTTTCGAAAGACCCCCCCCCCTTTGGCAATTTAATTTCAAAAAAGAAAAAATGTTGCTTTATTTGGGGAATATAAAGCAACACTCATGGTATATATGCTTAAATCTAAATATCATATAATTTAATCAGAAAGTGGGTGGTGTGGCTATGGGTTTAAATTGAAAATCACTAGACTGTGAAATATATACATTTATACATATTTATACTTGTTATCTTAAGTCACGGTGATTCTAAGGATTCTCATAGGTTTTAAATAAAAACAAAAGATTCTTTTTCAGCAATTTTTAATTCAAATGATGGTTTAAATTAATCCAAATATTTCGTTAACTTTACAGTATTCCTTCTTCAGTGGACCTCCACCCAAATGACTGTATCTGCTCCATCTCCAAAATTTGAATACAGAGTCAAATAGATATCTCACAGTGCATTATTTTATTCTGACATTAAATTATTGGTAGAATTTTTTAAGGTCAGAATAAAATAACGCACTGTGAGATGTCTATTTGGCTCTGAATTCAAATTTTGGAGACAGAGCAGATACGGTGAATTGGGTCGAGACTGAAGAAGGAATACTGTGAAGTTTCAGAAATATTTGGATTAATTTAAACCACCATTAGAATTAAAAATTGCTGAAAAAAATGCTTTTGTTTTTATTTAAATCCTATATATTTATGAATATTGTAGGTATGTGTAAAATGTATGTTTATTTGCAACAAGCAAAGGACAACCATATTGATTTCTCTTTATGAATCAACCACTCTGTTATTCTCGGCAAAACAAAATCATTTCAAATACAATTTTTAAGATGGTTAGATTTCTAATTAAATTCAACTCTTCTAAGTTAGTTTGAGAACTTTAATTATGAAATTACTTTCCTGAGAAAGTTTCCCTCTCTCATCATAAAAAGAGGGTCTTGATTTTCAAATAAATTGAATATATATTTCCCCCCTACCGAGTACCTTTGTTTTTGTTTGTTTTTTCCTATTTCTTTGATATCTTTTTGATATCTCTTTTTCGAAATACCCTCGAATCGAACGGGTGATAACTGATGGATCTTATTAAAGTATCATCAGTTATTGAGATGGGAGAATATTTTTATTTATTTAAAATTCATAGGGTGCGAGTGTTGGTTCGTTTCTCGCTCGATGTTTACATCAAGGGAGGGTTGCCAAGGGCATTAATCAGCTGCCACAGCCACCCCTGATGGCGCCACCTCCGTGCCAACCCCTTCCGACACCCTCAATGAATAAATCAAGAGACACCCACCGGTTCTGTCTGATCAAATAGATTCTGTTTGATCTGGTGCCTTGAAAACTACCTGAATCACGACAATCCCTCACAAACTGATATTCTCCCGATTGACAAATGATTCGCGAGTTGAGAATTCATTTTGTAGAATGTCTAATTTTCTATCTCGTCCATTTTTATAATAATTTTCCTTTTTTAGGTTAAAAATAAAATAAAATGAGAGAGTCTTCTGTTTTTTAAATAAAATAATTTTTAATTATTTCTAGAGACTATATTCGAAGGCATTGCCTTCATCATCAGTCTATCACAAATATTTCAAATTAGTTACAAATTAAGATTTATCATAGAAAATTTTGAAAAATATATAATGTCTTTTTCTTCATGTTTCTTCTTGGGAGATTAGAATATGAATAGAATATAAGTTATATTCTAATCTCCCAAGAAGAAACATGAAGAAAAAGACATTATATATTTTTCAAAATTTTCTATGTATAAATCTTAATTTGTAACTAATTTGAAATATTTGTGATAGACTGATGATGAAGGCAATGCCTTCGAAACTATAGTCTCTAGAAATAATTAAAAATTATTTTATTTAAAAAACAGAAGACTCTCTCATTTTATTTTATTTTTAACCTAAAATAAAAACAATTCTGTTACCATCGACAGTGAAATCTTTTATTCAACTAATAATAATTTTCCTGTTTATTCATATCTTTGCGAAAATTACTTACTCTCATAATCCAAGATAACACACTCGCTCTAGAAAATGTCTTCTGCAGATATTTTCTGATCTTATATCTTTAAATGTTAACCTCTCAGCCTTATCAGAACATCTTATAAAAACTATTTATAAATAAAATAACAACTACAAAAGATTCTTTGTTCAGAGTGTCTTTATCAACAATGTACCCAACACCTTAAACAAACAACAAGATTTTAAATTCGCTGACTTCTATCAAAATACTTGGAAGACATGATTCTTAATGTGTTTCTATTTTTGAATCAAATCGCCAGATTTAAAATAGAAATATGTATAATTGGACATGAAAATAGTTTCAGTTCATGACCATCCTTTGTCGTGAATAATCCACCAATATGTAGATACCTGTATAAATTTATGTTTATTTTTTTAAACAAGTTTCTTGTTTTCCCCATTTTTCTATTCATTGTTTTTAAATTAATAATAATAACATCTCTTGTAATTAAAAAATATCTGATTAGACAAATTTTGGCGAAACTAGTCATTTAACCTTTTAAACTTGAATAATAAAAATGTTTTAAATATTCATTAATTTGTTTTATAATTTGTATACTGAGAAGTTAACCCAAAAAAATAATAATTTCTCACTCCTAAAAATTTAATTTGTTTTATATCTTGATATTCCCTTCAAAGTTGTCTTTTAGATGGTTTTACACAATATGGCAACAGCACTTTGAGACTGTTCGACAAATTATCTTAAAGATATCTTTGAAATTATGGGGATCTAGAAAAAATACTATTGGTTTTTATGAGATTATAATTGTATATCATCGAGCAAAATAGTTATAAGAAATAATTTTGTACTTCCTTCCAGCCAAATGTATTCTCTTTGATAAAATTTTAATAATTTGGTGGCAATGAAAATGCAGTTCCTTAGATTTAATTGAAAATATTTAGTTTTCTGAGAGTAACAGAGTTAATTATTCAAAAGGAAAACGTCTCTGCTACTCTCAGAAAACTAAATGTTTTCAAATAATTATAATAATCTGGCTGATTTTGAGCTGTATTCTGATATCACTACAACTCAAGGGTGGAGATTTATATAAAGTTTGTTTTAGTGACAAGATGTTTGTAAAACAAAAAAAAGTTCCTATGTTTTTTAAATCTTCTAATCTTAAGACTTTCAAAATGAAAAAAAATGAAAAAAATCAATTCGTTTTATGACTTTGACAAAACTCCTATTTTTCGCCAAATTTGAGCTTTCTATTATCAAATTGTTTTCCATCGAAAGATAGGCAAATTATTAAAGAGAGCGTACCTAATCCTGAATTTAATTTTTACTTTTTTACGTTTCATATCCTTTTGAATCGGTTATCTTACACCATCAACCAGCTTGATACCTAAATTAATTTAAGTATCAAGGGTGGGTGCTAAACTTTACCTACCCATAGGGTTTTAAAATATTAAACTAAAAAAATAAAAAAATTGAAGCTTATATTAAATAGTCTATACTAAACAAAAATATAATAATTACAATTTTTCATTACAATTTAATAAGTGAATCCATATATCCGTAAGCACAAACTTATTGAAAGAAGAACAAAACGCTCTTTGGGGCTCTAGATGGGACGCTAAGTTATTTTTAGCAACAATATTTCTTCCTGAAATTCCACTAAAATAAAGCTACAATTTTCGACTTTGGTTGAGGCCATTAGGTCAAATATTTTTGAAATTTCATGAAAACAATATTTTATCCCATAGAGTAACTTTAATTTCTTTTTTTCTAAATTAAGTAATTATTCAAAGATATGTCAATAAAAATGTATATATTAACTCAAAAACGACTCGAAAGATTTTGATTAACTATTTTCGAGGACGAGGAATCAATCTAACCGAAATCAATACAAAACAAGTGGTTGATTAAATAAATATAATTAAAAACAAAAAATTACCAAGCTAAGCTTGGTCCTCCAGGTCATTTATTGAAATTAAGATTGTGAGATTATTCTCTAGAGGCTGTTCAGAAAGAAATTATTCCAAAGATGCCCAAATTATATTGATTTGTTCTTTTCTTAGTTTTCTCAGAAGATACTTTTTTAGCCGACCTAGCCTTGTCTGGACTTGTTTTTCACAGTCTTGGCGGATAGTAAGCAAGAGAGGGTGGAATTCTTCCATCCGCGCTCTTTTTAGTCATATTATGTACTTACTTTGCACCTTAAATCTATGCAACCATATTCCTTCATTAGGCGAGAATTTATATACCTTCCAGGCTTTCTAGCTTCTAGGTTCAAAAATGATGAAAAGAATGAGGGTGGTCCCTAAACTTTTTAGCGATAGGGCCACATGCGAACATTGAAAGCTATGGGCGGGCCGGATATAACATATTATACTGAAATTATGGTATATTAATAGTACGCTATTATATGGCATAAATATTTAATATAGGGAATATTTGTGAATTAATTCCGTAGTAGCCGCGGGCCGAATGGAAAAGATTCAAAGGCCAGATTTGGCCCGCGGACCGTATTTTAGAGGCTCCTGATTTATCGTATGGATATAATGGAAAAAATACTTATTAGCTGTAACGAGTCTTGACAAAGTTTTTACTTTTACCTTCATATTTTATTTGACACACACCCAAATATAATATATTAAGTATTTCTTTAAAATACTTTCATGTATCATGTTTTTTTTTATTCATACAAGTAGAAGTATTTTTTTATTTATATTTTGTCATGTAAACATTTTCAAGCATATAATTGGAATTTGAATTGAAAATTGAACGTCTTCTGGCCTATTGTTGACATGCATCATTATCCTTGGAATCATCCATTCTTCATGTTCAAGAGGCCATCATTTTTAATAAGAGTGGTGGATGTGTGGGTGAAGGGAGATGGAAAAGTAAAGTAAAATAAAAAAAACTTTTTCTTACAAGATTTTAAAAAAAGACCAACGCAAATCTATATGCTTTAAGAGAAACTTTGAACTTTTTAATAAGTTTTTTCCCTGAGGAAGAATATAAATAAATATAGAAATATAAAGTTTAGAGAGAAATTAAATCAACATAAATTATTGCTTCATTATTATTAATCTTTTTTACTTTATTTTTTAAAGAAAAATTATTTGTATTAATTAAATGTTTGAGAATGCCCAGAAGGCCTAACAAATTGAAATGCATTTAATCCCAAAGGCCGGGGATTTGCTTATTTTTTCAAAACAAAAATTAAAATTAAAATCTTAATCCATTTTTACTGTCATTGCCATTTAATAACTTATAATCGCGAACTTTTAAAGCTTTAACATATAATTTCACTCAGAATTTTAAAAAGTAGAAGTAAACTTCATATTACATAAGGGAAAAAAGCTATTCCGTATTGAAATAATGCCTAAATGTGGAAAAAATAATATTCAAACATAATTTTTTGACTGATTATCTGTTTATGTATCTGATTTTCGATATCTGGGGTGACCCGAGACAAGCTCATAGAAAGTTCATTATGTTGCTAAAATGTTTTTATCGGTGTCCTTATCTTATAAGAGTATACGTTTTATTTTATTGTCTGTCATTATGCCACTCTGCACCCTTCGGTGGATCCAAACGTACTAACCGGATAAAAATATAAATAAACCACCTGCGAAGCCAGACTTCGGAAGGCATCTTGTTGGCCAGTAGGCCACTAAATTTTATTTGTCATAAACTATTAGTTGGTTTAAAATCATAAATTAAATTTCCTAATTTTAGTAAATTTTATTTTTCATGAACTATCATAGTGAACTATCATAGTGAGTTTTAAAATTAAAAAAATCACGTTGACGTTGCGCAAGAAAGTATAGATAGATATTGTTAATTTAAATTGGCTTTTACTAATAAGAAAAATACGTTTTTATGAGGCTCATCAAAAAACCTTACACTGTCCTCTGGTTAAGAACCACTTGATTAGAAAAAGACACTTTCAAATTTTTTTCTAATAAATATAATTTTTAAGAAAAAAATAAAAACAGACTTCAAAAAATTAAATGCAACAAATAAAATACACTAAAAGGTATAAAATAATTATTATCTTATTTAGTTACAACTAAACGACGAAATATTAACATGAAATTACTTTTGAAGTCGGTGCCAAACAAACTATATCTATAAGCGAGCGTACCCGCCAAACGTACTAAGTAAGATCCGTCGAGTGCGATTCATAAAAGGTATATGTTTGGCACCAACTTCAAAAAGTAATTTCATGTTAATATTTCGTCGTTTAGTTGTAACTAAATAAGATAATAATGATTTTTATACCTTTTAGTGTATTTTTATTTGTTGCATTTAATTTTTTGAAGTCGGTTTTTATTTTTTCTTAAAAATTATTTTTATTTTTCTCTTTTTAGTGATGTCATTAATAGTGATCATATCATCAGAACTTGACCAAATTAATATGACACCATCCCTAAGACACCCCCTTTCGGATAAAAAAAGAACCATCGAAATCGGTTCATAAACAAAGAGGTTAGGTCTAAACAAACCTAATAAAAAAGGTCTAATACCTATGGAAAAAAATCGAAAAAAAAAATGGGACCAATCGGAAGCTAGACTGGATCCAATGCAAAAAAATTTTCAAAATCGGTTGACAATTGCCGGAGATATGAGGTAACATAGGCACAAAAAAAAAAAAAAAAATTCAGTCGAATAGAGAACCTCCTCCTTTTTTTGAAGCCGGTTAAAAATCAGGTTCTACTTATACATGAACCTATGTAAACACAATACACATACACTAATGCATAATATATGTATAAATGTGGCAAAAATGAAATGCATTACATAATTAACGGGAAGTAAATACCATATATTATTCTTATGGGAGAATAGAGTTTGCTTCGTTTTGAGAAAATGGGAAATATTATATCTTTAACCATTTTATATTTTTGAGAACGTTTTGGGAAAATACGAGAGAAAATGTGAAATATTCCCAACTTTTTTTTTCTATATTAGAGTTAGAGTAAAATTTATATTAGCTTTTGGAAAGTGCTATTTTTATTTTAGTAATATTTTTACTTTACCATACAAGGTATTGTCAAGTATTGTAATCGTGCATGAAAAAAGTCGTTTTTTTGCCTCGTATTTTTTTTCGAAATATCTCAAAAACGGCTGAACTATTTTGATTAAAAAAATTGGGCGAAACCATGGCATTTCGGTCAACAAAAAAGCCCAAATAATTAAACATCGAAAAAAATATATTTTTTGAGATAATAATTGTTTTGTCAAAATGTCTGTTATTCTGTTAGTACATGCGTTACCAAATTTTTGTGGACGAGCTAGCTCAAAAACTAGTCTGAATATCAAAACCAAATTTCTCACCTAGTTTTGGTGCATTGAAATTAAGAGCTGATTAAATTTTGGTGAATATCTACTTAAAAAAAAAGGGGGGGGTGGGGTTAAAAATTAAAAATCTAGGCCATTTTATCAAACTCAATCAAATTTTGTATACATAATCAGTGGACCCCCAGAAGTCTAAAAATGCAAAAACTAACCGCCCAAAATGCGTCAAAAAATGAAAATCTTGGCCCTTGTACTAAACTCAACCAAATTTTGTATACATAATCACTGGGACCCCAGAAGACTACAAATGCAAAAACTAACCACCCAAAATGGGGGTAGGGGGGGTGTAGGGTCAAAAAAATGAAAATATATGCCCTTGTACCAAACAACCAAATTTTGTATACATAATCAGTGGACCCCAGAAAACTAAAAATTCAAAATCTAACCGCCCAAAATGGGAGTGGGGGATGGAATTCTAGGCTCTTGTACCAAACTCAAACAAATGTTGTATACATAATCAGTGGTCCCCCAGTAGTCTAAAAATGCATAAACGAACCCGCTATATGATTATAAATAATTTTATTAAATATTAAATTTAAGGGAAGGGCCAGGTTGTATGGTAAAGTCAAATGGATGGCTACATCAGAACGTGTCAAATTATTTATCTTACTACAACTCTATTTAACAATTACCAATATTTTTGAGAACGTTTTGAGAAAATGGGAAACAATCCCAAAATATTTTTTGGTTACCATATTAGAGCAACACTATTAAACGATATTATATTCTTTAAAGGGTTTTTAATGATTCATTAAAAATAAATACCCATATGTACCATCTGATAAGGATAAATAAAAATTTCAAAAAATTGTGATATTCCACTATTGTAGTGGGAGTGCGACATGTTTATATGTTGTGTAATTAATAATAAGTCATTTTTCGATTTTTTTAGAATCACCCATTAAAGCCTCTTAGTTGAGTTTAATTGGTAAAAAAAATTGAACAATAATTATTAATTGTTAACATATAAAAGTGATAGCGTGACGTCACAATACAGAGTGGCTAAATGAAAATATGACAGAATGTGACACAGGGGGCGGGGGATCTAAAAATCTTGAAATTTGTGTGACGTAATCTATGGACGGCCCCAAAATGACTCCAATATGTACACATTTTAAAGAAAAGCATTTTGCAGCTGAAAAATCCAAGATGGCGAATTTTCGAGTTGCAAAATTAAAATTTATCACCAATGATATCGCCGCCAGAGTATGTCAAATATTTGTACTTTAAAAATACTGCCGATTCAAAAAACTTTAAAGGAAACAGTATGATAATGCTTTGGCTTTTACAAGTACGCGAATGCGTAAAAATGACAACTCGCAAACTATTATATTTATACGAGTTTTTCGGGCGTGCTGTCGGCACGCCCTCGAAGCTCGGCCCTCCGGGCTGGTGCCTAGGCGGGCAGCGTCTCGGTCCAAAAATTTTATTCTTCTTAAAAAACCACACTCCAAATGTATACCCGTAAACTACTGTCAGAAAATGAACATTCGTGCTCTTGGACCAAGTTTAACCAAATCTAGTATACATAATCTTGAGTGGCGAGAGAGCGGGGAATGCAATAACTAATCAATATATTTAATGTTTCTTAATCATAAAATGAAAATTGGTGTCTTTCATTTCAAAATTCGAGTCCAAATTACAATTATATATCATAATTTGCCTGGACTCTAATGAAAACTCGAAATGCGAAGACTAATCAGCTTAAAATGGCCGAGGGGGCTCGACAATTGATATTTCAAATGAGTGTCCAGTGGCGTTAGATTGAATGATTCGAGTTAATGTTTCTTAATTTAAAATGCTGATTGGTGTTTTTACAGTGGTGGTTCAGTTCGGAGTTCAAATGAATACAATATTATCTCGACGTCGAAGTCTGAAATCAAAAATATATGAGTTTTAGTAACAGAAATCAAGATATAAATATTAATGTTGGCATGGTGGTGTAATGGCTAGGGCTGATGTCCTGGGTAGTTTCGAAGAGTTCGTCGGTTCGATTCTAGGCTAGAGGTTTGAATTTTGTGGTAAAGAAAATTCTCTCAGCGTTGTTACAAATTAATCTAGGCTCTTATATATAGTATATATATATGTGCCCTGCGGGCACGGGCTAAAGCTTGTAGTTTAATAGAAATAATTTCTTATAAATATAAATTTTTGAAAGGAAATGAGTGGGGTGAGTCTTGTGATGCCCAGAAGACCTTATTTTTATTCTCTAAGTGCATTTGCTCCCTATCGACAGCCATTACAGGTATTCAATCTTTGTTATTGCAAATAAATAAACTTGGAGGGCCAGACCACCCTCTCTCAATATGATTCAATTGGGGATAAAATTCCTCTCTACTTTCCCCTTTCTTTTCTTCTGTTTTTTTTCAGAGCACTTATAGCCGAATCTAATTCCATAATATAATAGAGAAGAAGTAATAATCGTACTATCACTTTTTTATGCTTGATCTTTCTTAATGTTTCATAGATTTATTGTAGGATAGTGTAAATTTATCACGACGAGTGTTGCCTGCGCCACTAGCCCTAATGGCTTTGCCAAGAGCGCCCTGTGAATATAGACGGGGAGTTTATCCACCAAAAGAATGACTTGGCCTCACAGATGGATCTATGGAGAAGGAAATATTATTGCCTTTGAAAAGGATGAAAATTTTTTATATTAGCGAAGTAGAAAGCGCTATTTCTATTGTAGTAACATTTCTTATCTTGCTCATATAATTTCTTAAGAGAAATCAATGAGGTTGGCCTCTGCTTAATTAATATATATATTAGGAATATAAGTTTTTATATAAGTACATATATAATTTACATGTTAGAAAATATATAATTTTGAAGGCTTAACCTTCACATCAGTCTTTTAAATTAATTTTGATCAGGGAGAATGGTGTAGATTCGAGGTGAAACATATTTAATAAAATTAAAAATTTTAAAAATACTTTGTAATTTATATTTTTTTAAATTAAATTTTTTATTGTCAATTTACGATACTATATTAGTTAATTTTTTCTCAATTATGTAGGGATCAGAATAAAGTCGAATTGCAGCGTCTCGGGCTTGAACCCGCGCAAACTTGATTAGAAGGCATGCATGTTATCCACTCATTCAACCTGACCCCCAATTTTACTTTTTAATTAGACTAATTAGGTTATGTGACCAGCCAGGGGCGTACCCCCCCCCAAGGTCAGGGCTCATGGAATGAGTAACGGGAACGATAAACCGTTTCTTATGGCAAACTGACCGTAATTAAATATATTTCATTTGTTTAATCAAGAATTATGTTCTTTTTAATTTCTTGAAGTACCTATTTATTTTAATAAAAAAAATTCCCACTAAATTTTTGCTTTGTGGATTGACCCCCCCCCCCCACACGAGAATTTTCTGGCTACGCCACTGTGACCAGCTAACTATTACAACAATACGAAAACATTATTCCATAGAGTATTTGAACCCACGAGAAATAATAGATAAAATTTTTCTAATTAAAAAAGAATGATGATGAAGGTCAAACTTTTGAAACTATCTTGTTCTTTGAGCCTCATACTCGATTCCGAGCGTCTTGTCGGCCAATACAATGGGGAGTATCCGATCGATTGTAATTTTCATAGGGGTGGTTTCCCGTCGCCTTCCCTGGATTAGTGAGGAGCCTTGCATTTTTGACAAATATGAAAATTGTTCCAAGGTGAAAGCGCCTTCGAAACTGTGGTATATAAATGGTATATATATATAATTATATATCATATTATGCTTATTTGGATCAGAGGACAATGATTTATGAATCAAAAACTCTGCTCCATTCAGCAAAACAAAATCTTTTTAATTGAACTATTTTTTGCTTCCACCCGACTTATTGATTAGAAATTAATTATAAATTAAAAAATAGGCAAAAGAGTGGTAACTATTTAATAAAATAAAGTAAAAAGTTTAATAAATAGACGTTTTATCAATAAAAACGTAATGTCCGTAGATACCAGTTGTTAAAGATCAATAGCTGGTCATTTAGAAATCACTAAGAAATTCAGAACCTTTGAATCCAAAAATTGATAAACCGTAAGAAATTGAATAAAATGAAATGCCTTAAAAGTGAATCAAGTGTGAAAAATGAAAAATAAAGTTTTCCTTAGTCAAGTCAGCTGCTTCGATGTATATTCTATTTGATTTTCTTCTATCCGTTTGATGAGTTGCATAAAAGGGCCGGTTGAACTGGACGCGATTTCCCTGAGGACTTCCGGCCACCCCAGCCGAAATCCAGGACAATCCGCTCGTCCGCTCTCTCCTTTGATCCACCCCAGAATTACGATCAATGAAACGGGATTTAAACAAATCGCATTTTTCTTTATTTCAAATGAAAAATATACAAACTTTTTGAATATTACTCAAATTGAAATTGCTCTTATTATACAAGGTATAATAAAAGTATCGGCTGCTACTTCAGGAGTGAATTCGATTCATCAAAATGAACAAAATAAAAGTTGATAAAGTTAGAGGAAAATATGAAAAATTTTCGAAGCACAGTAAGCATTCTGCGTGTTTTGGTGATGTGATATTTATTTTGTTGGCAAATTAAAAATTAGTAGCAGCTATTTGGACAACAAAGTAGCAAATCAAAAAATTCTCAGTGAGTTTACGCGACGTTTCGCCAATTTTATCAGGCGTCTCAATGATTATAATTAATCTATACTATATAATAAAGCTTCAGGGCGTCTGTTGGTTTGTCCGAACTCGGCCAGTTTTCCCTCTGCCCCATGTATACTCTTTCTACCGTAGACTTTCCAGAAGTTTCTATAGAAACTTCGGGAACATTCAGGAACGTTCAACAAGGACAGTAGTTCACAAGAATTGAACTCTGGCTTCCCGACGACGTTTTCTCTCATGGACAGCTCTATTATGTGGCGCTCTCTAGAGTTAGGTCAATGGAAGGCCTAAGTCTACAGACCTATAGATACTATTTCACTCATCAATGTTGTTTACCCTGTAGTACTATGAATTTTTACTAAGAAATCAGATTTTGTATAGCCACCTCTTGAAAAATAAAAATGACGGGTAAATTTTTCTTTGTTATCGATCTACCAGATTACTAACTCTAAATTTTGGATTGTAATTGATTCTTTTTATGGTCCGAAAAATTATTTAATTTATATAAAAGCAAGATTCAAAATCTTTTATATAAAGTAAATAATTGTTCGGGTATAAAAGAATCAATTACAATTGAGTTAATTCAGAAATATGTGCATATCTATTATACCTTAAAATTAATTATAATCATTGAGACTCCTGATGAAGCCAAAATAAAATTGGCGAAACATCGCGTAAATCAATTAATTTTTTTGATTTGCTACTTTCCTGTCCAAACACCTGCCAACATACTTGATTAATTAAATAATATGGATGTTATGGACTTTAATAATAATAATAATATTAAAATGTGCGGATGCAGGACCTTACGTTATTTTAAAAATATACCCCACTTAAAAATCACACTCCATAAATACTGGCTATTATTAATAATTGTATAACTCCATTATTTTCTTGAATATATTAAATATTGAAAATCAAAATATGTGTATATAATTACTATCTTTAGTTTTTAAAGTTGAGAATTATTTAAATAACGCTATATGAAATTAATATTATTTAAAAATTTTACATTATCTAGTCAAAATAAATCAATAACTAGTTTATGATTAAAATATTAATTTGTTTTTAGTTTTTTTTATTCAGGATTTTGGATTTAAAAATTTTTTTATTTGCAATTTGGCCGTCGTTTATTTTTATATTTTTGCAATGAGTTAATGTGATTTTACCAATATAATATAGTATATTTTTTTTTACTATACGCAATCTTGTAAATTTCCTATCTATTTGTTGTATTTTAAACATATAGTAAATTTACAATTTTTTTTAACAGTGTAGCTTAGATGATTTCGGATGGGTGGGCATCTCCCCATGAGTACGCGCGCCCATGATAGAAAGATGTAAGATAGTTGTTTTCCAAAATGAATAATAAAATAATCCTTAGAGAAACGAAAACATAAATAATATTTTAAAACAAATTAAACGATACCCTCTGTGGGATCTAAAAAAGTAACTCTTTTGCTCTATCTCTTTCTTCTAAAAGAATATATAAATAAATACTTAAGAGAAAATTTGTGTAAAAGGGAAAAAAATTGAAAATTTATTAAAGTAGACTAAATGAAAAAGTTGCAAGAGCGACAGTTTAATTAGTTCAATTGGCGATGCGATTCCCCGAAGAGGGCCAATTAACTCCGTTGCAGAAGAGCACGAGGCCGGGAAACTTCTCCCAGGTGGCAGGCCATCTCACAAATGCATAATACATTGCGCAATAAAAAACAACGCAACTGCGGCTCCACAGGACCAAACGTTTAAATTAAATATTTTATTTATAATCTTATTATTTATTTAATTACTCGGGAGGCAAAGCCTGTCGGACGCATTGAATTCACTCAATTTTACTTTACCTTACTGCAAGAGTGGCCAACCTTTTTGAAAACAAGTCCGCAATGAACAATTTTCATTAGCGTTGCGGACGCAAGGATATATCGAACCCCGGCGAGAAAAGTGACATTTCTCAAAAATTGCCATTTTTGATTAGATCTGGATTTCAAGCTTTAAGTGGCCTACAGACTTGCAACTTGGTTGCTAACTAGGTTGCAAACATGACATGTTGCAAAGAATGTTGAAGGTCTGTGTGGATGGTTGAAGTTGCAATTTCAGGTTGCACCAACGGTTGGCGACTTGATTGGAAACATTAGCATAGCTGCCAGATCTCACAATTTCACGATCTCACGAATTAGGTAGACATTTTCACGAATTTTGCCTAGTAGTAAACTAGATCAAACAATGACTTTTGCTTACTGATGTTGATGGGCCTTGTGGTTGCAAGGTTAGGTTGCATAGTCTGTGGCAAACAAGTTGGCAACCTAGTTGACGTAATTTCGGGACTTAATCAGGTTGCAGGCCGTAGGTAAGAAATAAGTAGGTAGTAGTGAATAAAATAGCGATAAAAATTAACATTTTTTTTATTTATTAATTATAATACTTAGCATAATAATGAGAGACTTGAGTTTGAAGCTGAGAAACAAGATGATTAATATTGGGATCAATATCACTAGTGCATAGGCTCAAAGTGTTTTCTAAATTAACATCTGTATGCCGAGTACGATGCTTATTTTTATTAATTTTCATGATTGAAAAAAGCTGCTCACATTTATACCTTCTTCCGAATGTGCAAATTATTTTTCGTGTGAAAACTTTCAGCTGTGGATACTTTTCTTCGGAAAGGTATGTTCTGTAAAATTCGCTTAGTTCCACATCATCAAATTTAGACTTCAATTATGAGTCCTCTTGAAGCTCGATCAATTCCATTTGTAGGTGAACCGGAGCATCTTCCACATTACACTTACAAGGAGTTGCAAAAATATTGAAAGTGCTATGCATATTCTTAAAATCGGAAAACCGATCTGTGACGTTCCACTGCGCATACGCTTAATATTATTTATCGATTTTAGTCTTTATGATTTGAAGAATACAATTTTAGGTTGGTTGACAAATACTAAGTAGTTACAAATAAACTACGTGTGCTGAATCTTTAATTTTTTTTGCACGTTATTTGAAAATTCTGAATCTCTCGCTGGCCGGATTGAAGCTGGTGGAGGACCGGATCCGGCCTGGGGGCCGGGAGTTGCTCATATATGCTTTAGAATCTTTAGATCATTCTTTTAGAGACTCCAGGCCCCCAGAAAAGGTTGTTTTGGGAGGGTTCCAACGATAGTCGCTAGAAATCGCTAGTGTCACTTTTGAGCGAATTTTTGCAATTCAGCGCCTGGAACAGTGTCACATAGAGTTAGTACATTTAATATCACGTTAATTTGGCGAGAAAAACGACACTTCTAAATTTCTTATCAGAGGACATACCCAAAATGAGGGGGATAATTGCCACTCAGTAATTGAAATAAAAGTAAAAAAGGCGTTGAGAAGTGGACCAATCTATACCTACACCTTTGGAATATATACGAATAATCAAAGCAGCAAAAAAAAGGAAATCCTTACACCGACCATGAACTTAGCCATAACAGGTTTACGACCTGAAGAAATTAGCTTCTCAGATGGGAAACAATTATAATACCACATCTTATGGTGACATAATTAAGATTGGTGATCTGAGAATTGTAATGACCAGAAAAAGTAACCCGCATATTCTTTTTGTAAAATGATCCATAACAATTTTTACAAATTAATGTTAGGGGACGTATCAGAAGGAGACACTCCACCTATGATTTTACCCTCATGCCTGTATAATCTTCAAAATTATTCATATCAGATCGAAAAAAGACATTAAAGACTTGTTAGAGTTAAACCACATTTTTCAAATCTTATGAGGACTATTACATGTCAATTTTAGATTGAAATTATACCATTGTGATTTAATATAATTGAAATCTACTGTGTGATGTAAAATATTTAGATTAAGCTATTTTAATAAGAAATCATTTTCCTTTTTGACCAAAGTTGATCTTAAATTATTTTGAGTTTATTTCATAATTGTTAAGAAGAATTTTATTGTAATGAAAAAGTATTGAACTGTTTATAGTTTATTCTATGTATAATTTTTAAGAAGTTTGTTATTCGTACATAAGTACTTGTTCAAGAGTGAATTACTACTGTAAGACTGAAAACTGTATTCTTGCAACAGCATTACAACATGTTGTCATACCTATTTTTATTGATAATTTACAATAAACGTTTTTGTTTTCTTTTTATTCAAATACAACTTTTTTTAGTTCTGTTTCTCCAAGATTTTATATTTGGTATAATAATTTTGCTTTCAACTTCTCCATTAGAAAATGATGTCAAAAATAATGTTTTTCCCGTTAGTACATTCTACAAATGAGAGTGACACATTGAGAAAAAAGTGAAATTACGTCGAGATAATTGACAAAACGTCATTTTTTACTTTACCATACAGGGTCAAGTATTATAATCGTGCATGAAAAAAGTGATTTTTTCCTTCTTTTTTTCAAAATATCTCAAAAACGGCTGAAACTATTTCTATTAAAAAAATTGAGCCAAGCCATAGCATTTCGCTCTACAAAAAAGCTCTAATAAGTGTACATCGAAAAAAATTATTTTTTGAGATAATAATTGTTTTGTCAAAATATCTGTTAGTCTGTCTGGTTGTCTGGTTCGTTAGTTAGTTAGCCTCTCAGTTACAAAATTTTTGTGAAGGAACTAGCTCAAAAACTAGTTTGAATATCGAAACCAAATTTCACACGTAGTTTTGGTCCATTGAGATTAAGAGCTGATTAGATTTTGATGCATATCGACCAAAAATTAAGGGGGGTGGAGGGGGGTTAAAAATTAAAAATCTAGGTCGTTTGAGCAAACTCAACCAAATTTTGTATACATAATCAGTGGGGGTTAAAAATTAAAAATCTAGGTCGTTTGAACAAACTCAACCAAATTTTGTATACATAATCAGTGTGCCCCTAGGAGTCTAAAAATGAAAAAACTAACCCCCTCCCTTAATGATTATAAATAATTTTATTAAATATTAATGTAAGTGTAGGTTGTATGGTAAAGTCAAGTGGATGGCCACATCAGAACACGTCAGCTAATTATCATTAAATAAGATTTTTGATAGTTCTAATGACTGATAGATAAATTTATTCTTCTTGTCAGGTTTTTAGATAGTCATTAAAAAAATTGACTGGGTTCTATAAGATCGTTAAGTGGAACAAAAACTACGATTAAAAGAATAGTGATTTGGTTAAGTAGATTTTTCGAGAAGTGTCACTTTTCTGGCCGGGGTATATCATGTAATGATATAGAATATAATGTGAATTATTGCGATCGCATGCCGAGGTCATACAAATATTTTGGCACCAAAAAGAACAATCTAACACCTTTCGTTTTTGTGATATAATGGGTAACGGAATCCAGACAGATAGAGAAATTCTTATTTATTAGTTAGGAAAATAATAATGGTTGAAAATTATTTTTCTTCAATTTTTAGATATTTCTAAAAACGACGGGCAAAACAAATTTGAATTTTTTCAATGACTTCAATAATCTCGATTTATATATACCTAAATAGTGTAATCTTAAATCGAAGTACTTTATTTTTTTATTTTATTTTGTTTTATAATTAAGTTTTTATGATTAAAATAGTAGATATAATGAAATAACTTTTTCTGGCTAATCCCCTTGTATAGTAGTTGGAGCTGCATATATTACAGCTTTTTCTTTTATAATTTTAAAACATTAATTTTAAAAAAGTTAAAAGATTTTTCAAAATTCGAATAAACCCCGCGCGAATTTTCAATTCAAAAGTTAAATATATATTTTACAATTTATTAATACATTTAGACATCTATTCGCTCTTAACATCTATATAAATTATTCAAAATTTAATTTATAAACAAACATTTAAAATACCAAATTTAAGAAAAAATTAAAATAAGATTCCGATCACCAATTTGACTAAAATTTGAGGCGTCAGTTTTGGATCGCATCGGAACGGCCTGTTCTATTAAAACCTGCGACAAAAAGAAACATCTCATTTTTATATCCAAACACCTTTTTTAATATATGTTGTTTTTTGGACTTTGAGCGCTCACTAATAGTCGCAATTTATAATAGCTCCAGTAGTTAATTTTGAAAATCCGCCAAGCTGCTTTTGAAATTTTAAAAGTCTCTTCTCTTGCCTCATTTTCCACTTTAACATTGAGATGAGAGTTAAAACTAATTAAGTTGAAGAAAATCATAATAAAAGAGAGAAAAGGAGAAAATATGTACTTTAGTATGCAGAGTGGGCTGCGGTGTTATTTCTGTAAAGCGGATAAACACTCAACACACCCACATACACTAAGAAAAAAGACTGAACGGGATGCAAAGGGTGTCTATGAAAATTAAATTAATTAAGTACAAGAAGACATGAAAAAAGAAAAGAAAGAAACCTGCAAAAAAATGTATAAAGTAGAGGATTTTAATTCATAAGAAAATAAAATTATATTTTGAAAATTTAAATAATTTAATCTCTTACTAAGGACTTCAACAAATTAAATTAGTTACATAATTAGTTGATTTAATTGCTACTTCAACGACATTGAAATGTCATATTTTAAATTTTTAATATACTTATCAATTAAAGTATTTCTAACCTGTTTATGAAAATTTTTCTAAGACTACTACAAAAATTTAACCGACTAATCTGGATTCAACGTTTCTATGCTGCACAAACCGCCCTTCTCAATGGCTGACGTTTCTCCATCAAAGCCATTAATTCTCCGCTAGGCCTTCTCCCTGCACTTACACACACTTATGGAGAAACCAAAATATATTATATTATATTACTAGCTGCAAGGCCCCGCCTTCGATGGCCCTCTTGCTGACCAGGGGCACGCCCCCTGTACCTCTAACCCCACGAACCTCACCCTCATACCTCACTCCCTCCCACCCTCCCCACCGAACCGCATCCAGCACCTCCCACCCACCGCACTATGCACCCGTGCCCAAACACCGCCCCCGCACCACACCTCTGGACACTCACCTGTACCCCCAATCCACCCTGCACCCCCCTGGACCCCACCCCTCCACCACGCCCTACACCACCACCACCCCACTACGCCTCTGGACCCTCACCTAAACGCTCCACTCCACCCTACATCCCCACCCCCAACCCGTGACTTCCACCCCGCACCCAGTTTTTGCATTTCTAACCTTCTAGTGACCCACAGATTATATATACAAAATTTGGTTAAGTGGCTCTAAGGGTAAGAATTTTCATTTTTTGACCCCCCCCCCATTTTGAGTGGTTAGTTTTTGCATTTCTATCCTTCTAGTGACCCACAGATTATGTATACAAAATTTGGTTGAGTTTGGTCAAAGAGCAAGCATTTTCATATTTTGACCCTCTCCCCCTTTTTTCGGTGATTTTTGGGGGGAATTTTTTAAACAAAAGTTGTCAGAAATCATGCATATCCCTATAACTTTGTTCATTATAAAATTTGCCGTAGAGTTAATAGTTTAGGAGGTATTTGATAATTTTCATTCGTGCGCCCTCCCCCAAACCTCCTTTTCGGGTCAAAATATCAAAACGTTATATAGCTAAAAACCTATGTTAGAAGACATCTGATACAAATATGAAATTTCATAATAATCCCTTCAGCCGTTTTGACGTGAATCGTGAGCAACTTTTCGCGGAAACCACTGAAATAGACAGACATACAGACATACATACAGAAATTTTGTTTAGGGTGTTTTCGTTCATAACTTTGCTTGAAACGTGGGCAACCAAAATTTGGCGTGATTTGGAGCAATGTACATACAAAACCTTAATTTTATATAACTATATATGTTAGATTATATTATTATATATAACTAGCTGCAAGGCCCGCCTTCGCCGGCCCTCTTGCTAGCCTCCCACCCTCCACCATTATATTTAATAGCCTAGAAATATTTGTAACAATGCTCGAGGGAAGTTTTGTAAAAAAAATTATAATACACGCCTGATAATCGAACTGAGGACTTTACATTCTGAAGGTAAGACATTATCTTGTTCATTGGTGGCCCAGTAAATACTGGAAAGTTTTTTTTAATTCTATGGGTGAGCTTGTCGGCCTCACGTAAAACCCCTTTTAGTCGCCTTCTTCAACAAGCAGGAGATACTGTGGGGAGTCCACAGGGGGAATTATATCCTGTATAACTGCTATAAAAATATTATCCGATTATAATATGATAAAAACTGTATAGCAATTAACAATAATAAAAGTGTCCATCAGCAGTTTAAATAAGTTTGCTGCCTTTCTGTCAAATTCACATGATTTGTTATTTAAAAGACTTTTAACAAGTATATCAAAAGCAGTTAGTGTATTGTATTTGAATTATCAATACTTTATAATAAAGCAGTAAGGACTAATTTGGTTTGTCTAGTTTCGCCCGCTTATGGCTCCACCTCTTCAGCCCCCTGTGTACTCGATCTACCGTAGAATTTCTGTAAGCTTCTAGAAACTTCGGAAATATTTTGGAATGTTCCACAAGGACAGTCGTTCACAATAATTGGACTCTGTCTCGAGGAGTGATGTTGAGCAACGGTTCGCGCGCCGACGAGCCAGCAAGAAGCCCGCCAAAGGCGAGCTTTGCAGCTGGTCTTTATATAATTTAAAAGTACTTGGATTACCGAGCCATGCGCGGTATCGTTTTGCTTCAGTGAAAAGCTATATATTAATATTATTTTTAATTTAAAATTCTGGTAAAAATGTCAATTTTTATTTGAATTTAGAATTAAATATGTGAGCGTCTGAACTTAAACTTGATTTATGACGTAAATTCGCCTGTATTTATGCAACTCAATGCGCGCTGAAGAATGAAAGCTGCGTAAGGAGCTAGGCGAGGCCAGTCGTTGCTTACAATTTTCTGTCTAGATTTATTTTAGTAACATTTTCTTTTTGGAATAATAATAGCCTGAAATCTAAAAAATCCATTTGAAAATTTAAAAAAATTTAATTTGACTTTTGTGAGATCACAATTTTAAGATCCTCGGGTCCTCCTTTCAGATTTTGTCACAAATCTGAGATGCACCTCCCCCTTACTGCGTGACGTAATTAATGGACGGTCCCTTATTGAAAGAAAAATAAATAAATTGTAACTTTAATTTTTCTTGGATTAAATAGATACGAATTAGTAAAAATAAGTTGTAAGATTACAATACATACTGTATTTGAATTACTAAACAATTTTCAGGGCGGAGTTCGCAATTTTTTAGTAAAATTAAATAAATTTTCAACAGTGTAACTTAATTAAATCCAAACTTCAACAAAATAAATGTAAGATTTAGTTGATGATAATTTGGTTGTATAAATTTTCCATTGTAAAAGAAATCCAATAGACAATATCGCATTTAGATTTGTATATATATGTAAGATTTAAATGTGGAGAAAGTCATCTGGTTGGATACTTGCAAGTATGGTATTTCCATAAAACATTGAGAACACCTGGAGACCAAACTTTAAAACAACTTTGCATTTGCGCAGATGAGACGCCGGCAGTTATCAGAGCAAGCGAATATTCTATAAGTTTTCACTTTTTTTTTTTTATTTTATTTTTTAGGGGTCGTGAATCATGTATCCCCTTTAGCTCCGGGGGCGCCATCTTGGTCGTCGTTCGACACGAAATGGTCCAGAAAAAAGTCCCATGTAGAGTTCTAGGGAAAAAGAGAGAGAGTCACCCCTTTGAACATCTCAAGAAAAAAATGCCGTCTCAGCCCCTCCTAAAAGAGAGAGCAGGGTAGGGGGGTAAGGGATGCAAGGGGGGTACGAGAGGGTGACAAACGCCTTTTCGAAAATTCCTCGTTTGCTATTCCAAATATAATATGTCGAGGGGTGAGTTTGTGTTTGTATCTAGATGGGCATTGGTATCTATGTATGTGTGTGAGTGCGTATGGGTTGTAATACGTGAGGACCCCCGGGTGGCGATGAAATGCACGCGCATTTGCCACTTTATGACGAAAAGATAAGATTCTAAGTTTTTTTTCAATTAGATTATAAAATATTACAAATTTTGCTACGTAAAGATCAGTTTCAATCGATTTAGGACATTGAATGGCACACTTTGGTTATTTATTTAAATAAAATGATCTTCCCACTATATGCAGCAGGGGTGACCACAGGTGGGGGGAAGGTTAAAACGCAAAGTGTGACATTGAAATTTCTGGGGGTATTAGCATTATATTGTTACACTGTTTTTATTACAAATACATAAATACTTTTTCCTCGGGAAGAAATTTTAGAGTAAGCCTCCTGTTACAGGTAGCTATCCTAGACAGAGTGACCAGATATTGACATAATCAAAGTAGAACATTTATAACTCATCCCAGTAGGACACTTGACAAGCCATCTTAAAACAATAAAAATCGGTAGTAAAAAAAAGCACAAAACACTAAAAATTGATAATTAAATAATGCAATCAGTAAAAGAATTTCCACTCATGTTAGGACCATATTTTGTATGCTTTTATTTAATTGAAAAGATTTTATTTTGACGAGAGTATAGGAGTGTTGTTGCATAAAGAGAAATCAATGAGATTGTCCTCTGCTTGATGCAAATAAACATAAACATATATATGGTACATATTATGAATTTAAATATCTTCTCCTTAAGAGTGTAAACCTGCTAACTCACAACAAGGAAATTTTACGGGGCAAAGATAAAACAAACAAAATTTAATATTGTTGTTATGGAAAGAAACTATTTTTCACATTTTTTTTTATAACTTACGATCGTAATTTTAAGTAGCAGTTTTACTTGGACGATGCTGAATCTCTTTTACGTTTGAATGGTATTAATATGTCATATATGATAAAAAATGGATTTACCAAGATTACACTCTTAAGGCGACGATATGTATTGTATATAATTTAATTGTTAGAGACTATAGGTTCGAAGGTTTGACCGTCTTTTTAATTATAAATATTTCTATCTGCTATTTCTCATGGATTCAAATACTCGAGTGGATATAGGTAAATTGGTTTTTTGGTCTTATAACATCCGAAATGCTTGTTAAGCGTTTGTTCGACAAAGACAACTGTACCATTTTTATTTATTTAATTTTATATTTTAATAATCTCAAAGAATTAAAAAATAAAGTAAAAAAAAAAATATTGAGTCAGATTGTTTATTGAACTGAAAAAAATGAGTGAGAAATTTAATTTCAATGACAATCCCCCACCCCCTCCTGGCCGCACTAGATAGTAAATTCGTTCTCATATTTTATCATTGAAAAGAAAATGATAGGCAATTTGTGGAATTTTTTTATAATTTTATCTTAAAAATGCTTACGAAAATCATCTAAATATGGCCACTTTGGGATTTCTCAAATTGTCATTTTAATGTGAATTAAATTTCAAAGAGGTTTTTCTCGAGGGTTAGACTAACTGCCCGGCAACCAAGTTAGTGCTCGGGTTCAACTCCCGAGGGGATGAAGCCCTCTGACATGCAATATAAACATATTTTCTACTAAATCTTAGATTGCTACCATAAAATTATGTTTTTTTTCAAATTTAGCCTAATCATACTTAAAGAAATCCTTAAAGGGTACCTCATCCGCAATGATAAAAAAATATTTTTAACCCCTCAAAACAATTTGACCCTAAAATAATCAATTGATGGTTACGAGGTAAAATGTTCTGACAGACGACCAAATAGACAATGTATTGAGACTAATAGAGTTTCGTTTTATTTTTAAAAAAAAGTCTTGAAAAATGTGGATTATTTTAAATTAAGATAGATTCAAAAGCTTTTAAGAATAATTTTATTTTCGGATAATTTTGTTTGAATTAACTAAGTGATGAAGGCCAGGGTCAACGAGAGCCATCCATATCTGCATTTTTTTATTTTTTATAATAATATATATTATTATTCTCTGCATATAAAATAGAGAAGTAGATATAATTAATGTTTGAATTCTGTTAAAATAAATATTAATATTTATTTTATAAATTACTCTATATTTTCATGGTAACCATAAGGTTTCTCAGTATGATGAAAACAATTTTTGTTGGTAATATGAATTTTTCCCCAATGTATATATAAACAGAGATGAGTTTTGGCGAGTTTGGCATTTTGTCAGGGTGTCACAAATTGAACACATTTCAAATGAAAATAATGTCATCTTTTGGTCAAAGAATTTGGCAACGAAATTAGTTTTTGAAGAGGAAGAGCAGGGGAAGAAAGGGTTGAAAAGCGAAAATAAAGACCCGAGATTGCCAACAGTGTCCACTGTCCAACAACTTTTATATATTTGTAATAATTTATATACGAAATTGTATATATAAACTCAAAGGAAAAATATTTTCAACTAACATTTTATAATTCTATTCGTAAAAGTGATTCTCGTTTTTTTTTTAGTGTCTTGAATACACCCTAGTTGCACAAGGTTTCAAACTATATAGTAACTATATTGTCCCTATATAGATTTTGAGAATCTATATAGGCACTATATAGTTACTATATAGTTTGAAACTGTGCTACTAGGGCATTCAGAGATCTGATCATTCTATCACAGGTTGTGTAATATCGTCCGCCCTTCCGCCAAAAGTTTGAGAGAATCCTTCCTAAAAAAACCCTATTTTGAATTATTAAACTAGTATTTTTTAAATAGAGATGAACGAACTTGAATTCCGTAAATTATCTTTAAAAAAAATATTTTTGTACCAGTTGCATGCGGTTCATGAATGCTGAGGATGCTGCGGATCCCTAAAATTTCAAACATTTAGAGTATTTTCATAAATATTTAAGATCGACCTCAAAATTTCAGGAGGATCTTTACATTTTCAAATCATTATCCGTTATTTCAAAAATTTCTATTAAAAACATTTTTTGTTTTAAAAAGTATTATATTGGTTCTCGAAATGAAATAAAATTGTAGCATAGTTTCAAGGCGCAATTAAAATGAATGATAAAAGGGTGCGAATAGAAGGTTGGATGTCCCTGCCTAGTACCTATATCTTCCAGTACAAGTATACCAAAGACAAGTCCTGGCGAGTTTTAGTCAAATAAAAATTGTTCTTGCTGAGGAACTATTAAAATAGAAATAATACGAAAAAGGAATAAACAAAGATGATTCGAGAATCTTTAGACTAATCCATTTCTAAGACCTCTCAATATTTTTATAAGATCGGAAATAACTAAGAATGGGATAAACAAGTTAATGGTTGCTTATACCAATATAATCAGGAGAAATTTAAGATTTTCTTATAGGATAAACTTATTCATTGTGGAAGATAATCGATTTCCATCTCAGGGTTGTGGATTTGAAGTCACAAGATTTAATTTCTGACTCATACCGTGATACCGAATTCGATGAAATGAAATTTGCAAAAAAAAAAGCTAAAATTAAAATAAAATTTCAAAAACTGAAGGGTACTTTATTGGACCCTGGTTGACAAAAAAACCCCCACTGTTTTGTACCATCTGTCAAAGTAGAAAATAGTCTCCTTTATGTAAAATTTACGATTTTGATAGAAAAAAATAAAATTTCATTGTATTAAATAATTATATTTTTTTTAAGAATATTTTTTATATAGAGATGAAAAAATATAATTTCGTTAAAATACATTAAAAATCCCATTTCGCAGGCTTTATCTATGGGAGGGTGGAATGTTACAAAGGGTCCCTCCTTTATAAACAATTTCTTTATTTTGATAGAATAATAAAAATTCATTTCCAAAAAATTATACTTTTATTTAAAAAAGATGAAAAAATTTAATTTATTGCGTTAAATATTCAGAAAAAAATCCCTTTCACGCCATTCGTCAAGAAAGAAAATTTTACTACCCCCGCCATGGATATTTTTTTGATTTTGAAAGAAAAATAAAATTTAATTTTTGCGGAGTGCAGGCAGCTTTTCCAAATCCTTTTACTAATTTTTTGGAGGGATTTTTAAGACTACACCGCTGTAGCACCTTGTCCCTCCCCCCCCCCTTTACTAGATTTAAGTTTCAAAGTCAAATGTTAACTACATAGTTCAGGAGGGGCCTGGTTCATCTAGTGGCAAAAAATGTTTTTATTTTCAAAATTAAATTAAATTTTGAGCTTTCTATCTTTTAAACTTATGGTTCAAAATACAGTTAATTAGAAAATAAAAAGACTTATTATATAGGAAGCTATAACAAAAATCAACATTTTGTAAAATTTCACTCATCAAGCACCACAAATCGTTTACTGAAGATATAGGTATTGTCAAAACACTAACAAATAGGACAGCGTACAGACTCTTGAAAAGATTTATCTTGTCCATCCACTTTAAATATTCACTTTAATCATGACATATATAACAAATTCAGATAAATTTTCTATTTCAATTCATAAATGAAATGCAGGCAAATCGATTCCATATCTCATCGCCAGTCATTATCCAATTGGGATTCGATTTTATTCCAACATCTGCGCGTTTCTAAAGAAGGGTAGTTAACCTATGACCAGATTCTCATTGTAAAGATAATATAATACCATATATACCAAAAAGATTATTGGCTAATGGTTATTCTAATTGACTCAAGCCAACACCATCTGCAAGCCATTATTGAATTTGATTTTTAATCTGACCAGCTTGTAAGAAGAGTGAGGCAGTAAACTCATCTGGTACTCTCGTTCTTTAAGAAAAGATTAATTGATCCAAAGGACACAAGAAGGTACAAGAGAACCACAAGCATGTCTTGGGGGACGAGCGGCACAAAAGAAGGGCGATGAGGGTGGGAAACAAGGGAAAGAAAGATGGATGAATGCAGTAAAGAGTCGGTGAGGGGACTCACTGATAACAGAAGATTCCGAGTTGAAAAGTAAAAATCAACCGAAGAGAAAGTACATGACTAAGGACATATGTTGAATGAAGTACTTGATTAGAATTAAGAGTTAACTCAATCCATTAAGATTTTTAAAATTTGATTCAATTTAATAAAACAGCAAGAAGTACCTAATACTTCGGCTAGAATTAGAATAGGACATAGGTTCCCAAACTGTGCATCGTGGCCTCTTCACAGGTGCACCGTGGCCTCTTCACAGGTAAAGCCGCCAAACTTCAGAATTAAGTGAAAGAAGACATTTGGCCTAACTAGACAAAAAATAAAGTGGGAACCTAAAAATTTATATATTATTTATTTTTATCTCTTACCTACAATTAGAAATACATAAACCGAAAAACTTAATTTTGGCACCCTGGAAAAAATCTAAAATATATATAATACAAACGGTCCCCCCCTGTGGTCTGAGTTATTGATTTTCATAGAAAAATAAAATATTAAGTAATTTCCAAGATATTTTTATCGATTATAATACAAGTGTATTTAGAGAGATCAAATACGGTATTTGTTTTTATATAAAGCGAAAAAATTTAAGTTTGACACCCTCGAAAAAATCTGAAATATATACAAAAAGTTCGGAAAAGTTTGGGAACCCCTGGAAGAAGATGATAAAAAGTAATACTTGATATTTCCTAAAAAGAAAAAAATTCTCCAAAAATGTAATACTTTTGTGGAAATGTTTATTTCCTATGGTCTGAATTTTGATTTTCATGGGAAAATAAGTTATTATTTTTCAAGATATTTTTATCGATTCTAATATAAGAGTATTTAGAGAGACAAAATACGGTATTTGTTTTATATATAAAAAGTGAAAAAATTTAATTTTGACACGCTCGAAAAAAGCTGATATGTATAAAAAGAGTCCCCCCTGTGGTTTCAATTTTGGTTTTCATAGAAGAATAAACTATTCATTCACAAGATATTTATATCGATTCTAATACAAGAGTATTTAGAGAGTCCATATACGGTATTTTCTCTTGATATATGTACCTTTACTTTAATTTTTTATTTTGTTTTTGTTTTTATTTATATTTTTCATTTTTATTCATGATTTTGTATCTTTATTCATTTTTTGTTCATATTTTTATTTTGTTTCTATTCATCTTTTTCATTTTTGTTTTTATTGGCTTTTATTTATTTGACATAATATAAAATGTTAACAATCCTACTACTGTAAATAAAGAGAGAGAGAGAGAGAAACGTAAATTACCACCAATTGTAGACCCAATTTTGTCAATTTCTCAAATCTGTTGTAAGAGGAGACCCCCTCCTGAGCGGGCTAAATAAATAATATATAATAGGGCGCCATGGACAAATTTTAATTGCAAAAAGGCTCTCGGGAAAGTTTGGAAACCCCTGTAATAGGATGATAGAAAAGTAATACTTAAAATTTATTAAAAAGAATAAAAATTTTCTTCGGTAGGTATCCAAAAAAAATTAATACTTTTGTGGAAATAAACCATGAGCGCCTTTTGGTGCACTTAGGGATATTTCCTAGGGGGGTGAGGGCAGCCGGCCAGCTGAGTAACCGCACAGATTTTGTTCATTCCGAGAAGCGAAATCTTTTTCGTGTCAAGTGATTTTTGTTTCGTGTTAAAAGAAAAAAAAATGTATGAAAATACTATTTTATCGGGACCATTATTATTTCGTGTTAACCGATTTTTCATGTTCATGTTATTGTTTTTAGCGTTAAATGATTTCCACTGTATTTTTATTGAAAAAATATTGTATAAATTTTTTTAGGAACATTATTAGGTAAAAAAAAACATGTTTTATATATACAGGGATTAATAGTTTTCCCAGCTAGGTGTTCCTAGTACTATTTTGAGAAAAAATTAGGAATACATAAGTCTAAATAGCAAAGCTCTACCCCTTGAAACATACAACCTCTTTTTAACAGCATTTAGTCTATTCGACGAATGATGGCTCTGTTGTGAAGAGAGAGGTTAATTCTCTTCCACCTATATTCAATAAATTGATTTTCTAATTATAAAGTGCATTGTCTTCATGTAATGTTAAGAAAGTCTGTCATTTATTAAGATTTCATGTAGTAGAGTAAAAATTTAAAACCTTCAAAACTTTTGTCTCAAATTAATATTTACAATAAGCAGTATGTAGCAATCACTTTTTGATATTATATTCGTTGTGAATTAAAGAAAAAAAGTGTTTTTCAAGTCTTAAAATTATGTTAATACTATTTTAAGTACGAATGTATTTAAGGATTGCAAATTCAAAATTACAGAAATAAGTGAAAAGTGTTTCAAGATTCGGTACACTCTCTTCAAAAAGCACAATCATGACTTTAGAAGTATAGTGGGAGACTTCGAGACATTCACAATTCCTTAAAATTTAAATAAAAACTATAAATAACTCAAAATTAATATAAATATCCATTTAGAATTTATTCGTTTCTTTCTTATATATATTTTTAAAATTTCTTCCTGTAAACTGATTTAATTTGACAATATTTTATATCTTTTAAGTATTTTTTCAGATTTATTAGAATCAATTCAACTGTATGGAAATTATGTTGATTTTATTACAAAAGTTTTTCATAAATGAATGGCTCTAATGAAAGATATTAATTCTCTTAAGAAAGAGCTCAATGTACCTCGTCAAGCAGAGTTATTCTATAGCTCTTATGGACTGAATTCCTCAAACCAAAGCATCAAAACTATTATACTATAATTATAATTTATTTGTTTCGTTCTAGTACATATCTTCTAAAATATATTATAAAGTTCTTGTGAATTTAATTATTAAAAGCAATCTTTAATTTAATCTGAATCATGCGAAAATATTTCACATCTTTTGGTAGGTTTCTAGAATCTATTTTACAACTCAATGTAAATTTAATTTATACTGTTATAAAGGGTTTTCATTATGTTGTAATTAGAGTGATTATTTCTCTTAGGAAAGACCTCAAAGATACCTAGTCAAGAGTGACGTTAATATGAGCCTTGAATGTAACAATTCAAAATGAACTGAATTCCTCAAGACAAAACAGGTTGTTTGACAAGTAAATTTCAAAAACAATGTGTCATTTTGTTCTCTATATATGGCTTAACATTTTAGTCTATGAAATGCAATTTGATAAATGTAATAATTACTGAGATATAGACGAATTTATAATTGACTTGACATAATTTCGTAATATCTGAACTAAAAATCCATTATATCTAAGTAATTAATAGTTTAGTAAAATAATGTTAAATTATATGAAATATTATACCTTTTATTGTGGATAAAACAACACATTTATTTTTAAATTCGATTAATAAAAAGCCGAGTTTGGACTTGAATCAATTTATAATATAGCAAATCAATGTAAAAATGATCACATTCAAACTGCAATAACTGGCTACCTCGGTTGTTTGTCAAGTAAATTTCAAAAACACTGAGCTATTTTCTTCTTTATAAATTGCTCAGCATTTTATTTTTTAGAAGTTAATTTGATAAATCTAATAATTACTGACATAAAGACGAATGAAAAATTGACTTGACCAAAATTTTGATATTTGTGAACACATTGAAACTGAAGTCATGGGCTTAACTCGGTTGTTTGTCAAGTAAATTTCAAAAACAATGTGTCATTTTTTTCTCTTTAAATGGCTTAACGTTTTAGTCTATAAAAGGCAATTTGATAAATCTAATAATTACTGGGATATAAACGAATGAAAAATTGACTTGACTAAATTTTGTAATTTCTGAACTAAAAATCCATTATATCTAAGTAATTATTAGTTTAGTAAAATAATATTATATTAGATTAAATATTATGCCTTTTATTGTGAATAAAACAAAATATTTATTTTGAAATTCGATTAATAAAAAGCAGAGACTTGGATCAATTTATAATATAGCAAATAAATGTAAAAATGATCACATACAAACTGCAATAATAGTCCAGTCAAAATAGACATTCAACATAGTCAAAATTCCCACAAAGCTAAAAATTTACACACACCTTTGAATAGTCATTTTAAATGAAATGTGAAAAGTCCCCATCGATCCGACATGTGTTAAAATTTTTATTCATGGTCAAAGGTAATGAAAATCAGTTTTTCGCGAATATCTCTTAAACCAGGAGTCGGCAACCTTTTGAGAGTAAAGAGCCAAAAGTTACAATTTACAAAATTTCCCAGTTTTTAAAGAGCCACTAACATTTTTGATTCAATATTATGGTATTTAAGTAGGATTAAGTATATAAATTTGATTTTTGATTTAAAATAAATAGCTTTAAATATGAAATAATATTTATTCATATAAAAACATACAAATGTTTCGCACAAAACATATTAAAGTAATTTTAGCTAGCTCTGCTAGATTAATAAAATTAGTAATCAAATAATATAACTATAATTATTGAATAATAGATAGTTACATCAATGGGAGCATTGGCCTTGCATGCCTTTTGAAAGTTTGGTTAAATCTGGCTCATAACTTGTTGTTTTGAAAATAAAATAATATAATTATTAATATTTGCGCATGGAACTGAAGAGCCGCACCTTGACATCGAAAGAGCCACATGCGGCTCGCCTGCCGCAGGTTGCCACTGTCTTAAACCGTTTTATTGTAAAAATAGTTATTTTCAAATTTTTAGAGCATGCGATTCTTAACAAAAAAGACCTTTACACTTTTTCTGTTACAAATTATCGTTCGAATGTTATGGCAAATTCGAAATTTGTGGAAATTAATTAAAAGTACATGTTTCTGCCCCCCACACTTTTTGATTAAGTATTACATTATTTTGTACTTTTTAGAAGCTTGTTTTTTAGGTTTTTTAAAATATAATTTATTAGTAGGGACATATAGGTATACTGTATACTATATATGAAGACCCCAGTATTGCATTCCTCTTCCGAACTCTAGACACCTTGTGGGCTTCTATATCCAGGATTTTAAAGGTTAATTTCCCTTTGGCATTTCTAAAATGAAAGGAAACGTTATCTTTCGTTTTCTGTAAAAATACATCTTTTTATTGTGTAATATAAATAAAATTATATAAGTTTACCAAGTAGTGGCCAGGTGTATGGTAAAGATTTGTAGTGCCTAAGAATTTGTTTACTTATTTTCTAGGTATAAATATTTAAAAAAATACTTCTCTTATTTTCTTTCATGAGAAGATTCTGTAAGAATTTTTTTCTAATTTTTCTTTTTGAAGTGTATTTAAGTTGTATGTGTTCCAATTAAGAGTGTCCCTCGGAATATCGAAAAAGAGAGGGAATCAAGGGGTTGTTGGCTTCCCCTTCTCGTCTAATTCTTTTCCATCTCCTTTTTCATTTGCAGCTTTCTCAAGTTGTCTTTAAGTTTCAGTCTTTCAGCCCTCGCACCCCTGGTTAGCTCTCTTTTCTGTTCTGCACGAGTACCTACCCTTCTGCTACCACTACTTCTAGTAACTAACAACTTGGACATCAATTCTTAATTTGGAAGATTTTGTGAGAGTGGTTTGCTTGCTTCTCTTTTTCGCTTTTTTATTGTAATTTAATTTGTGTTTAAATTAAAATGGAATTATTTTACGATTGAAATTATTCACTTCTACTTCATCATTATTTAAGTTTCCATGAAAACCCGAAAAATTATCATTATTAAATATCCAATCCAAAAAGCAATTGAGAGTTCTAAATTTTAGAGAAAATAAAGCTTTTATTTAAATAAAGATGTGGATATTCACAAATGGGGGGAGGAGGGGCTAAAAATCAAAGTTAATAAATAAATAATAAGCTGATGTGGCCATCCACATGGCCGGAATTTTTTCTGAGTTCGTTCTCAACTAGATCAGTACGGAGGTGAGAGCGCTTTCCAAATCTGCGCATTTCATTTCAGATTATGCTTATACGAGCAGGGCCGTGCCGTGCTATGATGCAGAGAGGCGGCCGCATCAGGCGGCACAGTAAGGGAGCGGCATAAGCAGCGAAATCAAAATACAATTGGAACCATTCAATAATTAATTATCTTTACACAATGCTTTTCTCTATTGGTCCATGTACCATACAAAAAGTGAAAAGTTATGGACAATCTGGAAATGATCAGATGAAAATTGCTGCAGAAAATCTTGAATGCACAGGAATTCCTTCAAAAACTAAAGTTAGAGCAAGAAGGAAAAAGCGTTAATTTAACTATGAAGAAACTGTCGATGAACCCTTAACAGAGGAGATTAAATTTAAAATAAACTTTTTCACTTATATTCTGGACATTACCCTTAATTCTTTGAATGAACGATAATCACGCTTCTGAAAACCCATAGCCAAAATTTTCAGTTTTTATAAGACATTTTAAAACTCAAGGATATAGATGACAAAAAACCAGTGTCTGTCAATACTTTCAGTAGAAAATAAATCAAATATATATAAATGATCTTCAAGAAGAATTACGTGATGTATCCCGAATGCTACCATATTCTATGAAACCGTTGGATGTTTTAAATTATTTGTGCCAAAAAACTTAATTATTTTGTATCCGAATACTCTGTTGTAGCTCTGAGAATTTTATTAACACTCCCTGTCTCTGTAGCTAGTGGGAAAATAAGTTTTTTTCACGAATTAAAATTAATAAAAAACTACGTAAGAAGTTCAATAAACTAAACAAAACTTAGAAATCTGTCTTTAATTTCTATTGAATCTTCATTGACTACACATCCTAATTAACCAATTGTTAAAGTTAAATTTAGAAGGGTTAAAATGTAGTAGATTGATGTAGTTGATCGTTGTTATCATTATTTGAAAGTACCTAGTTTATATTTTCAAAATAAAAATAGTATTCTTAAATTTTGAGCAGTTTTTTTTTTATTATTATCACAATCGAAGTTTATTTTAAAGAAAAAACATTTAAAGGCCGGCATTTCGAAGACTTGCATCATACTGAGAAAATCTACGGCACGGCCCTGTATACGAGTGCACTATCCATAGCAAGTTGTGAGCGATCTTTCATTTAAAACTAATACTTTCGAATTTGTTTTTGTCTTCGGGAATATAGTCCATTTTGGACACATATACATGTATATTTTTCCTCAATTACATCAGATTAAAAGTCCGATTTCAGCGATTCAGGCTTGAACCCGGACTAGCTTGATTAGAAGACACGTTTTCGAATTTAAAGGTTACAATGAGTCAAAAAATGTTATGCTACTTAGCTTTGCTCAGTGTAGAACTAGAAGAAACAGAAAAATCAGATTTCGAAAATGTTATAATTCTTTTTGCGTCCCAGAAGGCAAGGAAGGTGCAATTTTATGGACTACTTTTTGTTTTAAAAACATAAAATAAAAATGTTTTGTACTCCCTCCGTCCCAAATTAGTTGCTACATTTGAATTTTTTTCTACTGATTATTGGTATTGATGATTTTATAATTTTGTTTTAAAATTTTTCAGAGATTTTAGGTTGATATAGTATCATATGCAATCATTAATATTACCTTGACAAGTACTTCATCAGTGCCAAAATAGTTCCAAAATGTTGCTTCGAAAAATTGAACCCGAAATAAATAAAGTAGAATTAAAATACACCATTTAAATTGGAACTCAATTTTCGAACCAAGTGTAGAAACCGATTTGGGAGAAATATTTCGAACCAAATGTAGCAACTAATTTGAGACGGAGGGATTATAATTTATGACTTTTTTAAGTAAATGTTTATTTTATATTTAGATAATTTACGTAAGGGCGCAACTTTGATGCTCGCCCTAGGCGCCATTTTTGATTTGTACATCCCTGTGAGCAACCACTCCGAATTTAAATTAACTCTCAGAATAAAATGATCGAAACGTTGTCTCTATATTGTATTAATTGTTTTTGTGTTCAATAAATAGTTATAATTAATTATCTATGATTTAATCACAATTTATTCACAACAATACAAGTTTTAACAGCTACGTATTAATAAAATCATTAAAGCTTATACGTCGGGAGTGGTTTGGGTGGTAGACGTGCAGATCGTCTCCGCGCTGGCTGGACTGGGTGTTGCCCACCCAAACAAAATATAGGGCCAACTCCAGTCTGGTGACCAACATTGCGGAGCGATTTGGCGTTGGGGCGGGCTCCGTAAGAGTCGAGGCCATCACAGTCTCATGGAAAGGAGATTGGTGGCATAAAGCGGTGGCATCCCTCATCGCCCTGGATATAACCCAAAAGACTATAAATGACATCACTTATAGGACGATGAGGGGTTCTCTATTAAACTTTTAATAGTAGGAGATATCGCGATAGGGCGGGTCACAATTAATCAAGGTAAAAAAAAGAAATGATAGAGGAAAAAGACTTGCTAGCATCTTGCCAAGAAAACAATCTAAAAATAGTTAATAGTTATTATAAAAAGAGAAAAGGTATGAAGTGGACATGGTCACATCCTAACGGCTATCACAAATCTGAAATTGATTATATCATCACCCCTTATCTTAATATAGTAAACAAATTTAAAATCTTAAATAGATTTCCCTTTACACTGATCATAGACTTTTATATGCAGAAATATCCTTTTTTATATTCATTATGTAAAAGACCTCACCTGAATGGAACCGAAAAGTTACTACGAATTTCTCAAGAATAAATAGCGATACAACAAACTTAATTAAAGACCAAGTAAAAATTTTAAATCTGAATAATAATCTTTATAATATTCAAAAACAATACAATGAGATAGAATCAATCTTAAAAACAATACAAGATTTATCTACAGAAGCAACTACCAATGAACCAATACTATCTAATGAAACAAAAAATTTAATTAAAATAAGAAACAAAATGAAAGAAAAGAGGAATTCTTCCATAAATAAAATTGAACATAATTTATTATGCAAACACGTAAAATACAAAATCAGGACAGACTTAAAAAATTACAATGATAAAATTATTAAAAAGTTTATTGACCCACACATTTCTATTAAAAAAATTAAAAAAGAAATATTTTCACAAAAATGTATAATTCCGAATATTAAAGACAAAAATAATGTTATCCAATATAATCAATCTAACATTCTAAAAATAATAACTGAATTTTATAAAAACTTATATACATCTAATAATAACGATAACCCACTAGACCTTGATTTAACAAATCAAATAAAAGAAGATATCCCAGAAATTCTAGAATCTGAAATTTCAACGATAATTAATAAACTTAAACCTAACAAATCTTCTGGAGGAGATGGCATCAAAAATGAAACTATGAAATATGCTCATGATATTATAGCCAGGCCACTTACTTTGTTGTTTAACAAAATAATGCAATCCAAAATAATACCAATCCAATGGAAACAATCAGATATTATTATTATGTACAAAAAAGGTGATCGCAAAGACATCAATAACTACAGACCTATCACATTATCCTCTAATATAGGTAAAATTTTCATGAAAGTAATAGAAAAAAGACTAAAAACTATAATGACCTTCAAACCAACCAACAGAACAGGCAGGTCTCTAAGTCCGGGCACTCAACGTGTGACCATCTTTCAAGCCATCAACCAACTAATTCGAGAAATCTTCGCGAATATCAAATTGAAGTCCTCCTTGCTTTTCTCGATTACAAGAAGCGCATTCGGACTCCATCGAACACAACTACATTTTAAAATCCATGCTTTCACAAGGATTCAACACGGAATACGTTTCTTTAATAAAAGAAATATATAATAACTCTGAATCCAGAATAATATTAGAAAAAATGGACCTTACTTCCCAATTAATCGAGTGTGTGAAACAGGGCGACCCTCTATCACCAGCACTGTTTAACTGCGCCCTAGAAGACTTATTCAGGAATTTAAAATGGTCAAATAAGGGTATCAAAATAAATGGAAGATATCTAAATAATTTGAGGTTCGCAGATGATCTCGTCTTAATAGCAGGTTCTAAAAATAGAATTAACAGAAATGATTAACGAAATAAACACTGAAGGTAAAAAATATGGTCTGGAAATAAATTATAGCAAATCTACATTTATGGCCTCCAGAACTCAAACAAACATAAAATTAAAGGACAAGAAATCTTATATAGAATACAATCCAACAGTAACATATTTAGGACAGATAATAAGTTTCAAAGATAAAATGAACAAAGAAATAACAAGAAGAATTAATTTGGGATGGAACAAATACTGGTCACTAAAATTCATTTTAAAAAATGTAAATATTGATTTAATTTCAAAAATAAAAATCTTTAAGCAATGCGTTATTCCCAGTTATGTTATATGGTGCTCAGACTTGGACATTAACGAAAAGACAATTAACAAATTAGAAACAACTCAAAGAGCCATGTTAAGAAGCATCTCAAACATAAAAGAAAAAGATAAAATAAAAAACGAATACATTTACAAAAAAACGCAGATAAAAAATATTAAAAATACAATTTTAAAACTAAAATGGAACTGGGCAGGCCATATAATAAGACTCAAAGATGAAAGATGGACCAAAAATACTAACGGAATGGTGGCCTATAGAACGAAAAAGGAAAAGAGGAAGACAATTCAAAAGGTGGAACGACGAGTTCAAGAAAATAGCAGGCAATGAGTGGACTAGAATCGCCAAAAGAAGAACAGAATGGAAGAAATTAGGAGAGGCCTATGCCCAAACTGGGCCTGGTACAACTTAAATTATATTATTTATTTTATTGTAAATACTTATATATATATATATATATAAAAAAAAAAAAAAAAAATGTAATCAGTACCTATAACTTATACACAAATTATGTATCTTTTAAAGGCTTAAATAAATAAATAAAAAATTAATAAAATCATTAAAGCTTATACGTCGGGAGTGGTTTGGGTGGTAGACGTGCAGATCGTCTCCGCGCTGGCTGGACTGGGTGTTGCCCACCCAAACAAAATATAGGGCCAACTCCAGTCTGGTGAACAACATTGCGGAGCGATTTGGCGTTGGGCTCCGTAAGAGTCGAGGCCATCACAGTCTCATGGAAAGGAGATTGGTGGCATCCCTCATCGCCCTGGGTATAACCCAAAAGACTATAAATGACATCACTTATAGGACGATGAGGGGTTCTCTATTAAACTTTTAATAGTAGGAGATATCGCGATAGGGCGGGTCACAATTAATCAAGGTAAAAAAAAATCAAACCCAGTGACAAGGGTATTTTACCCAAGTCAGTTAATGACCCGCCCTATGAAATTTTACCTTTACCTGTAAAATGCCACTGTACCATATATTTACTAAATTTGTAACTTATTGTTCTGTAAGAAGAGGCCCCCTCCTGCGCGGCCCAATAAAGAAAATTGTATCTCGACAATAGTAGCAAAAAGTTAATTAGATAATATATAGTACAGACAATAAGGATTCATAATTCATAAGCCTAAAACTTTTTGCTGTTTATGTACAATTATTACCCAATCCCGTGCCCGTTTGTCAGATCTGGCAACACTGTCCAAGCTTGAATATTTTTATCATAGAAATGTCAGAAAAAGTACATTATAAAGGAAGATTTATAAAACAAAAAGTTCTTAATAAGCGATTGAAAGCTGTGACCAATGACTGAAGCGAAAAAACGTCAAAAAATTACTAAAGTTAACCCACTTTTTAGGTTAAATAAATGCGTTTTTGCCAGCTTGTTTTTAGTGTAAATTTGTCATTATTTATTCATTATCATCTCAGATACTGTGTTGTAACTATAAATTGAAATTTTCTTAAAAAATTTATTAGTTATTGTTTAATGCTGGTTTAGTTTTTTATAACAATGGTAAGAAGAGTTTCTAAATTATAGTTATATATGTATGTAGTTTTTAAGGAATTTGGTGTTGGTACTTGGTGAAACATTTTTTAAATTATTGAATAAAAAACACTAGGTAGGTTTCACATTAAGATATAAAAATAAAACGAATTTATATTTGGAGAGTCTTTGATAGTTACTTTCTGTTGCTCCTGAAGATGGGTTAGCCACCCGAAATATATATATCGAGATTAAAGATTCTCCAAAAATAAATTCGTTTTATTTTTATATCTTAATGTGAACCTACCAAGTATTTTTTATCCAATAATATATGTATGTGATGTGAACTTTCTGATATCCCATATAGTGTAATGTATAAGAGTCTGAAAAACTCTATCTTTGGAATTTAATATCTCCGGAACTATATTGTTCATAAATTTCGTTTTGCCACCAATCGATGCAGAGGTATTTATATAATAATTTGTCTAAATTTCAAAAAAATCCTAAGAAAACGCATTTGGTGATACAACTATCTTAATCGATTAAAGGCATCTATTTATGTGATATACTTTGCAATTAAATATTTCAAAATTAATTATCAAATTAGCATTTGGTGTTTTTCATTTTTCCTTATTCCTTTAAAATTTTCTCCTGTATATTTTACTTTCAAAAAAACTTCTCATCCATTCGGATTGGCTCTTTAATTGACGGTGAGTGAGAGTGGATCATCTGATTAAATGTTCACCTCTTGCATCTACTTTGCTTCTTTTTCCTTGGCAAGTTTTGAACCAACCATCAAAAACACTTTGCACCAAAAGCAAATATATTTACAACTCTTTAGAAATTCGGCTTTCACTTTTACCTTTATTTTCCCTCATTTTAACCCAAAGTTTTTTTTTTTTTTAATTACATTAAAATTAATACGCTCTGGATTAATTATAAAACATCAATGTTGGAAGATTTTATGAGATTAAATTTGTAGTTGGTATATTGTATGAAAAGGCCTTTTGTGTGCCAATGATTATCCAAAAAATTCCAACATAAAGCAAAAAAAGGCCCAAAAATTGGATTAAAGTTAATCTCTCTTTTTTAGAGTTGTTTGGTAATTAACTTGATTTTAATTAAAGAGATGTACGATTCGAAGGGTGCGGACAAGCTTGTGAATAACGAACAAGTTTCAGCAAACTCTTTCGTCTATAATGTAAAAAATCCTTATATTCATAGCATTATCAGATCTATTTTCATATTCATGTTTTTGTTCACTATTCTTCTGTTATAATTTATCTTGGATTTAAATTTTTTTAGGCTTTTGTACCTCAAAAGTGTTTACTTAAACTTTTTATTCGAATTAGTATTAAAGGTGTTTTAAAAATTTTGAATAATCTTGAGGTGTTCTGATGTGGCCATCCACTTGACTTTACCATACATACCTGGCCCCTCACTTATATTTAATATTTAATGAAATTATTTATAATCATGTAGGGTAGGGGGGTTAGTCTTTGCATTTTTTTAGACTCCTGGGGGCCCACTGATTTTGTGTACAAAATTTGGTTGAGTTTGGTACAAGAGCCTAGATTTTCATTTTTTGACCGCCACCCCCTGCATTTTTGGGGGGTTAGTTTTTGGATTTTTAGACTTCTGGGGGTCCACTGACTATGTATCGAAAATTTGGTTGAGTTTGCTCAAATGGCCCGGTTTTTTAATTTTTAACCCCGCCTCCACTCCCTTAATTTTGGATCGATATGCATCCAAAATCTAATCAGCTCTAATCTCACAGACCAAAACTACGTGTGAAATTTGGTTTCGATATTCCCACTAGTCTTTGAGCTAGCTCGTCCACAAAAATTTGGTAACGCACAGACTAACTAATCGGACAACCAGACAGACGTAACAGACATTTTGACAAAACAATTGCTATCTCGAAAATATAATTGTTTCGATGTTCACTTATAGAGCTTTTTTATTGTCCCATTTTTTCCGTTTTTTTCATGTATTAGACCTTTTTGAATTGAATAGACCTAACCTTTGTTATGAACATTTCGATGAGGTTCTTTTTACGATAGGTGTCTTGGGATAGTGCCATATTTTTGATCGTTCTGATGATATTCACTATTAATAACATCAAAAAAGAAAATAAAAAATAAGAAAAAATACTTCAAAATGCAACATTTAAATTATAAAAGGTATAAAATAATTTATTCATTTATTATAACGACAAGTATCATAATTACTTTTTGATTTGCCAAACAGTACCTTATGAATCGCACTCGACGGATCTTACTTAGACGTTTGTGGTGTCATTATAGGTATAGTTTGGCACCGACTTAAAAGTACTTCATGTTAATATTGTCGTTAGTTGTAACTAAATAAGATAAAATTATTTTATACCTTTTAGTGAATTTTAAATGTTGCATTTAATTTTTGAAGTCGGTTTTTTATTTTTTCTTAAAAATTATTTTTGTAGACCTAAATGCCATGGTTTCGCTCAATTTTTTAATCAAAATAGTTTTAGCCGTTTTTGAGATATTTCAAAAAAAGAAGGAAAAACCCCCACTTTTTTCATGCACGATTACAATACTCTACCATACTCTGTATGGTAATGTAAAAGTCATCAAATACCGTAAAAAGGTGCTCCAAAATAACCAGCAAATCACCACTATAGTTTACATAAAATATAATCAATTTCGAGTCGTTGGAAGTGGTGCATAAATTTAAGATGGCATTGATTGACTCCGATACTTTTTCGATATATGAGGCGCTTAGAGCTAAACTAGATCAAGTCCAAAATTGGAAAAAATTTGTTTATCGCTGACTACTTGTTAATGGTGGTATATTTTCAGAAACATAGTGAACTAAGTCCCTGTTATTGCTATTTTTTAACAAATGGCAACAGTTTTCTTTGGACCTGAGAACTCTCATACCAAAGTAGCACATATCAAATCTTTTCCAGTGTATTAGAGCCACTATAGTAGAAAAATAAAATCCAGAAAGGAAGTATCTTCACCCGAATTTAAATATTAGAAAAATGTTTGACTTATTTGATGATTGGACTGTTTTGATGATTTGATTTTTGGTTCCTCAAGGGTGTAAAAAATGTTGTAAAATATTTTAAGTTGTTTTAGAAAAAATAAACTGATATGGCCACACACATAACTTTCCCCTACATCTGCCCCTCTTTTTATATTTAATACTTAATCAAATAATTTAAAAGTATTTGCGCAAGAACATTCTTCTTCTAAATTTTGCGCTCATTAGCAATTATTATTAACTATTGCTATCTCCTTCTAAATATGGGACTCTTCTAGGATATATAGATTCTAGTATTTTTGTTTGAAAATTTTATCATTTTAATTATTTTCTACCCTTTTTCTTTTTATTATAGATCTTTTTAAAGGAAATTTTTATTTTTCTTGTATGTTTTTTTTAATTTGATAATTTTATTTTTGTAAGAACTTCACCCTTAATTTTGAGTCCAATTTCAACCAAAATTTAATCACCTCTTAATCTCCATACAATAAATCTACATGAGAAATTACGCGTTTTGATATTCATTCTTGCTTTTGATATAGACCGTACAGAAAATTTGCTAACAGACTCTAAAAAGGCTGTCTTGTGGATCAAAACGCCATGATTTTTTTTTATCAAAATATTTTGAGTCGTTTTTGAGATATTTAAAAAAAACGAATACAGTTTTTTCATTCCCGATTACAATACTTGACCATACCCTGTAAAAATATAAACAGGCAAACATTGGCAAAAACTAGTTAATAAACCTTTAACCTGTTTATTTAGCTATCTGAAGAAAAAAATTAATAATTTTTAAGGATTTAGGTGTCGGTTCTAGGTGAAACTTTTTGTGAAACTTAACCTAGAAAATTCTCCTCATAAGTTATAAAAAAATTAAAATCTTTCTATAAATGAAATTATCTCTCTTAAAAACAATATATATTATAATAAATGCATTATTAAAAAAGATAAATCGTCTTGAAATCTCTTAATAGAAATTAATGTCTCTTTGACGGGGACCATCTTTTTTAAAAATAAGTTTAATATCCTTTCAAAACAACCTTTTAATGAAAGGAGCGAATGAAAAGCTTGAGCCTATACACGTGTAAATGGTACATGTCTATATATATATATAAAAACAGAAAAATAAATAAATAAATAGGGTTGAAGAGAAGTCGCCTACGAGTTGGCTAGGTACTGAGCTCCATTTCTTAAGTTGTTTAGCTCAAAGATCGCCAAAAGATCCAACTGAGCCCCAGACATTCAAAGATAGGTGGGGGTCTGAAAAGAGATGAGAGACTGATTGAGTTTCACGATCACGAATCCATGGGACAAAACCAACGCGCCCAAAACATTCAGCAAACTCAATGCCTAGATATCCGAGGGAATGTTAAAGGATAATAAAAAATATTCTTAGGAGAAACACATTTTGATTTTCAAATCCTCCAAAAGATAGAAAATAAATTTTTCTTTAGTAGTCAAGAAATGTTCATGACAGTGATAACAAAAAATAATGAAATATAAATGGATGCTTTTAATTATAAGTTTAATTAAAATATACAACCATGGTTTTATTTTGTAAGTAATAGGGGGGATATTTTGGATAATGAAAAGTTGATAATCTGCACCGTTGCTCCAAGTTTCAGCTTAATACCTAAAAACGTTCACAGACTAAAATTTGCCAAAATTTGTAAAGATTGTAGATTTCAAGTTTAGAAAATGTTTTGCCTGCTTTTTATCCTCCTTAGGTAATTATCTCAAATTAAGATTAAAACTTTAAGTTAAATATACACTATTGACTACATTTTGGAGTTTAAAAAAAAGAATAAAATGAGAGATGGAGTCTTCTGTTTTTAAATAAAATATTTTTTAGTTATTTTTCTGGGAGACTATAGTTTTTTTTTTTTTTGGAAATTATCAGACCGTGGTATGCACGGACTATTTCCAGTGTGTGGTCCCCCAGCTGCTAAATAATTTTTTTTGATGAGACAGCTGGTTAGGCTCTGAAGGCTAATGCCTTCAGGAAGCTATGAGTCTCTTAGAAATGCGGTGAAGATCACTTTAGCTAGAGACTGAAGACTCGCGTCTCTCACTCCAGCCTTTTTGGCCACAAAATGAAACAAAACTATATGTTACCATCAACAGTGAAATCTTTTGTATTCAGCCAATAGCAGACTCTATTGTTTAATTTAATTTTTTTTAAGACTTGGACTGGTAAGCGAAATAAGTAGGTTGTAAATGAGCTTCCCATAAATTGTTTGAATTTCATATATTCCTTACGTTTCGGACACTTTTTCTCTCCTCTTCAGGTTAATGAATAGTTATTGATAGGTGAGTATAACTAGGTTCCCATTTGTCTCTCCTTTCAGTTATAGCAACAATATGTACAATATTTTCCAAAATTATATCATAAGTGAACTTGGTTATCAAATGGGAACCGAGTTATACTCACCGAATCAATAACTATTCAATAACCTAAAGGAGAGAAAAACGTCTCCGAAAGGTCGGAAATTGAATAAAATTAAAATAATTTATGGACTGCCTTTCATTATAACGCTACTCATTATTTAAATTTTTGACTGTTGAAACGATTTTCTGCATATTTATATTTAATTTAATCCACTTGGAGACAAAAATATCGAAATCACTGAAATTTTTAGACTCTATACTGAAGTCTTGAAAAAGGTTTTCGTTTTTTCATCCAGTTTCTAATTGAAATTAGATGTTTTCACTAATTGTATATAAGTAAGACTAAAAATAAGACGAGAAAGATAATGGTGTTGCGGGTTCAAAATAACTATGGTATGATAATTTAATATAAGTGAAATTTGAGATTTTAAGGCGACGTATTTATAATTTAGACGTAGACACAAATGAATAATTTATACTTAGTTTAATATTAATTAATTATAAGAGCGTTTGTAAATAAGTTTTCATTTTTTACTTTATCCAATGCGAAGCATGGGAGAAAGTATTGCAATCGGTCGCGCGGCAAGCGCGACTTCAAAGGTCCTCAGGTAAAGACTACGGAACCCATGGACTCAATTAAGGTCACAAATTGAAGTATTCAATGAGATTGAATTTTAGCACGTGACGGTTTTGCCAAAAATTACCTGGAATCTCGTCGAGGAGGCCAAAAAGTGCCATTTTTTTGGAAGTGCGTGCGGATGGATGGATGGATGGATGGATGGATGGATGTTATCGTTTTTTTCGTCCACGATTTTTTCCACACCTTTGCACCGATTGAAATGAAATTGAAAACCTACCATTAGTTTAACAAAATGAAGCGCTGATTAGTTTTTGGTACATATCGGCCCACAAACATTAGTATTATACAACATTATTTATTTCAGTACTTTTTTAGTTTTTCTAAATATCTTTAAAATGACTTAACCAATTTTGATGAAATTTAATATCCTAATTAAGTACCTTGGGGCCGACAAAAAAGGTTAAATAAAGTTTTTAGTAAAATTATATTTTAAAGTACTTTACTCTAAAGTAAGATTTTTAAATTCTTTAAAATTTATTCATTTGATCTGTTTAATATAGGACTCATTTAACCTAACTAAGTAAGAGTGGATAGGCTTTTCTCTGTGAAATGCTACAAATTTGGGAGGAAAGTTTATAAGTAACCATAGCAACTGCGTTCTTTTCTTATCCGTTACCTTTATAGAGGAATCGAATTAAAACCAAAAATAGCGATTGATTCTCATCTAGTACTTGAGGAATAACCATTCTATATTGGATTTTTGACGTTTCGGTTTTATTGGTAACCATTGCTGAAGACATAGAGGAATCGACTTAAAACCAAAAATAGCGATTGATTCTCATCTAGTACTTGAGGAATAACCATTCTATATTGGATTTTTGACATTTCGGTTATTATTAGTAACCATTGCTGTAGACATGGAGGAATCGACTTAAAATCAAAAATAGCCATCGATTCTCATAGAATACTCGAGGAATAACAATTTTACATTAGATTTTTGACGCTTCGATTATTATTGGTAACCATTGCTGAAGACATGGAGGAATCGGTTTAAAATCAAAAATAACGATCGATTCTTATCTAATACTAGAGGAATAACCTTATTGCATTCCATTTTTGATGTTTTGACTATTAATGGCAACCTCTACTGAAAACGTGGAAGAATCGACTTAAAATCAAAAAGACTAAATTCTTTTTTGATACAACCAACTCAAGTTTGAGTTTTGCCATAAAAAATTTCCAGTCTTTTTGATTTTAAGTCGATTCTTCACGTTTTCGTGAGGTCATTAGTCAAAACGTAAAATCGAATGCATAGGTTATTCCTCTAGTATTAGATAAGAATTGACGTTATTTTGATTTAAGCCGTTTCCTCCATGTCTTCATCAATGGTTACCAATAATAATCGAAGCGTCAAAAATCTAATGTAAAATTGTTATTCCTCGAGTATTAGATGAGAATCGATGGCTATTTTTGATTTTAAGTCGATTCCTCCATGTCTTCAACAATGGTTACTAATAATAACCGAAACGTCAAAAATCCAATGTAGAATGGTTATTCCTCGACTATTAAATGAGAATCGATCATTATTTTTGAATTAAAGTCAATATGAACTGCAAATTGCAAGTGATATCTGATTAATAATAAAGGAATAAACATATTATTTTTTTATTGTTAAAGGATAAATAATTAATATATCCAGTACACACCAAGCCAGCAAAAACATATTAATATTTCAAATGAATTTGGACAAAGTTTAGCAACGATCCGTTGCAGTTTATTTTTTTATTATTTGATAAATGTGAAGATGATCTATTATTTCATTAGAATCTAAACGAGGAAAATGACTAAAGAGTGTGCGGATAAAATGACACCTCTTCCTTTAGAGTTAGATACCAAAGGTCCAGGCCTGTTCACACACCAGGAGAGATTAATTTCTTAATTTCTATTATACTAGGAACGACCTTTTGACTCTAGGTAAGAAAATGAATATCATATTTTTTGCAATGATATTGATACAAGAATAAAAGTTACAACAAAAAGGTACCTACAACCTTCTTTAGTCGGTGATCGACCCCCGTGAAAAAGAAGAGATTTGAGGGATTCAGTCGGAGTTGAAGGTATCTCTGGATGTGGGTCTTGAAAGATTTAAAGATTATATGTAGTTTATTATGAAATATTAATATTATATTATTTGAGATTTTAAAAATTGAATGTTGTTCAAATCAAAGCTAATTATTTGGCGCCTGTTAATACAACCCGCACTTTCGGACCTTACGATTTGAATGCATAATATGTATTATTGGATAAAAAATACTTGGTAGGTTTCACATTAAGATATAACAAATAAAACCAATTTATTTTTGGAGAATCTTTAATCTCGATATATATATTTCGGGTGACTAACCCATCTTCAGAACCAACAGAAAGTAACTGATAAGTCGTATTTGAATACAAGTCAATGGTAAAATTTTTTTAAGATATCAAAAGGGTAAATATTTAAAATTAGTGGAGGGAGAAAGGTAGGAAGTCTATTTTGTTTAATTTTGAATGACCTTCCGAGAAATGAGGATTTACATTCACGTAGGTGTAGGGGGGGGGGAATTAATGAAAACAAATTTGCAAATATTTAAAAAATGTAATCAATGATTGTACTACTAATAAAAAAAAAAGCATAATATGTAATCAAGCACAGGCGTTGCCTAATTTTTTCCAATCAGTCTGGATGTGTACTAATTGGTCCGGCAATTTAATTGTCTTAAAAATTTACTTTTCTGAGGATCTTACCTCTTTCTTCAGGGTCTATAAATAAATATAAACAGACGGGATTGATCATCAATAAGATTTTTCTTCCACATAAACTTATTTATATATATATTTCTAGATTAAATTAAAATAATTTATAATAGAATTAACAATTTACTTACATAGAAGTATCATCAAATGAAGTTTTTGAAATATATTGGTACTAGGGGTATAAGACGTAAGGTCAAGTCATTAACTCCCAACCTGAGTTATATTAATTATATTATACCATTAGACTTGTTAAAAATCAAATTTTTCATTTTTTTTTATATATGTACTTAATTTGAAATTTGTTTTCATCTTTTTTTTTAATCCAGAAACATATTGAAGAACCTTAAATTGACTTCCATTATTAATTCGTTCCATAATCCGAATAGATAATTTGTTATCATATGTGAATATGATGAATGTTATTTTCCTCCTCTTTCTTTCTATAAATCCTAATCTTATTCTAATATTGATCTAGCCTTCTTAAGAACAAGATGGCCAATTGTTTGCTGTCTATTTACTATTCCGTCAAGGTTTCTTTTGGCTCCACTTCTATTGTAAGATGCTTCCCCAATTCTTCACCACACCAAAGCACATTATTATTTTATTTTTTATTATTTTTTTCTATATTATTGAATAATCCCAAACACAATTGGTTTCAATTCTACTTTTTCGCTTCCTGTTTTTTTCCTCCTTCTTTCATCATTCATTGAATCAATCCCAAGTAGGTTACACAAAAGAAAGGAGGCAACATAAATATCGAAGCTATTCTTTCAATGAATAGAAAAAATACCAACAGAGAATAAATATTTCTCTCACTTTCGATAAAAATGAAAACTTATACATTCATTTACATGCTAAGAAGTCAGCGGGTGGTATTATATATTTTGAAATTTTATTAAAAACTGCTTTTTTTCAAGTGGCATAAATTTTATTTTGATTATAATTAATCACAGATATGTGGGCCCTTTCCACATCAACCGAGCCTAATCCCAAAATCATCTCAGGGATAGGTCAATATTTCCGGCAGAAATGCTGAGAAAATGGGTAAAAATCGGATAATAATAATATTGTGACTTGTATTAGTTGAGGCTTTTTGAGGATTGTGTGTTGTTAAATAAAGATGTCATTGTTCTGTAGTGGTAGTTGCTTTTATTTCTGATTGACTTGCTAATGATTCTTAACCTATGGATCGCGAAGCATATTTTTAGGTCGCGCAGAGTCGTTAAAAAAGTATTTTACTATATTTATTTCCAAAAGAATATTTTTTAATTTGTTCAATACTAGATATTAAAAATAAAAATATTAAAAACGGTTGCTTTTTCATGAAATTTTCTTTGGATCGAAAAGTATCTTTCGTTATCTTAATTGTTAAAAAAATTAAATGCTAGTTAAAAAAGTTCATGATTATAAAACTGAAGAAAATTACCTAAGTATGATCTAAAAAAGAGTAATTAAAAAAAAATTGGGCCGGCGGCAAGACCATATTTCTAAAATTTGGGTCGCGGCTTAAAAAGGTTAAGAACCACTGGTCTATTGAACTATATACTTATATTACTTTCGAAGAAGTAAACCTTAAACATTGTCTGAAGAAGTCGAAAAATAAACGCCTAAACGTTGCAACTTTTAAAAATTTATCATCAAATTATTTCCAAAGTCCAAGTTTCCAATAACCAACTATATAAGGAAAATTTATTTTAATTCTATAATTTCGCAATTTGATCTAAGCAAACAAAACTTATCCTCTAAAAGAAATAAATTAATAAATTATTATTAGATCAGTTCTATCTTTGCATAAAAAATTGAATCATAAAACCCCTATCTATATATTTGGAGATCTCCAATGTAGTACTGAAAAAAGTGACTGAGAGTAGAGATGGGGGTACGAGTAGAAAATGAAAATAGCTGTTTGATGGAAAATGCAAAGTTTGCATAAAATATTTGCCAGGAGTTGTTTGTAAGGAAGGAAGGGTGTGAATATTGAGGGGTTCGAGTCAGGGGAGCAGAGTCGTCGTCGTTGTGGTGAAGACAGCACGACCGGGACGTGCCCGGAATTGGAAAATCCTCTCTCTTTGGGTTTTAGGGGTCGCTTATTAACCCAGCGATTCATCGACCTGAGTATACACATAGCCTATTAATACTAAGAGTGAGTCAAATAAAACTTTTTGGTGAGATTAGGTTCATTCCGGATTTCCAATCGTCAGATGATAATACTCATCAAGTTTTTGTTGAACATATTAGGTAGATATAGGGACCGTGCGTTAAACAAACAGGCAGCACTACTGCCGAAGGTAGCGCTCTCTTGTGTTTATTTATTCAAATAATTTGGGGAAATTGGGCAAATATTGTATTATACTATAATATCAAAGACAAAAGCGTACACGGGGCCTAGGGGCCATGAGCGACTCTCTTTATCTTGGTCGTTTAATAAATCATCCCCCAAAGCTTACATTTTCGTCGCCAGTTGCCGCTAATGTCGTGACGCACGGTCCCTATATCCATGAATATTAATTTAATTGTTAATTGTTGAAAACTTTTTCAAGACTCGCTACGCTTTCAGCAAATTTTGATAATTTGGCAATTTTTGCTTAAAAACGTATTATTTTCAAAAATTTTAATCTTCATTCTGTCTTGATTGCGATACTCAAGAAAACTCAAGAAACATTGAAAGATCTTTCTTTCTTGTATCAAAATATTTGTATTTTTAAAAGGGTTTTGGTGTGTGAAATGCAGAAAATCAGAAAAAATTGGGAATTAGTAAAGTTCTTGAATTGCAGTAGCTAATGATCCAAAATTTGTACATATCAGTAGTAGCTTAACGATTCGGCTTTCTGCCTCAAATACTTCGTGAACAATAATTTGGCAGATGAACAAAATTTACGGAGAACGTACTTAGTCTTGCAATTGATTTCTGCTTTTTCTCATATTTAAATTTCAAAATGTTTTAATTATTTCAGAAATGATTCTCACCAATCAGCCTAATCAACTATCAAAACTTTTAATTTTTTTCAGTAATATGGAGAAAAATCATATTTTTCAAATATTTTTTCTGCATTTTTGGATTAAAATAACCACTTTAAGTCAATATCCTAATATCGTAAAAAGTTTGTTCTGGTGCGCAAATCTTCAAAAAAAAAAAAATTCAATACAAAAAACTGATAAGATTTTGGATTTTCGAGCTTCAAAGCTTTCAGTAAAAAAAAGTAAGAATTCTAGATATAAATGGATTGTTAAATTTGGAACTATCAAATGCAGAGTGTTTGGGTTTCCTGGGCCACATTACTATAGAAGAATACGATTTGTTTTGAGCCACTCATAAAACCTGACGCTAACTATAGCTGATGAGAAAAAAACGTAGAATATATAGTTAACATTTTTAACTATTTAAGCTTTATTACTTTCTGTATTTTTTAATTTAAAAATAAAAGACATATCACCAATATAAAATAAGCGAGATGTTTGTCGTTGTGTTTGCTGTGTTTGAGACAATAATCCGTCGATATTTGGTTCTCAAGGTACTCATCAAATATTTTGGATCTAGCTTCATTCTTTGTGTGCTTCATACTTGAATATAATTGATTGATTAAAGTAAATTATTTAAGAATCATTTTATGGACCCCTCATTCTAAATAACGTGTTAAATTTAAAAATTAATTGCTCATCAAGTAAAAATTATTGTATTTTTAATAATATCTCTGGTATTTTTAGTTGCAATCTCATAAAGTTTGTAAGTTAGCCATTTTTACTTTACTATACAGGGTATGGTCAAGTATTGTAATCGTGCATGAAAAAAGTGTTTTTCCCTTCTTTTTTTTGAAATATCTCAAAAACGGCTAAAACTATTTTGATTAAAAAAATTGAGCGAAATCATGGCATTTCGCTATACAAAAAAAGCTTAAATAAGTGAACATCGAAAAAATTATGTTTTTCGATTTAATAATTGTTTTTTCAAAATGTCTGTTAGTTAGTTAGTCTGTCTGGTTGTCCGTTAGTCTGTGCGTTACCAAATTTTTGTGGACGCGCTAGCTCAAAAACTAGTGTGAATATCGAAACCAAATTTCACACGTAGTTTTGGTCCATTGAGATTAAGAGCTGATTAGATTTTGGTGCATTCGAGCCAAAATTAAGGGGGGGTGGAGGGGGGGGGTAAAAATTAAAAATCTAGGCCATTTGAGCAAACTCAACCAAATTTTATATACATAATCAGTGGGACCCCAGAAGTCTAAAAATGCAAAAACTAACCGCTCAAAATGATTGGGGGGGGGGGGTAGGGGTCTAAAATGAAAATATAGGCTCTTGTACCAAACTCAACCAAATTTTGTATACATAATCAGTGGGCCCCCAGGAGTCTAAAAATGCAAAAGCTAACCCCCTGCCCTACATGATTATAAATAATTTGATTAAATATTAAATGTAAGTGAAGGGCCAGATTGTATGGTAAAGTCAAGTGGACGGCCACATCAGAACACGTCAGCTTATTTCGGGTCACAATGATCTTGGGCCATGTGCGGTCCGCGGATTGGACAAACTTGATCTAATGAGATGAAATTTGAAATATAAGTTTGGATTAATAAAGTTCTAATAACTTAGTTTTATTTTTCTATCTCAAACCGTTCGCTGATGAACAAATCCCAATCTCTAACATTAGCAAAAATCATACTGGGTCTTGGAAAAAGTTTTCACTTTTCCTCCAATTTATATTTTACAATGTTCTCTAAATTATCTAATAATCGTATAATTAATCTCGTTTATATTCATATTTCCTGCTGACCATTCCTCCCTGTTGAAGTTAAACTTCATTTTGGGCCAACAAGGCGTTCTAAGTTGCTTCTTGTAATTACAGTCCTTCATCCAGCCTGAGCAGCCATTCGCCTCAATTTGCCCGGCTGCCCTTCAATCTTCATCTCCATTTACAGCCATTCAACTAAATATATTTTAATCGGATTCTCTCGCTGTTCTTAAGCCCCTAAGGCCTAAGGGACCACCAGAGATTCAACTCAAATTGTATTACCCACCCTATTTGCTTATTTAACGATACTTGAAAGAATCAATTTCCAACTGATAGATTGTAATCGATTCTGTGGAGGATTATTGTCCGAGTTGGAATCACTACTTAAGGGACATTTTGGGATATTACATTGAAAGGGATTGCAAAGTTGAAAATCCTATTTAATACCTTCTTCTTTTGCAGACAATTGGATTGTGGCTTATTCTATTACCCTGAAATAGTCTATTAATCTCACATTTTTATTAAGATTCAATACAAACTTAAAATTGGACCCTAATTACTGTCGCTACTTTATGACATTCCTTCGGATTAAACAGAATAAATAAGATGAAAATTACAAATTTTCAATTCATATATTTTATCAAAATTTGAGTGTGTTATCTCTTTGAAAAAGTGGATGGAAATTTTTTCAAAAAACTTTCTGGGTTTCATTCCTGTATTTTAATTATATGAGAATTTATTTATTTAAGGACAATTTTACCAAAGATCTTAGTAGATTATTATGTATATATTACATGTCAGAAGGTTTTGCCCACTCAGGAGTCGAACCCGAGAGCTAACACGCTATCCGGGCAGTTAGCCTAACCCTAAAGAAGACATGTAATATATACATAATAATCTACTAAGATCTTTGATAAAATTGTCCTTAAATAAATAAATTCTAATATAATTCATTTATTAACTTCATTTTATCTGAAAATACAATCGGGATTAAAATATTTTTTATCCTATTGTACCATAAAGATATCATTTAAAAGAGCTCATTAAGTATAAATTTTGGTAATTTTACACCTTTCTTAGTATTCGGAAAAATTAATTTGAAATCATGAAAAAATTATAAAATTTAATTTGAACTCTTTGGTCATCACGACAAATTCTAAAAAAATGATTTATTTTAAATAAAGTTTAAAAAACTTTATCTTAAATTTCTTTTAAAAATATTAGCCAAAATGACGTATTCATTTATTCTGTTTTATTAGAGCCTTCGTCGTCTTTCCTCGATTTTTGGATTAAGACTATATTATTTTAACTTTTTGCCCTTCCCCCATTTTAGGTACCTATCTGTTTAATATAAACCAGCCCTTCAACTTATAAAATTTGGGGAGGTCAGATAGGCTATGATGTGACTAGATAACCATAGTGGCGACAATGAACTTTTCGACGCCATTAATGGTCTAACTTTCTTAGGGCTGTATAGGCAAATAAACCTCAATCACACATTTTCATTAGTTCTGGTTATAATTACGGGAATTTTTTTAGTATTTGTTCAATATAATTCCATGCCTTATTTTTTTTAAAATTTTACTGTTATAATTTATAAAATGTATCTATTAGTATTTTGAAAAGCATCTTATAGATAGCAATGAATATTTAAATCTAATATATAATAATATAGTAATTTTTATTTTATTTTTATACATTTTATTGTGACTATCAAGAAAACAGTTAATGGAAATAAACTAGCCCATAGTTAATTCATAATACATTTTTAAAATTAAAAGAATATTTAATAATATTAAATATAATACATACGAATATTGAGGTTACAATCATTAATGTGTTTCTTTAAACTAAATATAATATATTTGCAGATATTTTACTTTCGCATTGACTTGCCCCCATATACAATTAATTTTTTTTCAATTTTATTTTTACCTGCTATTATTAATCTAAAGTTTAAAAAGCGTGATTTAATTTTGTATTGCAAATTGTGGCAATCTAAAATATAATTCATTTCAATTAAGTCGAATTCTTAAAAAAAAATTATAATATCTATCAATACATTATTTTGTTTTAAAACAAAATTAAATTGTCCGAATATTTTTTCCATCATTAAAAAATTCTCAAAAGTATTGTAATTACAATAAAATAAAGAATTTTTTTGAAACATTTTCGATAGATCAACCGTGAATATTTAGCTTTATCAAATGTTTTTGAACCTGCAGATTTGATACATGAGTCACAAGTTTTCGAACTCTTTATTGTAGTTATAAATTTCTAACCATTTGGGTAGGTTCGTCAAATAAACATGTCTATGACGTATTAGATAGAGATTTCAAATTTTTAAAAATATATACCTACTTTTACATAATAAAACTGATAAAAATGTTTTATTATAAAATAAATTTTTTGATAAATATTTTAATTAACATTCAAAGTTAAATAAAAATTAATTTTCTAGTTTAATTTAATAAATTAAATAAACCTCTTAGATAATAAATTTATATTTTTAATCATTTTAATCGTGTTTTGTATTTTTATAAGCCTAAACTAGGTATATATATATATATATATAGTGATTAATTATCCATGGCAAAGTTATTATACTTAAAACTATTAGTCAATATATAAGACGTAGATAGTTAAATATATTTCCAGTAAATTAGAACGATATAAAGCACTCACTAAATCTAAATCACTCAATAAACTGAAGAAACCAGGCCTTCTCAATGCTAATTTAGCCTGAAAATGGCAGATTTCACGTTTGACCAATAGGAACACAGTTCACTCATTGTCGCCACTATGGTTATCTAGTCACTATAAGATAGGTTAGGGGTTAGCGCGCCTCCGACTCGAGGCACCCTCTCCTCTGGTCTCACTTAGTTACAAAAGAGACTCTTTTGTTTTTGTTTATGTTCCTATTTTTTCATTTCCAGTAAACACTCTTTTTTCATATTAATAAAACCTTTCCTGCAAATAATCTTTTTATTTCTCCATTTGTGCTGGTTAACTTTAGTACATTTTTGACGTTTTCAGCCATTGTCGCAACAGATTTCAACCGCTTACTTTTTGTTTTATAAATCTTCCTTTATAAATATAATAATAAAACTTGAGCAAGATGCGAGGTAGGTTTCACAAAAAAAGAAATAAAACAAAATTGAGTTTTGAATTATTTGTTTTTTGGTGAAACCTACCTGGCATCTTGCTCAAGTTTTATTATTATATTAAAATGTTTCACCTAGAACCAACATCGAACTCCTTAAAAGTTACTTCCTTTATAATGTACTTTATCTGGCATTTCTATGATAAAATATATGACAAGCTCGGACAGTGTTGTCAGATTTGTCAAACGAGCACGGGATTGTCTAGCAGTGGTAGATAAACAGCAAAAAGTTTTAGGCTTATGAATTATGAATCCTTAATGTCTATACTATATACTCTAGTATTACTACGACAATAGTCGCGGTACAACTACCTTAAAAATTATTACCCCAATTAATTAATTTCAGTCAGAGAGAACAAATATTTAAAGTGAGGTCTTATATTCAATTCAGAATGGGTACAAATGAACAAAAATCCGAAAATTGAAAGGATTTATTTACTATAGGAATAATCAATTTGAATCACTGAAACTATTAAGAAAATAAAATTTATTAAAAATATGTACACATCTGTTTGAAAAAATAAATAAAATAAAAAACTAAAGGAGACAAAGTTTTTTTTTCCTTTTTATTATTATCTGTTTTTTCGACAATTACATTATAATAAAAGCAACTTTTTCTTTTCTTATTTGCTCCACTCCCTTCTCTCTTTTTGGATAATAACATTTTATTTTCAGCAATAAAATGTCCATTGATGTAAATTTCAATAAAAGCAGCGAGAAATAGACGGCGGGGGAGAGAAAAATAATTCGTTGATGGATTTTGATCGTTAATTGAAAGAACAATTTCGAATAGTACATGTGTTTATTTACTTAATTGAGAAGAAGAAAAAAACTTTTAAAATGTATTGCTCAGGGGTGGAATTAAAAGGGCTTGGGGCGAAAGAGAAATATGGATTGGATTCTTCAATACTATGTTATTCGGAATAAAGAAATCGTCGATATGCACACTACATGACTTTGCCTTACCTCAAATTAATAAAACAAAATAATATTATAATTAAAAGTATTTTAATATTAAAGGATAATTAAATTATATGTAAATTAATTTGAAAATATTTTCTTTTTGAGACTATCAGCGTTTGTTGATTTTTAAGAGGACACGTTCATTGATATCCTCTTAAAAATTCTAGATTTATTTTTTTGAATTTTTTGTTTTAAAAAAGCCCAAATTAGAAACACAATTACAAATGGTCGCTTCACGATTTGAATTCTAAGCTTTTTAGGTTTCTAAGACTTTTAAAACAAACCTATAATTATAACTTTTCTTTTGGGTGTTTTATAATTTTGATGAAATGTGAAAAAAAACATTAGGGGCGTTTTTCAGATAAAGTCTAAAGCCTTAAAAACACCCCAAGTAAATGTGTAATTCTGACTGTCTCATTTGAACTAAAAACTTGTTTTATGATATCTCGATTCATGTTTTGTGATTTCCCCTGTGTAAACCGGGGTTAGAATACGTCCTCAGAATCTCCTGCTTGTCGTAGAAGGTGACTAAAAGGGGTTGGTTCTGAGGCTAACAACCCTACCCGCAAAAAACTTCCCAGTTACGGAAGTAGCTCATCGTCTGGGCATCTATCGGATTTCATAAACCACGGATAGCTCCCGCGTATTAGATCTCTAGGGACAGTGCAGAAAAATAATCACCTGAACGGTCGCTCCAATCAAAAAAACAAACATGAGCATTTTTGTAGGGAATTCCATTTTCTATAAATTTTGTTTGAACAATTTTTATGTATCAGCAGTAGATTACGAGATATTTGCATAAAAAAGATTTTTGAAAGATTTTTCACGCTGTAAAATTTTTATTACATAATCGCTGCAACTCCCGCCTTCGCCCGGCCTCTTACTAGCCCCCCACCCCCTCCACCGCCCCACGCCCCAACCCCTGGGCCTCTAAAGTAATTATTCTTTTCACAATGCAAGGGTCCATCCTGGTTGTACCTTTTTGTTGCAATTTTTTATTGTATCAATATTTATATTAAAAAAATACTTTCTTTTTGGGCTTAATCTCTATTTGAAATTATAAGCCAGGATATTCAATAAAGTTTTTATAAAGATTTAACTAGCTACAAATTAATTCGTAATTCAAATACAGGCTGTTAAGAACTTACGAAATTTTTAATTTTGAAACACTATTTATTTTTATTTTGTAAATCAGAACAATTTACAGGATAAGTATCGAACAATCTTTTTTTTTAAATTAATTGTTTACAATTTCATTTTTTCGCCAATTTGATTATAATCAAACTATGAAATCCAAGTGCTTAAAGATGATATACTCAAGTGGTTTAGTGGATTTGCTCTGCTTTAATAGAGTCCATCTTTTAGAGAATACAGATACCTTAAAGGGGAACAAACACTCTGCGAAACTAGAGATGGAATTAGCACATTTTATTGGTACTTATCATTAATCATTAAAGGATTTGCGTTGAAACGAGTAACACGTGATAATAGCCACTAGTAAAGAGAAATCAATGAGGTTGCCCTCTGCTTGGAGCAAATATATCTTTATATGTGAGCAGAGGACAATGTCATTGATTTCAATTTTATGAATCAACAACTCTTCTACTCTCGGTAAAACAAATCATTTCACTATTAATAGCCACTGGATTTGCTCAGCAAGTGGAAATCGCCGGGCATCTGAAGAATTTAATTAATCTGAAATTTTATGTTTTATTTATTGTCTTATGGTTCCAAAATGCTTATTATTATAAAATGAAGAAATACTTAATTATATTTTGGCCTTTCTATTTTAACAACTCCGCTTGAAAATTCCGAGAATCAGAAAATATTTAAATCAATCGTTATATAGAGATGAACTCTTTAACCCATTTGGACAATGAGCTAAAATTCGGTAGAGAAGTTGAAACCAAAAGCTAAATTCAAACGAAATAGTTTAAATTTGTCTTCTTTTAACTTGGACAGTATAAACAATAGATAGTACGAATAAGAAAAATATTTAGTATTTTTGAGTGAATTTTTAAGTTAATTCCATATCCAGGGTCTGGCGATTTTCACCTATTGGTCAGCTTAAAGAATAATAATTTTTTATTTCATTTTATCAGTCAATAGTCAATTCTTTTATTTTTTTACAATCACGAGTGAAAACATAATTGAATATTGTAGCTCTTTTCCGAATTTGAACTTAAATTTGAATTATTTTTTCATTTAGATCTCTATAATTAATGATTTTTTTTGCACGTATAAGAAAAATATATTGAATTATAAAATACAAATAAATAACTGTACTAATTAAAATCCTCAAAATGTATTCTGAATTTGGACTTGATTTATGACGTTGGTGCGCCTGTATTGAGGCAACCAATTGGGCACAGTAGAACGAAAGCTGCGTAAGACCTAGGCCCTAGGCAAGTTCAGTCGTTGATTGAATGGCCCAGAGCCGTTTTGATATTCACACTAATTTTTGAGTTAGAGCCTACAGAAAATTTGGTAACATACTAACAGAAATTTTCGTAAATATCTCGTAAATTTTTTCAATGTTCACTCATTATAGATTTTTATAGACCAAAATGCCATGACTTCGCTCCATTTTTTTTTTATCAAAATATTTTCAATCGTTTCTCAGATATTTCGAAAAACAAATAAAAAAAAAAAAAAAAAAAAAAACACTTTTTCATTGAAGATTACAATACTTGACCATTCCCTGTATGGTAAAGAATTAGAATTCTGAATAAAATAAGCTTATTGGAAAATATTTTTTTTCTCTTAATACCCGAAGTTTCGGAGGATCTTCCCTCCTTCTTTAGGGGTTTATTCGGAATGGTATTTTTTCATTGTCCTTGGACTGCCTTCCATCAATTCTCAATTAAAGTTCTACCAGTCCGTTTCTCTAAAGATAAAAATTTTCCAATTTCTTTCTTCTTAACCCCAGGCATGTGATTTGGATATTTCTTTCTTATTAAATAATTTAAAATTTTATGATCCTATCATAAGGATTTGTATTTTTAGGATGACAACTGACGACACACGACTTGCATTCCATCCTTCCTTTCTTTGAAATAATGCTACCGAGTATGACACAAGTACGAGAATATACATTATATTTTGTATTCATTTTAAATTTTCTTTGATCCTCTTGTCTGGATGTGGACTCTACTCGAGAGCTAATGGCCTATGTCCGCAAGGTATACATTGTACAAGCTTTGCATTTGTATGTTGGAGTCTGAGAATATCCATTTACATATCATTAGTCCATTTACCTAAGTGGGGTACAAACAACACACTTGTAGTTTCCATTAGTAGCAAATGTTCCTATACATCTATAATTGAATTCTTGATTTAAAACAATATAATGTGTGAGACACGTTACTTTCACTTACCCCATCATCCCTTCTGTTTGGTTTGTATTAAACAACAAATGGAACCAGATGTTTCTATGGGTACCTAATGGAAATCTTGTTTTCATTAAATAAATTGGAGTTTAAATTTTTACAGATTTTCAAAAAGAGTCCAAAATAAGGTTTTTAGAAAATGTATATTTGAGCGAGTTTAAGTATATAGTTACGTTCACTGCTAGATATCAAGAATACTTTATTCTAATAGATGTGATGATAAAGAGAACGAGAATTTTAAATTCTTTATTGTAGTACAATAAAAATATAAAACCGACTTCAAAAAATAAATGGAACAAATAAAATAATAAGAACTCAAATATAATGCACTAAAAGGTATAAAAAACTAAACGACGAAATATTTACATGAAATCACTTTTTGAAGTCGGTGCCAAAAATATACATTTTATGAATCGCACTCGACGGATCTTATTTAGTACGTTTGGAGGGTACGCTCGCATATATAGTTTGTTTAGCACCGACTTCAAAAAGTGATTTCATGTAAATATTTCGTCGTTTAGTTGTAACTAAATTAGATAAAGTAACACGTGATAATAGCCACTAGTAAAGAGAAAGTGGTTGAGGTTGCCCTCTGCTTGGAGCAAATATATCTTTATATGTGAGCAGAGGACAATGTCATTGATTTCAATTTTAAGAATCAACCACTCTTCTACTCTCGGTAATACAAATCATTTCAGAAAGAGCGTCGGGCGAATGAATCAGAAAATGATAATAAAATTCAATTCATAAATATAGAAATTCTCTCGAAACATTTGCGGGTTTTCAATGAATGTTTTAAGATTTTTTTTTATATAAGATTTTATTTATTATAATTTCGATTATTTGCTCATAAGAATTGGAGATTTACGTTATTTCGCCATTGATCATATCATCAGAACTTGATCAAATTAATATGGGACCACCGCTAATGTATCCCCTTTCCAATAAAAAAAGAATCATCGAAATCGGTCCATGTGGCAAAAAGTTCTTGTTGAACATACATAAAATAAATAAATAATTAGGTATTTTGACTATCTTGGAGCTATACTGATCCAAACACAGAAAGAATCATTAAAATCGGTTCATAAACAAAGAAGTTATGCCTGAACAAACATAAATAAAAAGGTCCAATACCAGTGAAAAAACGGGACCACTCGGAACACAATGCAAAAAAATCATCAAAATCGGTTCACAATTGGCGAAGATATCAGGTAGCATAGATTCAAAAAAAAAATCAGTCGAATTGAGAACCTCTTCCATTTTTGAAGTCGGTTAATAATTCGTCAAATATCTCGGTATAAAATATTTATATAGCAGCTTTCCGCCGAAGTTTCGGATCTTAAACGGAATCCTTCCTAAGGGAATATACTTAGGTATATGAAAAGCCCTAATATTTCGCCATACAATTTGAATTTCAAAACAACCCTCAGAAGAATTCTCATGAATTAAAGGTTAAATTTATATTTAAATCACTCATGAGGCGAATCAATTAATCTAAAATCGGATTGGGTGTCTATACTTAATATAAATCGCAGTCGATCGAAAGGTCGTAGTTATATTATGTAATTTGTTGTTGTAATTGAAAATATTTAGTTTGCCAACAGTAGCATAGTTATTGTAGTGTTTAATGTTTAGTTTTAATTAATGATGTGTGATTTAAATAAAAATGTAATCTTTAATAAATTTATCACAAAAATACTAGGTTGAATGTAATATCGGTGTAGTATATTCTCTTTCGAGACATTCGGCAGACGAAATCTCAAGAAACTATTGACTTGAAAAATTCGTCCTGGTCCATATATGGATTGTATTTCAAAACTAACAACTAATTAGATTTTGCGTTTTCTAGTTTATAAAGTTATTGTCAAAAAATGAAAAAAATTTGAAAAAAAATTGCTACTAATGACCTGAAATTTTACTGACAAGATTTGATTAATAAGCTTCAGCTTTGTGGCAAGTTTCAGATTTTTAGCTCAATCATTCCCATTAGAATTTGCGCTGAGCTTAAGACTGAGAATTTTAATTAATTTATAATTAAAGATGGGCTTTAAAAATAAATATAATTTAAGAAAAAAGAAAAAGACTTTCTGTCTGTAGTAAAAGCTCAATTTCTTGTTCTTTTTGTAACATTGTTTCGGCGCAATTTAGCGAAGATTTCAACTTGTGAGCAGCAAGGCATTGATGAAGGCCGAATCCGACAGAAACTATGGTACGAAAATGAAAATAAATTGATTTTAATTTCAATATCGTTTTACACCTGGCTACAAACAGAATGTTCCTCTTTTCATTGAATTAAATTTAAAATTCAAAGCTAAAGATTGAATGAAAGGCAGTCCAGGAATTAATCAAAAGATTATTTCTAATAAAATAATATTTATTGGAATGTTTTTTTTTTACAATTTTTCTAAACCGACGTTTTGGAGGATATTCCCTCTTTCTTCGAGTTTCAAAAGGGTCAATGAAGGAACTCTGAATAAGATCGTCCGAAACGTCGGTTCTGAAAAATTGTAAAATTAAAACATTCTAATAAATATTCTTTTATTGGAAATAATATTTTTATTAATTCCTGGACTGCCTGCCTTCCTTTGAATCCTCAGCATTAAATCATGTTTCCGGTTTCCGAAGAAAAACTTCAAACGTACTAAAATTGGAATTTTAATTACAAATCACTATTTAAAACTGTTTTTTTTTTGTTTTGTTTTTTTATTGATTCATCCCTGGCCTTTTAGCCATCAGATTTTTACAATTAATTGATAACATAAAAAGTAAAATACAAATACAATACATAAACAATACAATACAAAATAAATTACAATGCAAAATACAATACCATACAAAATACAGTACAATATAAAATATAATATTTAAAACTGTTTTCTAAAGATTTCAAATAATTTCTTATTGTTTAATAATGACTTGAAATTAACAAAAAATAGTAATTTAAAATATCTTAAGAAATGATTAATTCAGGACGGAAAATAAATTTAAATTTTATTAAAAATTAAAAAAAATAGTTTCTAATACTCTGTCATATTATTATAGCGCGAGCCATCTGCCGGCAATCAAACGCAACGCTGGTCTGATGCAAGGAAGAGAGGTCTGGGCGGGGAGGGCAAGTGACTCCATTTAGAACTTACGTGTCAGCCCCGTAAAGAATTACCACCTCGCTCTAACCATCATTTGAAGGTGAGAATTTACCAATTATTTTGTGATATTAACTATTAATATTAATATTCAATAATATTATAATATATTATTGAGTACTGTTATATTGTATTTTTTGTGAATTTTCTTATTTTTTATATTTTTTACAATATGTAAAACAGTATCTTTTTTACATTTACATGTTCTATTATGTAAATATATTTCACAATTTTAAGTTAATTCATTGGTAAATGTATATAACAATAAATCCAGATTAAAATACAATCATTTAATTAAACTATATTTCATTCAATGAGAATAAATCAATCGGCTTAGTTTTAAATAGATCTCGATCTCTCAATTTTGGGTTACATTTCTAACAATTGTTGTTTATTTTAGAATCTCCGTGGTCCAGACCATCTTGTAGCAGGCGATTCGAGCATCCACAGCTTCCAAGGTAGGCTCTTGTCTTTTTAGAAAAGACTTAATTTTATCTCATAATATATATATATTCTTTTTATTTTAATATATTATTTTTCTTAATTATTATATAATGAGAAGAGATTGTTTATAATTAATTAATATTCGATGATATTAGGAGTAGATTCTAATACTTGTTTTTTCTTTCTATTTCCCAACGCTAGTTTGTATAAAGTTTGTGGAAAAAAATCATGATATTATCTTGTACTGATCCCGAGGTGCTATTGATTATTTATATTCACGATTAGGTGAATATAACTCTTCTGACATGTAATAAAATCATGCATAACAGCTCAGATTCAGTAATATATAATCTGTTGTTCTGTTGATTTTTATTCAAATTAGTTTTTATATTAAGATTAAAATTGCATTTACTCGTATACATTTTATAATACCAGATAAGATTAAGTTGAGAAAGCAATCACATATAAAACATATCTTAAAAGAGAATTTATTTTTATACATTTATTTAGTTAGAGTTTATAATATAAGAATTAGAATAGATTTAATTGTATGAATCGAGAGGTTCGAAAACAAGCTCTGACTTGTTTGCTCGAATTAGAAGAAATCTTTCAATTGGATAGTTATAGGATTTCCCTTTTAACTATTAGGTACTTGTACAATAACTAATACTCTCTGTTGTAGGGTCCAAAGTTCACTCCCCACCACAATCCCATGCTCCCTTGAGCCCATGCGATTGGAATTGCAAACCCCGCCAAACGAAAATCTACGTTTTCCAGCAAGAACTCGCGCCGTTGAGGAATCTCCAGTGAATTCCGGCGCACCCACGCGTCTTTCAGGTGAGATATTTTCCATTATTTTTTGAATTTTCTTTATTCTACCCATTCTCTATTTATATTTATGTATTTATTATAGAGTTTAAAAAATAAATTATCTCAATATTAATATTTCGATTTCTACTACTCTTTCAAAAACCACTATTTCGATATACATTTAATATCACAGATTATAAAATTATATATATAAAATTATAATTTTTTTTCAGCTTCTCGCTAGTCAAAAACAGTGGATTCAGAAATCAGTATCAGATCAGCCCAGCTGTTCAAAGAACCTACTTCACATCACGGAATGAGTTTAGAAACCAATTTTAATTTAAACTACGTTCTTTCTAAATGCTATCAATTTTAATACTTGGTAAGTATGCTTGACAGTTTAAAATTTCATTCTGAAATTTTTACTTATTTATTTTTGTAAGTTGTAATGTCTGAATCGTGGGAAAAATAATTTTCAAGCATTTTTATTTTCTATCTATTTTTTTGATATACACGATAAATCAATAAATAAAGAGTGAAAATGTCTGTTTAGAGACTAAAATGTTTATATTTATATATCAAAAAAGTGATTAGTTCTCGCCCTGAATAGCTTCATCTTGTTGAAATAAGCAAAAAATCGAAAAAAACAACATTTTTTTATATATCTATAGGAGGATAACAAATTTTTTATAAGCTAATAAGCTGAAATTCGACACACATGTTTAAATTAATAAACTACAACTCTATACCATGTTTTGACATCTTCAACTGAAAAATTGCCAAATGACTAAGAGCGTAGCAAATCTTGAAATGTTTCAAATATCTTCTTATTTAGTTACCTACTAAATTATGTTCTCAATTGTATATAATTAAATAAATGCAATTTTCCTTAGAAAAATTCAATCAAATTGAAATATTTTTGACGATGTGTATTTTCGTATTAATTTTAGAACAAAAGTATAAATACAAAATATGCTCAAAATTAATTAATATATCTAATTTTCAGATACAGTTTCTAAGGGAATATTATGAAAAGTTAAAAAAAAACCTAAAAACTTTTCTCGTTCGTTCCGTTTTTCTTTTTCACTTTATTTTATAATTTCGGTCCTTTATGCGACGGTTTCAGATCCGCGATTTATCTATCTCGATTAGGGTTCTTAGGCCATACTGAGCCTAGCCTTGTGGATATTCGTGTTCGCGCTTAAATCCATCTTAAAACAGAAGACCAGCTTCTTGAAGAAAGAAGAATTCAAGAGATAGATGGCCATATGTGCCATATTTTTAAAATCAAGTGGAATATTCGGTTAGTACAAGTTTTATTCTAAATTATTTTTTTAGATCTAATTTTTCTATAAGGCCATATCAATTAATTTGTGTTGTTTTTTTTTTATAGATGAAGACCGGAGGTTGGATTGTGGGGGCGGACTCGCCTCAACTCTTCAGGGCCTCCACGAGACAAACTATGGCAAGCACACTTGTACATATTTTCTATTCATTATTTGAGTTTCTCAGAAGCTACTGCGATTATGTCCACTTTTGTACAATTTCTAAATTTTCATAAATCTTATCCAAATAATTAGGTTTATTCTGCTAAATTCTGGCCTTGGTCGCGGCAGAATAGAAATTCGACCAGATAAAATCTTCAGTCCAAATTATTTAAATTTCGACGTTTCGGGAGACCTTTTCTCTATTTCTTCAGGGTAATGAATAGTTATTGATGGGTGAGTATAACTCGGCTCCCATTTGTCTCTCTTTTCAGTGATAACAACAATATTACAATACTTTTCACCATTATATCATAAGGGTACTTAGTCAATTTGAATAAAAAATTTAAATAATTTGGACTGCCTTTCATTGGAACAAATAAATTTTTTACATTTTATTTTTTATTTTCAATAAATACAAAAAAAATGATATTCTGGTGTTTATCAGTAATGAAGATGTTGAAGCATTTATTTCTGTGATTAATTTTTTAAGAGTTGAAATTTTATTAAAATCAGTATAATTAATAATACTTATTACGAATTAGTAATAAAATAAAACTACCACGTTCGACTTATTCTACGATTATCCTACTCAAGTATGAGCAATTGAGCACCCACTCCGATTTTAGGTTAACCTAAATAATTATTATAAGAGAATTTAAATCTGGATATCCAGAGTTAACCTGCTTGAGAGGAGTGTCTTGGCTATTTAAGAAATTGTGTTTTTTTTATTCGACTATTGTGCACTGTTCATTTGGAACTTCCGGTGTGTGAACGAAGCGAGCATTTAAAAGGTTTTTAAGAAAGTCTTGGTTGTGTCTGTTTTTGGGCCATTTCATCCCCTTTGGAACACTAATTGGGAGCAACGGGCGTCTCCACCCGTCCGCCCTTTGGACCACCATAGGCTAATTGTCTTGGCATTCCGAGATACGGGGGTGGCTTAATCACTGCCACGTGGCGATCCACCCTCACCCCCAAAAGGCATTAACATTTAAACTCCGAGGGCTGCCCTCTTGTTCTCATCATAGAGTACATAGAGAGGAAGGCTCCATAAGGGCCCTATGTATTTTAGCGTATACGAGTTACAGAGCTCTCTCGCGGCTCGTACACAGAAGCAAAATGGCGGGAACCGCTCCCGTCCAGGAAAATTATGGTGACGTCACACAGCGGATGATTCAAAATAATTTATCATGAGCTTATATTCAGGGTGATTCACGGTCGATGGGACGTTATCCGTTTTATGTAAAACGGAAAGTCGGATTTTTCTGAAAATTTAGCACCTTACATTTTCTTACCTGTTCTATCGATCTAAAATATTTCCAGCCTTGCGACGTTTCGGCTTCCATCGAAAAGTCGCAGCAACTATATTTTTTTAGATAGATAGAACAGGTAAGAAAATGTAAGGTCCTAAATTTTCAGAAAAATCCGACTTTCCGTTTTACATAAAACGGATAACTAACGTCCCATCGACCGTGAATCACCCTGTATATTAAAGAAAAAAATTATTAATTGTTTTGTAATTAAAATAAATACAAATCTTTAAAAAATGTTTAAAACGTATATGTATATATATAAAATAAAATCGTATTTTATTAAAAAAAAACTTTAGCAAATAATTTAATTAAGATTCAGAGACTTTCAGGGACTAGGAGGAGATCCATAATAAAATAAATACTTGAAAATAATTTAAAATTAACCATTTTTTTATTTAGACCAAAAAATGACATTACAAATATTTTAATAAATAAACACAATCTTTTCAATGGAATTTTTGTGATTCGCATTCGCCAACATTAGTTGTTTGAGGAAAACCATTGAGAAAACCTTCAAAGAATCACCTAGACACCTAAAAAAAAAAACAATAGTTTTACTTTATTTTCTAATTGAAATGATCTTTTTTTATTAAATTAAAATAAGATATATCTATTTACCTATAAAATATAGGCTATTCTTTATTTTAATAAAAATATGTATATATGTTGTCGGCTTCTGGCAAAAAAACTAATCAAGAGCCGGTGTTTGGAGACCTGATGACGGCTTTAATGTGGATGCGAAATCACTTCATTATATAAATTTATTAAATTATTAAATAAAAATAAATATAGAATTAAAACAAACAGCAAATTAATTTAGTTAAATTAAATTATATCTAATTGGACTGAATTTGACAACATTTTTGATATTGTTAATTAATTTAAACTCAAGAATACTAGCTATTTTATAATTAATTAGTTTAAAAGTAGAATATTTTTAAACCTAGTCTAATTTGGAAATTTTGAGGTTCAAATGATATTAATAAATATTTGTAAATCTAGCTTTCACATGACAAAAATATAAAACAATTTTATGCTTTGACTACAGTGGCTTGAGTTTATACTTTAAAATGCAATAAGTATCTTTTGAATTATTTAATTGATTTATAATTTTTTTCTTACCGATTATCCCAACCGGATCAATAGTTTTATTATGTATTATAAGAGGATCATTTGATTCTACTATAGGTTTATCCGCTATATTGTTTTTTAAAGTTGGAACAGCTCCAGTAATAAGCAGACGTCGTGGATATTTTTTATAAATTGTTTTTGGTTCAAAATGGTCAGAACATATCAAGAAATATTTATTATCTTCAGGGATATCAGCAAATTGACACCAGCGTTTAGCTCTATAATTAAATTATTCAAGAATTAACATATAAAAATCAAAGAAATAAATTATTAGTTAATTTTATATAGGGTACTTACATTTCAGGATTTTTAGGTCGTCTAAAAAAAGTATGTTCTTTATCTGATTTTGTGTCGCGAAAGCAACCTTTCACACAACATTGACGTCGAGGACTAGCCATATTTAATATTATTTTAATAGATAAATGTGTACGTTGGAAAATTTTCTAGCCTGTAGAATCTTTTATCTATGACAAAGACAAAATGTCAGACTGAATGTCATGTGACAATGTGCTCTATGAATGGCTCTTAAGGACTAAGAGTTTGACGATGACTCGCTAGAGAGTGCTTTTTCCAAATACGCAAGCTTTCCTCTCTATATACTCTATGGTTCTCACTATTCTGACCAAACAACGCCGCCTATTATCAACAAATGGAACAATTTTAACAAAATCACAAACCATAACTTCATTTTTTTGTAAATGTTTACTTTCACTTATACACCTAAAATAAACGAAAATGTAGAAATGATATCTATGGAAATGGACCTTATGAAATCTTATAATTTTCAATTATTATTATACAGGGTGAGGCATAAAGATCTACCATATTTTGAAGAGGTATAAAAAATGAAAAAATTTAACTAGAAAAAACTGAATATATTTTTGAAAAGAACATAAAATAATTTTTTAATGTGATTTAAACATTATCAGACAAAAAAAACAGGGGTAGGTCAAAAATGAAAATTCTACACCTGTCGATCAAACTCATCAAAATTTTATATACATATTCTATAGGCCCCAAAAAGGCTAGAAATGTAAAAACTAACGATTCAAAATGGGGGAGGGGAGTCAAAAATGAAAATTCTAGCCCTTTTGACCAAACTCAACCAAATTTTGTATACATATTCTGTGGACCTCCAGAAGGCTAGAAATGCAAAAACTAATCAAATTTTGTATTATAATAGTAGACTGGGGGAAAACGCCCAAGTTTTAAACTTCATTTTATATAAAACAGCACATTGGTTTTATTTTTAACTAACCATTTTATCAACAATATATGTACTGAAGGAGACAATAAAAGAGTGAGTGTGTCTTCTGCTGGAATTATAAATTTTATTTATAACGATATATAACGATATAAATAAAATTTATAATTCCAACAGAAGACACTACTCTTTATTGTCTCCTTCAATATATAAAAATTCTGCTACCCTCATCAAAAAAGTTTCACTTTTATATTATGTAATTTGTGATTAATAAAAAAATAAGTTTCGCTTTGAAAAACCACTTTTTACCTAAAAAAAAGAAATTGTAAAGGTTTGCATTTCGGCATCTTACCCCCATCTTGGGGTAAGATGACCGATACCATTGAGGTAAGTTCTCTTATGGGAAATCAATGCAAAGTGTTATTAAATCAATTCCAGTTTATTAAAATGTAATAACATTACTTTTTTAATGTTCTTTTATCCTTTTAAGTAATATTTCCACTTTTGAAAACATTTTGGAGGTCATTTTCGTTCCATGATCTTCAATTCGACTTTCTTATATATGTTCGTGGCATTTCTGAAAAGAAACCATCGGAATAGTTTCCAAAAATTAATTGTAAATGTATAGTAATACAAACCAACATCTTACACCAACGCAAAAACTACGGCATCTTACCCCAAAAAAATGTTCATCGTCTTCTCCCAAAGCATTGGACAAGACACCGGTTCGCCTAGCACCGCGCAGCAGTTGCAAACGGGGGTCATTACGTGACTAATAGAAAGCCCACACTTCAAACTCACTAAAACTAACCGCAGTTATTTCTCTACTATCAAAACTACGGTTAATATGACTAAGTAAAGTATGTTTGGATATGAGTTCGGGTACTTACCAGACCAATCAGGATGACACAGTCATTTAAAAACATCACCTTAAACGGTGATTAAACAACAAAAACTATTTGTAAACTCTCACTGGGCACGCGCCTTGATTCCAATTTACTGGTTTGCTGTTTTACCGCATGGGAGTGGGTGAACCACGTGATAGGGCGTCTTGTACAATACGGCGTCTTACCCCGATCTACCCTACAGAGTTTGGCCAAAGGGCTAAAATTTTCATTTTTGACCGCCCCCCCCCCTCATTTTGGGTGGATAGTTTTTGTATTTCTAGCATTTTGGGGGCCCCTAGAATATGTATTCAAAATTTGCTTGCATTTTGACGAAAGGGCTAGAATTTTCATTTTTGACCCCCTTTTTTCGGGTTGCAGAGGATTTAAATTTGAGATGATGGAATTTATTTTTTATGAACATTTTCATTTTATTTTAAAATTTCAAAATCAACACATTTAATTTCATTCTATTTTACGTAATAGTTATAAATTCAAATTATAGTCTATAACATCTATAAATATCTAGTATACCTATAATAATCGACTTGCGCGACGACACCGACGTGATATTTTTAATTTTAAAACCCACTAATAAATAATAGTTCATGACAAATAAAATTTAGTAGCCTGCTGGCCAATAAAATACCCGCCGACGACAGGCTTCGCAGCTGGTAATATAACCGCCGCCCCTAAAGCTTTGCCGCCCTAGGCCCGGGCCTCACGGGCCTAGACCTAAATCCACCAGTATACCTTATTAATATAAGATATGGTTTCTGATATTGTCTACTCTAACATGCTTTTACCATTTGTATTATCTTCGGAACTTCATTATCTAACAATTAATTAAGATATATCAGGTAGAAAGAAACCTATATCATCATCTTCTATTGGGAAAACTGTTGCCTGCTTTAGATGTTCGTAAATCAAAATAATCCCATAGTTATTTCATATGGGAATAAAGAAATTATCGTGGCGATATGGCGCCCCTTGGCGGGGGACAATCTGTACACCCGCACGCGGCGGCCCTGCTTGATTGCGAACCCCTGATCTAATCTATCTCTCTCAGTTCCACCTGACCAGCTCCTGATAACGAAAAATTGCCCCGCTGGCCAATAAATATGCACAAAATGGAAATAATTTTAATCGTTCGAAGTGAAATTCAGACAAGTGACTACAAGCCCTGATAGGCCACTCTTCAAAAAGTTCCGAGATAACTGAAATAGTGTCGATCCTGATAAAAAACAGTACTTTAGAGAAAAGCTTACATCCTGCCTTACTGTTTCCGAAACTGACAATTTGCTTGATTCTTACAAAAATGAACTGACCAAAGAAATAGTCAGAGATGACTATCGAGAGTTGATAGAGCTTTCTTTTACATTTTTAGGCTGAGAAGAGGAAGAAAATGTAAAATTCGACTTCCTCCTGGACGGATGGCGTTGCGTACAAGAACATCAGAAGATTTATCCTCACTGTTAAAAGGAAACTTTGAAAAGAAAATTTAAAGGATAATGTTTTCTAAATATTAAATAGGTATCCTTATCCAACCGAAATAATATTTATTATTTGAATTTTGAGGTCAAATCATATGTAAAAAATTTCATTTTTAATTGCAATTATTTCATGTTTGGTGTGATAAATCGTCTTGAAATTTTAACAGACTGTTTATTATGCTTTTAATGACTTATATTCCAAGTTTCGAAGACTTCTTTAATTTTTGCATTTGTGAAAGAACTAAATTAATTTTGTTTATTGGGCCTCCGAGGAGCGGGCCGCCTCTTACAAGACATAAGACCATTACACAAATTTATTTACAAATCTTTCACACTTTCAGCTTCAGAACAAATTAATTCAGATTCAGAGCGGGTGGCTGAGAGAGCCAGGATTAATCCTGACTCACGTTTCACATTTCTTTTTTTTTTTTTTTTATTTACAAAAAATAATCATACGCCACCCCGCTCTATATGTTCTTCTGCTGAAAGTGTAAAAATTAAGGAGAGATCCCCTCATCGCCCTATAGGTCAAATTGTTTGTTGTTTTTGGGATATACCCAGGGTGATGAGGACTCCACCGCTTTATGCCACCACACTCCCTTCCTTTTAATGAACTAAAATTTAGTTTATCGAAATACTCAATCCTTACAAGAGGCGCCACATAAAATATTTTGGGGTAATGGTTAAAAAAGTTCCCCGACCGCTGGCCTAAGGGCTCTAGATGGTCTAAGATCGGCACCGCTCATCCCCTATTTCGGTTGGTTGATTTTTGCATTAAAAGGTTTTCTAGAGCCCTACAGTCTATACTAAATAATATATTAAAAAATAAGAAACAAGTTATTATCTTTAAATTTTGGTTAAAATCAATACAACGGAAGTACATGTTTATTTTTTTTATAATAATACTGATACAAGAAGAAGTTGCACCGATAAGGTTCAACCTCTGAAGTCCACGGTGAAACCTTTTGTATCTTGAAAATAAGAAGAGATTTAGGGATTGGCTCGGAGTTGAAGGTATTCGTGGATTCGTATCTTGAAAGATGAAGGTTATATGTTGCTGGGAAGACGGTCGGAGGAAGAGAGTTCCAGTCTCTAGATTACAGACTTTATGAAAATTCTATTATTGATACAAATTATATTTTAAAATGAATAAATATGTATTATATTAATATACTACTTATTTTTATTGAGTATTAATAAATAGTTTATTTGTTATAACAATTGACTTTTCATTTACAGTGACCCAAAAGTTAACCTATCCCTAGTAGAACAATGTTTCAAACTATACAGTAACTATAAAGTGGATATATATATTCTGAAAATCTATATAGGTACTATATGGTTACTATATAATTTGAAACATCGTGCTACTAGGGATATCTAAGATCTACTCACATGTATTAAAATCTGCTGAGCGTTTACGGAATTTTAAAGTTCCTGCGCAGAGCCGACGTTCTCAATTCGCCATCTCTCACTTGTCATGTAATTAGAGAAAAAATGAAAACCAACAAAAGTACCTAACTTTTAACATTGTTCATACAAAACGAATACCGCTTGCTACAATTATCTTAACAGAAAAATATTTAAGATAGGATTTATATTTAAGGTCAAAACTAAGATTTTAATAGAATAATTTTATTTGCATATCAGAGGGCCTCGACATGCGTGTTAGTACTCGTGTTTGACCCCTGAGAGGACGAGGCCTTCTGATATGCAATATAAAATTATTCTATTAAAATCTTAGATTTGGACCTTAAATATAAATTCTTATCTTGCATATATCTGGTTGCACCGTGAGTTGTTTTTTTGAAAAAATTCCACCTTATTTTCAAAAAAGATACTCAAACCTTCGGGTTAATTATTTTAAGAAAAATATTTGTTATATCTTCAGATCTCAGTGTTTCAAAACAATTGTAAGAAAATTACGATTGTTATTTAATGAAACAGTCGCTTTAACATCATCGGAATAGGGTTCGCATGTTAAATATGCAAATTTCAATAGGCAATATTTACAAATTTATTGACTAATGAAGAAATTGTCTACGCATAAAGAACACTTATAAATCTTATATGTGTATTCAACGTTTTAAAAGGATTGTAAGAAAATCGATTTTCTTTGGTATGTCCTAAAGCGCGTAGGGGTGTTGAGTCCTAGAAAATTTCTGCAAATGAAGTCTTTGGAGGGATTATTCATTTTAGTCAACCTAATTGCTTAAATGCCAGCCCGAAATGAAGATATACTAGTTGAACCGAGCCAAACTGAATATAACTTAACCGAGCCGGCAACGACTTTTACATATTTGAATTTTTTTGGGCATTTACTAATTATAGATAGCGGTGCCACACGGAACCCATGATACTACGGTTTCTGTGGTTTCTATAAAAAACAATTGAAAAATAAAATAAAAATAAATAAAAAAAAAACAGTATTTTTTAAACTCGATATCTCGGAAACTAAGAGAAATCTCGAAAAATGGTATTCTTCATTTTCGTCTTATTTTGGTGAGTACTATAAGAATCCATCGTCAGATCGCGGCGCTACAGTTACCGTAGAATTGTCAAATATCAAGTACGCACTAAGCCAGTAAAATATATTGATTATATTTTTATATATTATCATTGTGTTACAAAATATTAATTTGTAATTACCTGTGATCAATTGTACTCTTCCCCTCCTCTGCCGGCTGCCCTACTCGCTTGCAATTTTTCCAAGTACAAGTCCCGTTACTTTTCGCCCCTCCGCCCGGACTCCGCTTGGCCTTCATGGCCCGCCAGTAAACTCTACTCTTCCCACGTGGTCACGTGCATCTAATTAATACTTCAACTCATCTAGCTATACTAGGTAAATATCTCAATCTAATTAACACCCAATGATCCATGTTACCTTCAGGTTAAGAGAATATAATTATTTTTGCAAAATATCAGAAATTTTAGTATTATGACGTCGATCTATTTTTTAATACTCGCGCTCACACACTTATATATTCTTCCCGTAAAGTTTTTGAAGCTATTAATTTAATAAACATTACATTTAATTAAAAGCTTATATTAATGTGATTATGTATATTTCTCATATACAAAATACCTGGATAGTTAATTAAAAGATTTTTTTGCCGAGAGTAGCAGAGTTGTTGATTCATAAAGAGAAATTAATGAGGTTGTCCTTTGCCTAATACAACTAAAAATACACACACACATATAATTTATTTTGTAGAGACACTATAGTTTCGAAGGTTTGATCTTCATCATAAATCATTTTAATTATATATCTTTTATTTGTTATTTTTGTATTAGTTCATTGTGTGACTAACTCACTATTACAACAATAACTATAACAAATGAAAACTATAGAATTGAATTTCCTAAATAATAATAAAAAAATAGACAAATAGGTAAGTACAAAGCAATAGGTAGTAATAAAAGATGAGATTTGGAATAAAATGATTTATTATGATTCAGGTCAAAGAGCACTTTTACTTTATTTACATGACTAATTGCTTAGTGCAGAGTCTAAGTCTACTACGTGTTCAATAAATAATTATAATTAATTATGTGTGATTTTAATAAAATTTCAACTCTTAGTAATATTAAAATCACAAAAATAAAAGCTTCAAACATCTTCATTACTGATAAAGATTAATTAAAATATTTATTTTGCGACATGACTAATTCACTTTCCTCATTTTTATTCCAATTGGAATTTATAATATCTACCTACTCTTTGAGAAATTAAGTTATTTGATAAAAAGCAGTAGTAATAAAAGATGAGACTGAATAAAATGATTTTTTATGATTCAGGCCAAAAGTGCTCTTTGTTTATATGTTCGTGCTTGTTTAGGGCAAAACAGTAGATTATTTTCATATTCCAACATAATCTCTAGTTGTTAACTTAAATTAGCTTTGTTTTTATATAATTATCTACTTTTATTTAAAATAATCTTCTGATTTCAATTTGAATTCCGCCCCTCCCTCTAGTATGTATTTGGGGATCACTTACAGTCATTTCATGGTGTTAAACTGTATTATTTTTGTTTGTTTTTCAGATGAAACTGACTTCCTGCAGACATTACTTTATTTCTGAATTGAGTGCTTTGTGGGGCTCTTATGGTCTCTACAGTGTAGTAAGTAAAACTCTGTTATTATTAATTTAATTATGATAATTATAATGGTTTAAATTTTGCCACAAATGAATAAAAATCAACAAAAATCTTAAATTTGTCTATTAATTGATAATTTTCAAAATAATATAAGACATTTTGGAATATTAAGAACTTATTTTTCATTTTCTATCATACATCAATGATTTGATTAAGATGTTTAAGAGAAGTTTCAAGTTTTCGGTCAAAATAACATTTTAAATGTCTCCTTTCTTACCAAGCTTTCGATTATTTATTTCACCATATTCAGTTGAGATATAAACTATAAGGTCAATGTTTTACAATTTCTCATATATAGGTACATATAAATATTATACATTCATATATATATACAATAGGAAATCGTAAAAAACTGCCCTTATAATTATAGCTCTGATCATGATCAATTAAAAGATCGATTATTATAAAATACTATTTGACTTTATTAAAAAGATGAAAATATATGTAAATTTAGAATTCGGCCCAAAATTGATCTATTTTAAAAAAATTATTAAACATTTATTTTTTCGAATTTGATAATACACGCATTTGATCTAATATAAAATCGTGAATAAATAATGAAAAGTTGAAAATTTAAACTATACAAATATGAAGCTTTAAATTATCTGTTTGTCTTATTTTTTATTTCGTGAAATTTATAATTTCTCAATTATTATTACTTGTTTTTAATCATTAAATAATACCTCAACTTTTTATAGAATAATTTTCTAGAGACGTAAAATAAAAGCCTCTCTTTAATAAAAGTTGACAATATTTGATAAAACGGTATTTTTGTCACTATTTTTTTTTCTTTTAATATTTTTATATTCCTGGAAAATTTATATTTGCTAATCTTTATTACTATCGGGAAGAAAATGTTATTAGAGGTCTAGACTATAAATTTATTTGTATTTGGCATCATTGCAATAGCCTTACCTCTTATGAAAAGGGATTCTATCGGCGGTTTTGTTTTTAGAAATTTTTCTTCTGATAAGATTCTAATGAAAGAATCGCTCATCCGCAAATTTATTAAATAATTAAAAAAGTTAAAATTTATTTACCCTAGCCTATTCTAGAAAGCTGCGCTGAAACCTTTGTATGATTTTTTGTCAGTCTATTTTTGTTCTAATTTAAATACAGACAATTTTTGTATAAATAACAAATAATAAATCCGAAAAATTTGGGAAGTGTTGCCTGGTCGTGCAGTACCTAGTTACGAAGTTCAAAACATTTTTCATTTAACAAATTATCTAATATTTACTAAATATTAAAATGTTAATAAATATATAAACGAGAAGGTGATGTTTCATCATTCATTCATCTATCAACGCACAGCCTAAACCGCTTGACCTAGAAAAATAAAATTTAGAATGTATATTCTTTCAACGATTTATGGGTGTGCTAAGAAGGGATTTTTTGAAATTCGAACCCTAAAGGGAGGAAAGGGCCCCAAAATGTGTTTTCAGAGTTTTTCAAGATCTCTTAAACCAGAAAAGATATCGATATGGGTTTAGTTTAGAAAGGTGAAGCATTGAAATACAAAAAAAACAACAACATATTTTAGTATTTTGCTCTATTTGTCCCCGAAAGAAAGATATAGTCATTTTGGGTTAAATTTTTGAAATTTTTAAACTGGCCTATCTTCTCAAGTTTTGAAGTTTTAACATTCAAATTTGGTTCATAGGTTTATTAATGCTGAATCTCGGGAAGGTTTTTTAATCTTTTTAAAATTTGGCCCCTGAACTGAAAAATGGTGAGTTTTGATTTTGCAGTCTAAAACACAAAAGGCTTCTTATCTTTCTTGCCGTTGGACCAAACCAAACCAAATTTTGTATACCAAACCGCTAGAAGGCTAGAAATGTAAAAATTAACCACCCAAAATGGGGGGGAGGGTCAAAAAATGAAAATTCTTGCCCTTGGAGCAAACTCAACCAAATTTTGTATACATAATCCGTGGGCCACCAGAAGGCTAGAAATGCAAAAACTAAACACCCAAAATGGGGGAGGGTCAAAAATAAATCAATTAGATCTCAAAAAAATTCTTAAAAATTATTTTTAACAATTATTTAACTTAATTATCAAATAATAATGATTAAATAATTAATTATTAAATAAATAATTTAATAATTTTTCGATACTGTTCTGAGACATTCCGGAGTGTATTGCAAGTCTTTTGGAAGAATTCCAGTTCCAATTTCCTTAATTTGGCCTGTTCCAGTTTCTTCGTAGTCTTTACATTGGTTTTTTTAAACAGATTTTAAAACACAATAAAATGAAGCGTGTGGGTGTATTCCTATCAGGAAAACGCTCGGCATTCATTTCAATGGCAGCCCCTAACACTTCTTCCACATTCACCGCATAAATTAAGACCATTTCAATTCTGTCTTCAACAAAAAAATGCTCCATTTTTATTATGGTAATACAATATAACTATCTACTGGATTGACACAAGAAATAAACTTTTTTAAACTCAAGAATTTCAACTAGTTCTATTAAGTAGAAAATAATCTTTTAAATCTGAGTATAACGAAGTTTTAATATCATTATAAATACTTATTTTCATTGTTGTGACTTTTCGATTTAATGATTATTTATTTAATAATTAATTATTTAATTGGTTGATAATTAAGTTAAATAATTGTTAAAAATAATTATTAAGATTTTTTTGAGATCTAATTGATTCATGTATTTTGTTTATTTGATGTCGTATAAAAAAATAGTTCTAATGAAAGTTGTTCAATTTTTTTGTAGATTAAGTAAACGTATAGAAAAATATAGGGTTCCATTTAAAAAACAGAAGTTGACATTGAAATACCCTTGAAAGCTTCTTCTACGTCGAAAACCAATAGAGTAGTTTAGTTTCCCACTCGATATAAACAAACTTTTTATTTGAAACTTTTTTCCATATAATGCACTGTTTATGAGTTATAAGACTGTCTCAAGATAAAAAACTCACTTGGTATATAAATAAATTTTTATTTACTAACTATTACATTATTGTAAAATAAATTAAATAATTCTTGCTAGGGTAAAGGTATCAAAGCAAAGTGGCTCAACTTGTTTTCCATAATAAAAAATAAACTAATAGATACTTAGGATTCAGTATAAATTAGAGCATATAATTATTATAGGTGCGCTTTTTTACTTTAAATATAAAATAATCTATCTATTGTTTTATCCTATCTCATACACACACACACGCATACACACAATATCATTTCCTACAAATTATTTATCAAATAATGTTCTTTTTGATTTATTAGAATCTCAATGTTTTAAAATAAAAATATAATTTAATATTGAAAGAATAAATGGCGAAACTCATATTAGCCCAATAAATATGCACAAGCTGAAAATAATTTTGATGCTTATAACTAGAAAACAATGCTTCCTATAGATAATTCCACTCTTACTAAAATGAAAGAACATCAAATTTCCCGTCAAATGACGTACTTAAAAGTTAAAATTATTTCAGCTGTTTAGCCACAATCGATGGTCAAAGATAGGTAATTTTTATCAACTTTGCGGAAAAATGAATGATGCTCATTAAGTGGTCACAAAAAAACCACTCTTACAGATTTTTTGCGCTGCTGACCCCCATAATAGTTTCCAATTTGCTAAAAAATGAGATTGCCAAAGTTTCATCTTAATTGGATAACGGTAATCTGCGCCGCAATGAGATTGAAGTTTTTGAAAATCTCCAAAAAATTGCAGTTTTCAATTCATAAAATGAAAACCATTCATCCTAGATACTTGTTTCTTGTCTCATTTTCTAGGAAATGTTGTTGGCTTGAATCCTTTTTTGTTAAAACTTTTAGATTTGAAGATATTTTGCTTCAAGACAGGTCATGATCCGATCTCATTCTAATTTGCCTCGACTATATCTTAAGACTAAATAGGCGCAAGGATAATTATTTTAAATATTCGTTTTTAATGGAGGATTGATTGAAAGACCGCCTCAGGGATAATAAAAAGTACAAATTCCGAATTTACTAACACATTTTGTTGGCTAAATCCTTGGACTATGTTTGACCTGGTGATTACAAAAATAAAAGAAATTTCCTTCTCTCAGCTTTAGTTTTTGAGACTAATTTGGTCAAATCTCCTAAACAGATCATTTTCGGGGCATATTGATTAATATTAGCGCTAGTTGAAATCAAAATACAGTGGAAATTGCTTAACACAAAACTGAGGGGACCGAAATATTTCTTCGTGTTAAACATATTGCATTGGATACAAAAAAAATATGTATACTCACCAAAATTACATTTGTTAGAGTACATTATATTAGATACACTACATTTGAAATTATCTATTATACATTTTAAATACCATTCATTCTTCAGGGCTTCCGTTTTTTCAAAATTTTCCCATAATTTATAATTAAATAATGATTCAAATTAAAAATACTATTAAATCGAAGGTTTAAAATAAAAAATTTTCTAATCCAATTAGTATTAACATTTTTTGAGAGCATTTTACAACTACATATGTTTGCATTTTTGTATTTTTTTTATTTTTTACTATACTGCTTTTATTTCTAGTAAAGTGCGACTCCAGTCCTGGATTTGTTTTCCCCATCGTACTCAACTGCGAGGAGACACCTTAATTCAACCTACGAGGTATGTATTATAGATGTATATCAAATCTGATCTAATTTTTAAATTTTGTTAAGGGAGAATGGTGTAGGTTCTTGGTGAAACATATTAAATCAAGTAAAAAAATTTTTTTGAACTTTTTCAAAAAATTTTTAAATAATGCTTTTTGAAAGTAAAATATACAAATTTTCAAATAAAATAAACAAATAAATAATTAGGATATCTACATTAAATTCCCAAATTCGATATACTTACCTACAAAAAACTATACTTTTTTATATTTTTTGCTAAATTTTTAAGAGAATTAATCATTATTTTTATAATACGAATTTGAGGACATTTCATTGTTTTTATTAAATATTCATCTAGTGTGTATTTAGCTAGTGTTGTATATAATTTTCCAAATTTTAATTTAATTGTTTTTTTCTGTTTTATTTTCCATATGGTTTCGTCTATTTTGTTGTGGCTTCTTCTTCTCCTTCTCTTTTTGACTTCATTCTACTCATCACTTGAATCTGCACATCACAGCTTCGCATTCAATTTAAGTACTAAATCTTTTTTTACAAGCATGGCGTTTAGTTTAATATCTAGGGATCATTTACTCTAAAAAATTACTGATTTTTGCAAAAGAATGTTTTTCTCTTCCAGCATTCCCCTCAACTTTCTATTTTAGATTAATTTCATAAAAAAAAATATTTAAAATTAAATATAATTTCACTTATATTGATTATAAAAAAATTTCTAAACTGAAATATTAAAATTTTTCTTTTAATATAATTTTTTAAATATTGACCGAATTCAGCTCATTTTTCAAAATTTTTATTTTTATTTAAATTTAAAAATAAAATTGAGATAGATTAGCAAATGAGGGATTTTCAGTATTCTATTCATCAGCTATTGGATGGATTACGCGAGGAAGTACATAGGAGGATCTTCAAAGGGCGGATATATCTTCGCAAAGTAAGACCCTCTTTAGGATCGGTAGTTTTCTTTGGGTCTAAAATTGTCGAATGTTTTGTCGTTAGGGCCTTTTCTTTCAGCATCATCGCCTATCCCGCCGTGGGAGACGCTACATCACTACAATTAATTGCATGAATTAATGTTTAAAATAAATTATAATCTCAAATAAGTGGGATAGAATTAGCAATAGAGGGTGGTTGGAATACGCCATGCCAACGTCGGGGATGCTAATCTGTTTTCTAGATGTTTCTAGAGATAATGTTCTATGACGGCGGAGAGATTATGTCGTCTTCGTTTTCTGTGGAGTGCAGATATTCTCAAGGTGAATATTCTGTTACACCTAAATACTTTTAAGTTTGCTATTTAGTTTAATAGTTAAAATAAATAAAGGAATGTCTATTTGTAGGGTAAAATCTATGAAATGAAATGAAAAAATGTACAAATTAAAACGATACTGATCTTGATCAACAGTAGTAAGCGAAACTGTTTAGTGAATTCATATAAATAAATAAAAATAATTTATTGAAATTATAAAATTTATCTTATGTGGCTGGTTATTGGGTACTTGGACTTGAAATAAATTGGAAGTTAAATTTATATACTGCGAAACGTACCTACCTAATAACCAGTCACATAAGAAATATTTTCCAGATGGACGATAACAACACCTATTTATTAAATTTATTTCGATTGTGTGACAAATATATAAATCTTAATGTTTGTAGAATATATAGGTACCTACTATTAAATTTTATAATAGGAATGCAAAAAACGGTACTGAAAATGATCAACCAGTAGTAACCGAAACTGTTTAGGGAAAAAATTCATAAAAATAAAATAAAGTATACCCCCCCTCTTTTTGATCACTATCAATTTCATAAGATCCTGTAGAGTGGAAATGCGAAATTTAGTACGAATCGATCAAAGGGTCTAAGACTTATATTGATAGTTTTATTTTTTTTGAACTCACCCCCTCCCACAATTTTGACTCCTGAAAAAATAATTACTCTTTTTTTTCTAATAGGTCTCTTTTTATTTTAAATTTAATTTTTCTTAGTTTTTTTTACATTGAAAATTTTATAATTTTAATTTTTTAAGAACCCCTCCAAAAGGAAAATTTTTGGTTCGATTTTTAACCAAAATTTAATTAATCTCAATATAAATAATCTTCAAATGAAATTTAGTTTTGATATTCACACTAGTTTTTGACCTAGATCGTAGACAATATATTTGGTAAAAGAAATTTTGACAAAATAATTAATAACTCATTAAATATAATATCATATCTCCTTTTAAATATGAGACTCTTCTAGGTTAGATATAATATATGGTATCTTTCTAGTTTGTTTGAAAATTTTATCATTTTAATTATTTTCTACCCCTTACTTTTTTATTATAGGACCCTTTTATATTAAATGTCATTTATAAATTTTTAACCGGACTTCAAAAAAGGAGGAGGTTCTCTATTCGACTGAATTTTTTTTTTTTGTGCCTATGTTACCTCATATCTCCGCCAATTGTCAACCGATTTTGAAAATTTTTTTTGCATTGGGTCCAGTCTAGCTTCCGATTGGTCCCATTTTTTTTCGATTTTTTTCCATAGGTATTAGACCTTTTTTATTAGGTTTGTTTAGACCTAACCTCTTTGTTTATGAACCGATTTCGATGGTTCTTTTTTTATCCGAAAGGGGGTGTCTTAGGATGGTGTCATATTAATTTGGTCAAGTTCTGATGATATGATCACTATTAATGACATCACTAAAAAGAGAAAAATAAAAATTTTTAAGAAAAATAAAAACCGACTTCAAAAAATTAAATGCAACAAATATAAAATACACTAAAAGGTATAAAATAATTATTATCTTATTTAGTTACAACTAAACGACGAAATATTAACATGAAATTACTTTGAAGTTGGTGCCAAACATATACCTTTTATGAATCGCACTCGACGGATCTTACTTAGTACGTTTGGCGAGTACGCTCGCTTATAGGTATAGTTTGTTTGGCACCGACTTCAAAAAGTAATTTCATGTTAATATTTCGTCGTTTAGTTGTAACTAAATAAGATAATAATTATTTTATACCTTTTAGTGTATTTTATTTGTTGCATTTAATTTTTTGAAGTCGGTTTTTATTTTTTTCTAAAAATATTTTTATATTTCTTTTAAGAAGTCCCCTCTCAATCTTGAGTCCAATTTCAACCAAAATCTAATCACCTCTTATCTCAATAAAAAATACACCAAAAACTACATATGAACTTTCGTTTTGATATTCACTTTAGTTTTTGACCTAGAACGTACGTACAATTTGATAACAGATACTAACGTACTAGCAGACATTTTCACAACATAATTAATAACTCGTAGAATATAATTTTTTCAATGTTCACTTTAAAAGATTTACTTGTAGACCAAAACGTCATGGTTTCGTTCACTTTTTTTTATCAAAATAGTTTGAGCCGTTTTTGAGATATTTCGAAAAAACGAAGAGAAAACAAAAACAGTTTTTTCATGCACGCTTACAATACACGTGACCATACCTGTAGAGTAAAGTAAAGAGGATTTTTAGAAGTCAATTGGATTTTCAAATGGCATTATTCAATTCCAAGATTTGCACACTTGCAATAAAGGGAAAGTGAGTGTATTAAAAAAAAATGACAAATCACTAAAATTTGAAAAAAATGTACTAAACAAAAAACTTCTTGATTTTAAAATTTAATTCAAATTATTTTTATATAAAATAAAAATTTTATTGACTAGTGAAATTATGATTTTTAAATAATTTTCTTATTAAAATAGCCTTTAAGGATGTTCCCTATTATAGCTCAGATGCAGTTCGCTCTTTCCCCTATTCTCACATACGAATGGCAAAAATATTTACACTGCGTCGTTTCTCGGATTTGGCAACATTGGATTCTTACCGACGCTAAAAGACAAAGAATAAAAAAAAACACTTCATGAAACATCTCAATGCGAAATTCCAGATGAGAACAGTATAATTAGGTTGAGAGAATTAGCTAAAAATTTCAAATGAACCAGCTTCAGAAGTTTTTTAGATATGGGAAAATTGAGTGATTTTAGTGCGACGTTGCCAAGCCGCAATCTCTCAATTGCCATGCCATGAGAGAAAAAATGAAAACCATCAAAAGTACCTAACTTTTTCATACAAAACGAATACCGCTTGATACAATTATTATATTTTAACAGAAAAATATTTGTTCTATCTTCAGTCAATGATTCTCAGTTTTTCAAAATAATTTCAAGAAAATTACGATCGTTATTTAATAAAACACTCGCTTTAATATCAATCGTGATAAGGTTCAAGTGCTAAGTATGCAAATTTCAAAGGTCAATATTTACAAATGTAGTGCCGCAAGGACTATTGAAAAAAATTTATACCTATAAAGAACACTTATAAATATGTGCATTCAAAGTTTTAAAAGGATAGCAAGAAAATCGATTTATTAGGAACGTCCTTAAGGTCCATCTGCAAACTTTTGATTCATTTTATATAAAGTGTAAAACAAATTAACAGTTTACGATGGTCTGTCCGTTCTAATAATTGGAATAGAACAATTGTTTTATTGTTCAAAATAAAAGATAAACAAAAAAAAAACAAGGCAGAACACAAGGGCAAATGATCAAAATGGCGAGCCACGCACGCCATTGGGACGAAATCACATAAAGACAACAATGTCGGAAAATAAGGAAAGCCAACGGACGAGGACGAGCAAAACGAGCAACGGGTAATAAAATTTAATGTTCTGCCAGAAAATCAAATAGTCTGCGTAACAGATACCCTACTCTATGGAAAGTTGCAAAGAAAAGGTGAAATTTTTATTACATTAAACATACTGTCTCCATTTTCAAAAGTTAATAAATAAATAAAAACATTTTTATTGCAACATAAAATTATACTTTTTTATTCGATGAGCTATTTGATAAAAACTTAATCATTCAATTATTTACAACATATAAATTTTAAATTATATAATATCCAGCTGGGAAACCCGCTTTCAGCCAGGCGCGGATCCAGACTTCTGATTTGGGGGGGGGGGCGGTCGGCAGCCACTGAGTTTTACCCCAGCCCCCTTAATGAAAAATGGATCCTATCTCAAACTAAATAAAAAGAGCATTATATTTTTAAATTCATTTCCTTTTTCAACATTTTTAATAGAGATGGGAAAAATCGTTCTTTTTAGGGAATAGTTCTTTTATAGTTCGTTCATTATATAATTGAACTATATAGTTCAGGGATGGTCGATGTATATAAGATCTACTTTTTATCTCGAAAGTGTGTCGCGATCGAATTGTCCAAGCGGGGGGGGGGGGGGGGTAAGTGGTCAGAGACGCCCCCATAGAACTTTTGATCCCATTTCTTTGGGGAGGGGGCGGTCACCCCCCTGGATCCGCGCATGCCTTCGGCGGGCAAAATGCTTTCCTGCTCGGGGTGTTATATCACCTGGACTCTGCAGTGCATTTTAAAATAATAATTTAAATTTCATAAGTTTTAATTTGTTTTTAATTCAATTGAACCTTGAAACTATGTCTAAAAATATATTTATTTTCAAAAAATCAAACGTAACTATTCTTTAGAAAGTCCGCCAAAAATAAAATGACAAATTTCAATTTAAAGGCCGCTGCACACGAGGCTTGTTTTAATAATTTTTTGTCTCAAAAGCATCTCAGGACCAAGCCGGAAAATAGAACATGTCGTATCTTTTAAATCAGGTCTGTCCAACTCGTGGCCTGCCGCATGCGACCCAACACTGCAATGAGTGTGGCCCAAAATAAAATTATAGACATTGAGATTTAAATGTAGAGATATATTTATTCATTTGTACAATACGTGAAGCTTTTTTCAAGAATAAAATTCACTAAAAGCAAAATTATAAGCTCAACTAGATATATAAGATGAAAAAAATAATAAAGTTTCAAATATTTAAAAATTCTACTTCTACTCATATTTTCATTTTCTAAAATATTTATTATTTAAGTAATTTATATGCTACGACACTAACTAAGTCTATAGTTATCATTCTAGTACAGGGGTCGGCAACCCGTGGCTCGCGAGCCACTTGCGGCTATTTCAATGTGAAGATGCGGCTTTATTTTAAATCAAAAATCAAATTTATTCTAGTTTTCTAGAACAATCACAATTAATTGATGGTTTCTCTCCTGGACTAAAACTTGCCAGAACTTGTCTTTTAGATCTTTGCACGTTCTTACATGTTAATAGATTTTAAGTGGGAGATAAATTTAACCGAATTTATCGCGCGGAGAATTTACCACTGCTTGAAGCCCCTAAAATCTTAGTAAATTGGATATTGAATTGTGTCTAAGTTTCTGAGATTGGCTCGTGATCCCGGCTTCTTTCCTTCTACTCTGTTCTTTTCACGATGGAGGGGCCAGCCCATACAAGCCTTTAGGGGATCCACCTTCTGGTGTATCTCCTTCTCACATCAATATCATTAAAAAAAAAAAAAGATAATGAATAGTCAGGGACTATTATATCCGTGATCCTTTTAAAAAATAAATTATCATTCCTCATATCCTTCTTTAATCTCATTCGATTTAAATTGCTTTACCAGAGTCCAACCCATGGCCCAATTTCAAGTCACAAAATTCCTTAACTCTTTAACGTCCAAGGGAAACATTTTTCCCATTTTTAAAATTTGATTGTCGTATTTAAATATAAAATTATCCACATTTTTTATACAGAATGTCAAAATAGAACGAATTTTGAACGCAATTACGTATTCGGAAATGTTCAGAAAAAAAAACATCAAATCAATTGGCGCAAATGATAGAACATTCGCGGCCTGTACTCTGTTATTATTTTAGTTTATTGTGACGTTTAATAAATATCTTAACCAAAACATTCAGTGAAAAAACGGGTTAAGTTCGATAAAGTAGTGAAATCTAGTGAGCAGCCAAGTTAAATTCGCCAAGAATAATTAAGTTGAGAGATCTACTATTTTCTCAACTTAATTATTCTTGGCGAATTTAACTAAAAATAGTAGATCTCTCAACTTAATTATTCTTGGCGAATTTAACTTGGCTTCTCACTAGATTTCAATACTTTTTCGAACTTGGCCTTTTTTTTCACTGAATGTTTTGGTTGAGATTTCTCTTCTTTTTGTAAGCTATAAGGAAGCCCGCTGATCCAAAGGGCTAGAATTTTCATTTTTGACCCCCCCCCATTTTGGGTCGTTAGTTTTTGCATTTTTAACCTTCGGGAGCCTACAGAATAGGTATACAAAATTTGGTTGAGTTTGGTCCAACGGGCTAGAATTTTTATTTTTGACCCCTCCTCCCCATTTTGGGTGGTTAATTTTTGCATTTCTAGCCTTCAGGGGGCCCACAAAATATTTATACAAAATTTGGTTGTGTTTGGCTCAACGGCATAGAATTTTCATTTTTGACTCTCCCCTCATTTTGAAGGGGTTGAAAGATAAAAAGTTTAGATTTTTGGAATTTTTCCTTTAATTGTGTCCCAAACTCTGTTAGCAGGTGAAATTTCATGATGCTGGGATGATTGGAAGTACCCTATAGGTTTTGATGGCCTGTCAGTGAGTGAGTGAGTATCAAAATTAGCTATTTTCTCAGGTCCATATCTCAAAATCTATTTAAACTATATTATTGAAATTTAGTGCTCTCCTCAAGATGAATTACATAATTACATCTGTGCAGGGGGTCAAAATTGGCTCGACATGGTTCGTGTAAATAGAGTACAGCGTGTATGGCCAAGCTAGTGCTCGAACTTGGCCTGCGCTTTGATATTACTGTCTTTTCTTACCTGTTTTATGTTAATTGGTAAGTATAATTTTGTGCAATAATAAAATAAATTTGAAAAAATAAAAACATGATAAATAATTCGATGGGAAAAATACTTGCCTATGGTCCATAAGGGAAATTTTTATAAACTATTAGCATTTTCTTTTTTGTCGTTTAATAGGATACCTATTTGAGTTTGATACACACGGCAAGATGTACACAGGCAAGAAAATGAACACTGAATTTGGGTTAGGTGAATCTGTTGTACTAAGTCTAACGGAACATCTAAAAGGTCTTGGATGCGAAGTGTATTTTAATTAACTTTTTTGCGGGGTCCAAAATAAAAGCTATTATTCATCGTGATATCCTGTAAAGATCTCTTTAAGAATAATTAGATTATCTTTTTTTCTTTTAAATTAATTTTCTTTAAAATGACATTGGGAAAGATTGGTTCTACATAGCCCTCCTCCATCTCGAAATTAGTTAGCTATTATATCAAGTATTAGTTTCGCAGCTCCTACGGGTTTCTTTATAAATAAGTCGGAGTATACGTAAAGTGAAAACTTTTTCTTATTCGGTAAGCTGTGTTACGGACGTAAATTTTAGTGATTTGTTAATTTTTTTATCAGTTAACATTTTGTGCTACAAAGATAAAATCACTCAAAGAGAATTCTTATACAAACATTTTTTGTGTTAGTTACAAAGGTCGATAATTCCCGTAGGACCCTTCCATATATTTTGCGATTTAATGCATTTTTAATCGCAAGTTCTGATATTTGTTACTCTTAAAATATATATATAATTAAAAAAACAAAATAGATTAATATTTTACCAAAAAAAATGAAAACTTACTGAATTATCCTCTAAGAGACTTAATATATATCTTGTATTGTATATATTATTAATTAAAAAAAAAAAAATATATTAATATTTTACAAAAAATGAAAACCTTCTAAACACGCTCTAAAAGACATAATATACATCCTGAATATTTATTATTAATCTTAAATTAAAATATATTAATATTTTACCAAAAAAGACGTAAACCTGAACAGTTTCAGTTTTTTTTCAATTATTTATTCAAATATAAAGTATTTTTAATCCACTTAAATTATTTGTAAAAATTTTCAATTCCTTCTCCATTTTTTACTTTATTTTGTTCGAATAAGTATGGAAGCCCTGAAAGTTATGCATTCAAATCGTCTTGAAAGCACAAGTTTATTCTATGTTTCGGGGGTTTCAATTCAATCGAAACCATTTTTCACTTTATTTCTTCTACTAATATATTATATTTCTTTGTGTTCTAGACAAGAATATATCTTTTTCCTGGGCTCTACTTATACATGAAGACTTCTTAGTAATCATGAATTTCAAGTCTTCATTGGTAAGCGAAATTCTGTTTCTTGATTTTTATCTATTTTAAACGATTACTTAATTTTCCCCTGAAAATGATCATTAAAAGCATAATACACATCCTGTTACAATTTGAAGACGATTTACCACACCAAACATGAAATAATTGCAATTAAAAATGACTTTTTTAACATAGGGTAGGTAAGGAAATGGTGGGGATATGATAATTATTTTATTTTTTTTCATTGAAGGACTTTCACCACCTTGATTAAAAACTAATATTTGTTAGAATAATATATTCGGAGTAACTTAAAAAAATTGAAATTATTTACCATGTAGTTTTGATTAAAAAACAAAAACAACAACATATTTGTCTAATTATTTTTAGTGGAGGGGATATAAGCACAATAGTTTGGAAACGATACGGCTAGTATGTGTGTATAGAGATTTCGTAGTGTGAGTGGACAGTCACGTTAAAAAAAACATAACCTAAAATTTTAGTTCCATTCATATTTATAGAGTGGTTACGAGGCTAAAACTTTTTGTATGGATTGTCGCGAAAGAACCTCCTTAACTGCATCTCTGTGCCAAGTTTCAACTTCCTAGCACAAACTGTTCGCTTACAAACATTGAAATTTCTTAGAGAAAATATTTAAACTCTATTGTTCAGTCTATTTAGTTTTTATATAGGAAAACAGGTTTTACCAACTGAGTCATTTCATGAAAAGCCTCCAAAGTGTCTATATCGATAGTATTTGACTTATGATTAATTTCTTACCATTAATTAATTGAAAATCAACCTCGCCATAGAGAATGAAATACTTTGGCGAACATTCTTTGCTTCGCTCTATGAAAGAAAAAGTTATTATTTCTCTTTATTCTACATTATATTTTTAAATTATATTATTTTTCTTTATTTTTAATTCAATATCCCTTATTATTATGCTGATAATATTAATGGTTTGTCAAAAAAAATAGAAGATGAAATTCTCCCTCTAATCAGCCAGAAGTAAAAAGATATAAATTTTAATCCCGGGTTTCCTTTGAAGGGATTCATTTCACGGTACGAAGTTTTTCGAGTGATGAGATTTGAAAATATCTCTTTTGTTTATGTTGTTTTCTTTGGAAATCTGAAAGGCGGAAAATAATCTGGACGTCGGAATAGGAAAAAAACTTAAAAAAAAGACGAATCGAAGCGGAAAAATCATAAGTCAAAACCCGAAGATGGTAATATATATTTAAAGAAACCAATTCTATTACCTAAGATAGTGGAACTTATAAAAAAAATGAGCTAACCTAGAATTTACTTTTTAGTTTATACCTTTAGTTATTTTGGACGTCAGAAAATATCGTTTAAGTATGTAATGATTCTTTTCTGAAAATAGCAAAAAATTATATGAGATTTCATGAATTATTCTGGCCAACTTGTATTTTAAAAGGAACAAATTGTTGATCTTAGCTGAGAAAATCCGGTATGTTACAAACCAGACGATACAAATTGTCGCGTTCAAATAAAAATAAAAATTTAAAAAAATTTGAATCTGAAAAAGTATCTTATATCTTGTATGTTATTTAGATTCTACTGAATTAAAATCATAAGAAGAAATTAATGAGGCTGTCCTCTATTTGTTTGCTATTACAACAAAATAAATTTACCTTCATCTAATCGGGTATTTTAGCCCATGGAAGTTAACTCATAAAAAATTTCTAATTAAAAATACTTATGATGAAGTTCAAACCTTCGAAACTATAGTCTCTAATAAAAAATTATAAACGGTAGAATAAAATAACATATATGTCAAATCATTTTATTCCAATCTTACGTTTAGCCACATCTGTTGGAAAAACCAGTAAAGACTTCCCGGTACACCTGGTAAAAGCCAAATACCATTGATACCTACTTCACGAGATCTCCCAAACCATGAAATTCAGGAACTTGAAATTTGGCAGGTAATTAATTCCTGGGTAGTAGGTGCTACTAATTAAGAAATTTGAACCCTAAGAGGATGAAATAAGAGTATTTATTGGTTCCGTGTGGTTCAACATTTAGAGTATTTTCATAAATATATATATAAGGGTGACTTCAAAATTTCAGGCGGATCCTTAAATTTTTAAATTATTATCCGTTATTTCATATATTTCTATAAAAAACATTTTTTTGTTTTGAAAAGTACCTATATTGATTCTCGAAATGAAATAAAATTGTTGCATAGTTTCAAGAGGCAAGTAAAATGAATGATTTTTCAGAAAAGGGTGCTGATAGAAAGTTTGAAGTCCCTGTCTGGTATATCTTCCAGTTCAAGCATGTCAAAGACAAGCTTAGACCAGTTTTGGTCGAACAAAAATTGTACTTGGTGAGGAACTATTAATAATACAAAAAAGGGATAAATAAAGAGGATTCGGGAATATTTTGACTAATCCATTTCTAAGGACCTCTCAATATATAAGATTGGAAATAACTAATAATGCTATACACAAGTCATAGATTGCTTATAGCAATAGAATAAGGAGAAAGCTGATTCATTGTGGAAGATGGTCGATTTCCATCTCAGGGAATTTAAGTCACAAGGTTTAATTTCTGACTCACAAAAAGCATTATCCGTTTGGGGTGAAGGTCCCAAAATATATTTTTAAAAATCTAATGTTAAATTTTAAAAATAACGAAAATGATGGCGTATTCGAAGAAATTTGCAAAAAAAAAAGCGAAGATTAAAATAAGATTTCACAAAAATGAAAGGTACCTTTATGGCCAATATCATCACCTAAATATAACAAAAAAAAAACATGTGAAAACAGAAATTTCAATTATAAATAAATAATAGATATAAATACATCAAAACTCGCAAAAATATGTTTGAAACAAAAATCAGTTATTATAATTCTTCTTCAAGGGCCATGCTCGATTCCGAGCTTCGGTGATTACCATGGAGAGTATCATTTCCATTGAAATTTTCTTGGGGAAAATTTTCACAGGAGGGGTTTTCTATTGCCTTATCCTGAAATGATCAGATTATAGCCGGTCAAATATTTCCAGTGAGTCGGGCTTGAACCCGCACAAGCTTGTTTAAAACGCATGCTCTATATCTAACCACTCGGCCAACCTGACTCTCTATATTATAATTACCTTGAATAAAATCCAACCCTTACAAAACTGCAACACCCTTCAGACCCTCAAGAGCTCCAAAATTTTTACCACAAAATATAATATGAATATATTTTAATATTTAAATACAGTTGTAGGTTAAGTACAGACCTAGTGCGATAGTTTACTTCCTCCAAGACTATCTGAGGAGAACGTACTGATCTTGAAAAAGCTTTTACATTTTAATCTAATTTTCGAATAGATTTTTTATTTCCACTCTACTGATATATAAGCTTGTAATTCTAATCATAAAAGAGTGCTGCAAACAACTAACGAATTATCTCATTTATTGAAATTCCTATATAAATTTCCGAATGGCATTGAAACTAATTTGAAAATTAAAAAAATTATTATTGTACTTGAAATTTAATTAAATCTGTTTTGCATTTTTCGGAATTACTTCCTATTATATTTTTTTTGTATCCAAACATGAATATTTTCCAATTTGGATAATATGAGTTTTAGGTAGAAAAGAGTGTCAAATTACACATTAGCTTTTAGGATAATAAATATCAAATTCCATTAGAGACAAATTCAATTCGCTCTCTGTGTTGATTAATACAAACAGCAACAAACAGCCAACGAAGCCAAGCCAGGGTTTAATGTTTACAATCCGAAATCAATCCGCTTCTCTTTATTTAATCTAATCCGGAAATTATTTATTTTTTTATCAAGGGTGGCGCATCAGAACAAATTTAATTACACTAGACATTTGATTTACGAAAAATTTACATAATTTTCAAAAATCCGAACAAACAAACATAAATATATAATAAAATATCAATTTTTTATGTCATACGTTAAATCCTTAAATGCGATCAAAAAATATATATGTGCCCTATCAATGATCTTATTAGAAATATATACTCTTATTAAACGATCAAAAATTGAATATGTGTTTATATATATATAATATATTTGTATCATTGTTCTATTTTGAAAACGGCTTTACCGATTTTGATGAAATTCACGGGTTAGGGGGTTTTTGGGGTGACAATTCGATCTGTCACGGTCTCATCTTCGACAAAATTGTTTTTGATGGGTTTTATCGTAATCAAATTAATTATTCTCAGGTAGAAAAATTCCATTCTTAAGGTTTTAAAAAAGGTTTTCCTTTTACTATTGTACCCAGACAGACAATGGGTTGGGCTAATTGTTCTCAAAGGCCTTGAAGAACTATTGTGATTGTGGTGTGTTGTTGTCAAGCATTAACTAAACCCGAACAAAGCTCGGTCTTCCAGGTATATATATATATATATATGTATTTGTATTTTTTTTTAAACGACTCTAACGATTTTGATGAAACAAACTCTATTAACAAGTTTTGAGGATGAGAAAGCGATCTTGATGCGGAGCGGGGTGGATGTGGTGGATGTGGGGTGCAGAAGGTGGGGGCAGTGGTGGGGGATCCAGGGGTAGGGCGAGGTTTCGGGGGTGGGGTCGAGCAGGGTGGAGGTGGGGGGTACAGTGGTCGAATACTATATAGATATATTTGTATTTTTTAATTTGAAAACAGCTCTCAAATAAAAATCGACCTTTTTATCAGAATTTTAAATTAAAAATAATATTAAAATAAAGATTTCAACTGAAGGAAGAAGTTACGAGCTTCGCTCGGTGCCTCCAGGTACATTTGAATAAATGCCAAAAGAGTTTTCATTCTCTGGGATTCAAACCCAAGTGCCATATCGCTAACCGGGCTTTTAGCTATCCTATGAGATGAAGCTTTATTTTTAATTTTTAATTTTTAATTGAATGTTGATTAAGCCAAAAAAAATATATAGATGAAAATTTTGCAGAGGTACTTCTAACGTTCCTAAGGATGCCCAACAATTTTTGTTACAGGGAAATAATAAGGGGGAAACTCAGAAGATATTTTTTATTTAAATATTTTTCTCGAAATATTTATTTATTTTTTTTTATATAAATTTTATATTTAAATTTGAATTTTTGTTGCTAAAAGGCTTTCTAAAAAAAGCTATAAATTTTTGAGACGATCCTAGTAGTACAATGTTTCAAACTATATAGTAATTATATTGCCCCTATATAGATTTTGATGCCTATATAGATTCTCAAAATCTATATAGGGACAATATAATTACTATATAGTTTGAAACATTGTGCTACTATGGGAATCTCTGTCGGAAGATAAAAGATTAGCTTAGAAATTTTAGGAAAATTAAATTTAAGGTTGTAGCTTTTCTAAGTGATTTTATAATTTTGAAAAAATAAAAAAATCATTTTTCAAAAATATCATTTTTTTTGATGTCTTATAAATCAGAGGTTTTCATTGAATATTTGATTCAACATCTACAGAAATTATAGTTCATCTCAAAAGATAGCAAACAGCCTGGTTAGCAGTTTGGCCGTTGGGTTCGATTTCTGTGGAAACGAAATTCATTTTGACATTTAATTAAATATATATCTTGATATGATATATATATAGATATTTGGTTCATTGGTGGTTGAGCTGTAGGTACTATATTTAAGTGGTTTAAACAGAAACTTTTCATTCAAAAATTTACTTTACTGTTGATGAGCATAACGAGCATCTGATGTAACAATTTTGATACAATCCAATTTTTGTAAGGATTCGAGAACTTTGGTACTTGTTTCTATATGCATGGAAAATGTATTTCATATATCAGGGATATTGTGTTTATTTCTCGGTAATGGCTTGAAACTCTAAAATTGCTTAACGAGATTTCTCCTTTACGAGATATTGCACGTTTTAAACCTCTTTATTGAAAATTTGACTAATTTTGTGATCATTTATATTTTCTCATTTTTTCGCATAAATTGAAACAGAGAAATCATTTAGTACAAGAACGAACTTTCTGCAACTTTTCGTTCTTAAATTATCGTGGATAGGTATCTGAATACAGACATATAGCAAGAAAAAAAATCATCGTTGAAAATGAATTTTCTTCTCAAATTTTTAACACTGTATAGGGTCCCCTGTAGGCAGGCTTCATCTGCCTCTCAGGCGTACTCAAGTAATTTCATATCTCAATTTCGAAAGACATATAAGGTTCAGAACTCTCGATGTGCTGCCCACCTCGCACATGACAGGTTTATATATGAAGGATTTTTACATTTTATTCTATATAAAATAAATAATAAAAAAAATCCATCGAAATATAATTATAGTACAGCGTCGATAATCTGACGTCAAAAATCCGGACCGCCGATAATCCGGATTCAATTACGGTGAAAAAAAAGTTGAAGTGAATACATACATACATATTTGTAAAACAAAAGCGTTGATGCGACCACTACTGAAGTTCAAAAATCAATTACAGATTTTTTAAAGAACTCTGACAATGTATAAATTGTACAGTATTCTGTAAATACATATGTCTCTACATATTGTACATTACATATGTATGTATTTTCTTTCATTAAAATACATTATAAGTTCATATTAATTAATGGTTTTATTTAATTAACCACTTAAGTGAATTATTAACGGTTTGAGGAAGTTTTCTTTTTGTTATGAACTCAAACGACATTTTTTTGGTTCTTTTCGAAAATCCGGATATTTTGATAATCCGGTCACAATTAATCCGGATTATCGAAGCTTTACTGTATTTATAGCAATGAAATCTTATTTTTCTCAAACTTCGTAAACTTTACATAAAGGTGGCTACACACGTAACTGCAAACTTGTCAAGTTGCATGATCAATCTTTTTGCACAAGTATGCTTGTATACTTTAGCGTCAGTAGGATAATTTCGCGCAAGTATTTAACTTGTACAAGTCGCTTCATGCTTGATTGAATTTCAATTGTGCAAACTTGTTCATATTAATTAATTCATGGTTTTATTAATCTGCTTTAATTATTTAACCACTTGAGTGAATTATTAACGGTTTTAGCAAGTTTTATTTTTGTTATGAACTCAACGACTTTTTTTTGGTTCTTTTCGAAAAAATATTTTGATAATCCGTTCAAGTCCCGGCCACAATTAATCCGGATTATCGACGCTCTACTGTATTAATTAATTATTACTTAAAGAAACTCTTACAACATGAATAAGAAAAATATCCTACATTATTTCTACAAGAAGATTAACTAAAAAAATATCTTTCCCAAAAAAGGAACAAAAGAATAATAATAATAATAAGATATACGATAGATTAGATGAATAGACAAACTTAAAGCCCGAGATTGTAAAGTACTGTAATTCGATTACCAAACCAACCAAATCTTGTTTAAGTTGCAGCCCAAGTTCCAGGACTCTCTTTTGATCGCGTAATTCTATTTTCTAACAAAATTTGATTTCATTAGGAGATATGTTTGAGGAAGACAAATCCTCCGCAAACAAAAAAAACCCCCAGGAAACTTGCCCATTTTTTTTACTCTTTCGAAAAATCTTTTTTTCTAATCCTTTAGATAATTGAGAATCGTAGACATAAGAAGACTAAATCCGGCAATTTTCTTCCTAATTGGCGTTTATCTTTTTTCCCCCTAAAAGGAGATTATTCATGAGTGAAAAAGCCAGCCCATATAAAGGGGTAGCTTTAATTTTGGCCCCCATCTAAACGCTCTCATCTAATAGCTCAAATGGGAAATCTCTTGTCTATTTAGGTGCATACGTAACATGTATGCTGTAATATTTATGAGTGCATGTTTTCATTAGCGGTGTGTGGGGTCCAATTAACAGCCAGCCACTTTACATGGAAGGGAGTTGCTCAATAATAATTCATACATTCTAATGGATGAGATTCGCGTTTAAATTAATTGATCTAATAAAAGATCAGTGACTGTAAATTGAATCACTATCACATTTACTATCTTTATAGTTATAAAATTACTTATTAGATGAAAAAATTAAAACATTTCCAAGACTTAATTGAAAAGATTTTGTTTTTTCGAGGGAACCAAAGTTGTTGATTCATTAAGAGAAATCAATGAGGTTTTCCTCTCATTGAACAAAGGTAAAAATGTATTATATATATTCGTTAGAGAATATATAATTCCGAAGATTTAACCTTCATTTAGAGAAGTGAAACTGTTAAAATGCACCTAGTAGCACAAAGTTCAAAACTGTATTGTAGCTATAATATATAGACTCTATATAAGCTATCGAGAGTCTTTATACTCTATATACATAGGTAGTTACTAAAACTTAAATTTAAAAAAATATAAATTATTACTAGGTATAAGATTGAAGTAGTTTTTGGAGACTGATTGATAAGTCAACTGAGTAGATTTTGATGAGGAAGTCCAAAATTCAAAAAGAGAGATATCTATTATTTTTTATTCAAAACTCGACGTTTCGGAGATTTATCCCCTCTTTCTTCAGTGGAATATCACATTGGATTTCCTTCTCTAACCTTTCGAAACTCTGAATAAGAGTCTGGTTTTTAATAAAAAATATAGTTATAATTATTAATTCTCTTTTTGAATTTTGGACTGCCTCATCAAAATTCACTCAATTACTAGGTAGGATTCAAAAATAATAAAAAAGTTTTCGGTTTTCTATGTGAACTCCTGAAGATGGGCTCGTAACCAGAAAGATGTATAATAGAGCCTTGTTCATAAACAATTTGTATTTTATTTGTGAAACCTACCTGAATTTATATTTTTTTTAATTTAAATTTTATTAAATATATAGTGAAAGCAAAGGTTTAAGTATCTTTTTTAGGTGTCTTTTTTTGAAAAAAGATGGAAATTATTTCAAAAATCAACCCAGATCTAAAATATTAATAAATCCAGATCTAAAATATTAATAAAAACCTAAATACTGTTTTTATAGACCTAAATAAATTCATTTATTAATTTATTAAATATGTTTAACCTAGAACCTAAACCAGGCTTCTGCAACCTATGACCCGCGGGTCACCAACTGACCCATTTGATAATTTCAAGTGACCCACTTGAATTCCGTAAAAAAATCACCTATAATCTTCCAGCACTTTGCGATAATTGTGTTAGCATTTATTCATATATAAAGTACCATATTTTATAATGGAAAATAAAATAAATTTTTAAATAGTTTTGTTACCAGCCACAATTACACTACATCTCCCAGTTTTGTTGCTGCTCTTAGCATTGGTAGCGAGGAAAACCCGCTTTAGTCGGCGAATTTTTTAAAAACCCATTCATAAACTGTCCCAAATATTTAATTATAAACTTCGCAAATAAAAACCAAATATTTGAGAGGATTAAAGAAATTCCACTAACAACCAGAACAGTTCATCATCGGATTAAAAATATGCCCAAAATTAATGACGCACAGGACAAAAATGATTGTTTAGCCATGTAATTAGCATTGCATTCTATGATAGTACAGAAGTATATTAGTATGGCTAAGCTAGCGTTTATTTCAAAAATAAATATGGGTACTTTTATGTTTTGTTTAAGCAAAAGAATCCATAGTTATAAGTCATATATGGTACATATCATGCAAATTGTTATTATATATTCAATAGAATTTATCTTAAGATTTTAAAATGAAAAATACCCACTGACCCGAAAAGTCTTTTTAATTGTAATATTTTGGTGATTTTGACCCATAGTTAAAAAATGTTGCCGAAACCTGACCTAAACCATTCTCCCCGAACAAAAAAAATATATATAGTTATTATGTAAATAGTTTCGAACTTTGTTCACTAGGGCAGTCTTAGGGTTGAGGAAATTTATTTGATAAATATTCCACTATAAAATATAAATCTCATAAAAACCTAAATACTGTTTTTATAGACCTAAATAAAAGCAACAAATAATTTTTGAAATGGAAAAATTATTTATTTTGTTCTTTTTTTTTATTAGTATATTATTCCCTCTTTCTAATCCCAATTTGGATAAATAAAATTGAATAGGATAATAAATTTTAATTTAATTCTTTCCGCATTTGAAGCTTTTTTTTTAATTATGATTATTTTTTTGCCCAATGATTTTATATTAATTGAGAATTCTTGTTTCTCTATAATTATTTGCATATGTTGGATCATCCCCATGAGGGTTGTTTCACCCTTTTGCCTACTTCAAACTCATTTATACCCAAATTTAAATTAGAATGTGAAATGAATGTATTATCATTAATTCGCATTTGTTTAAATTAAGGCTCGTTGACCACCGATGAACCTCTCAACCCCCTTCCCCGGGGAGGGGGATAGCCTCATATCTTCAATCCCATCAAAGTATTGACAGCCCCCAAATGAATTGGATTTGAAAAAATATTCTTTTATTGTTTTCACTAAGCGTGTTTAAAATATTAATGCCCGGGGGCATCTTAAAATGGACGCATGGGGAATGCAACCCTTTAAATAAAACATCAGACAGGAATAAATAAAGAATACGAATTCACAATTCAAATATTCTGTCTTGTCAGTCATTTTGGTCAGGTCCGAATTATTTAGTTATAGTTTAAAAATAAAAATAAAAATAAATAAATAAATAGTCAGCTTTTTATTGCTCATAATTATTTTATTAGGATTTCTTTTTCAAAACTTAATTGAAAGATTTTTTTCTAATTGATAAAGATTTTAATCAACTTAGATAAATATAATAAATTATTAATAAGTTGTTGTAGGGAAATAAATGACAATAGCTTATGGAAGTATTTTTTATTTTATGCCAACGTTTCGTCAACTTTGTTGACTTCCTCAGAGCTCAAACAAATTAATCTCTTTGCATATTTGTCAATTTATAAATATTCATTCTTAGCAAACACATATAGGCACAGATTGAATATTTATAAATTGACAAATATGCAAAGAGATTAATTTGTTTAAGCCCTGAGGAAGTCAACAAAGTTGACGAAACTTTGGCATACTAGTAAAATAAAAAATACTTGCATAAGCAATTGTCCTTATTTCCCTACAACAACTCATTAATTTAATCGATAGACATAAATAATCAAAATAATAATAAATTATTATAAAATATATTTTTTGCTTATTATTATTATAATAATATTTTATAAATATCCGTTTTAATGTTGCTAAATAAAAACATATTTTTACTTTTACTTATATAAGCTTAAGTATTGTATTCTTCACTCATTTTGAGATATTTTATTTCAAGACGATAATAAATATTTAGTATCCTTTCATATCAATTCTAGGTGAATGTAACCGTTAGTTTTAATAATTAAAAAAAAAAAAATAGATTTATTGGTTTCCAAAAACCAAAAACTGGCCACAAATTTATCGCTTTGTACATGTGCTTGTAAGTTGATTTTGGCGTAAATTTTAAAGTAATAAAATATAAATCTTTGCAAGACTCGTTCCGCCCGTTTAGCAAATTTAGAACATTGGATCAACTGTCCTTTTGGGCCGCCCCTTCTGACATTTAATTAAGCATATTGAGCATATCATCATTAAATTTTGGAGAAAGTTTGTGTGTTATACATAATAACAGATAAAAATGATTTTATTAACCTCTATCTCAATTCCTCAAAAAACTAAAAATATTTTAATAAAAATTTAAGAATCGGGTTTTTGTTTTACAAAAACCACAATAAAAAAAGTATCAGAAATAATAGAAATCTCAAATTTGTTTTAAAATACTTTTAAATATATAGGCTATTAGATAATTAAAAATTTACTTGGATTTTAAACCAGATTCTTAAATTTTTATTAAAATATTTTTAGTTTTTTGAGGAATTGAGATAGGTTAATAAAATCATTTTTATCTGCTTTTAGGTATAACACACAAACTTTCTGCAAAATTTAATTTTGATATCTATAATAGTTTACAAGGAAAGCATTTTTAAAGTTGTGAGTGCAAGTTCGGAGGCTCAAATAGAGCCAAATTAAAGAAACTAAAAAATTTATAAACAATAAACTAACTATAAATAATAGAGCAAAAAAAATTTGCAGGTGTTATCAGGATAGTAATAGAATCATTTGTGCCAAGTTTCATCAAAATCTGAAGGGGTGGCTGTCATGACCGGGTGAACTGATATGGAATGACCCATCATTTAAATTCATTTTATGTTTTTAAGTTTATTATGTTAATAAATAATAGTTGCATGTAAATAAATTGCTAGATGTAGGCAGTACATTTGTACATTCTACATAGCATGTCCAAATGATGGAAGCCCCTGAAAGTTATGCATTCGTATTGACTCGAAAGCATAGGTTTATTCTATGTTTCGGGGGCTTATACGACGAAACCATTTTTTTTACTTTATTGCTTTTGCTAATACATTTTATTTCTTTTTGATCTAGTGAAGAAGATGTCTTTGTCCTTGGCTTATAGATGCACAAAGACTCCCTAGTGATCCTGAATTTCAAGTCTTCAGTGGTAAGCAAAATTATGTTTCTTTATTTTTATCTATTTTAAAAGTTTACTGATTTTTTTTCCTGAAAATAATTTACATAGTAAATCCTGACCCTCCATACAGCTGTTGCCAATAAAAAATAAAAAAATACTAAATTAAATACATTTTTAAATATTTACTTTTAGCAACGTATAATCTCTAGACTCCAGTGGGGAAAATTTACAAATGACTTCTTCCTTTTAGCAAGGCGAAATGATTTTAACTCTTTTTTCATGATTTCTAAGTAAGTGTATTTAGTTTATTGAAAGGTATAATAGATAAAAGCACAAATCAGCAAATAAATTTTCTAAAAAACAGTGAACAAAAGAAATGCCCCTGGCGTCTCATCTGAGACGCCGCACGACCACTCCAGTTTTTATATATTTTTTACATATAAGAATAAATTTCTTATTAATTATAACATATTTATACATTTTATACGTCTCCAATATCTAACAGTATTAACCTAGAATTTATATTTTATTCTTGTATCGATATTACCTAATGGAGAAATTTTCCCATAAACATAATTTTCCTGTTTGAAATGGACACATTCACTTGATTCTTGCATGTATGTGTAGAAAGTGGAGTGGATCAGTTCCATTTTACATTTTCTATGAGCTGTTGGAGGCGTATTTTTCGTTGGCGGCGTTTCGATGCCAGCCACGTGGATGCGGCCGCTCGTTTATCGTAAGCCACTGCCCCCAAAATGAGCGCAGTTCCCGAGTTCTATTGAGATTTACTGATCGTTACTCTGAAAATAAGATTACTTTCTTAAAACTTATGACCTGGATATGCTCTATACACGCCGTAAAAAGATTCGAATTAAAGGGAGAGAAATGTGGAGAATAAAAATATTATTAGGTTTTTTCTCCCCCTTTAACATTTTGATATACCATTTTGAAAAAGGATATAATATAGATAAGAACATTTTTATATCACTTATTCTATACTATATATCTTTTATTGTTTTTGATTAAATCCATTATTTTGTGTCTATTTTTATATCTGTATGTAGGTATATATTAATAATATAAGTTTTGTAATTTAGTTATAGGATAATAATCTTTATTCCTATCTAACTTGATAAGTTACCCAGGCAAATATTATATATTGGCCTCGAAGTGATCTGAATTCTATATTGCTATACTTAGTATAAAATCGACTTGCGCGACGTGGCCAATGTAATTTTTTTTAATTTTAAAGCCCACCAATAATTTGCGAAAATATATTAAAATTAGGAAATTTAAATTATTATTTCAAAACCCACTACGGAGTCCGGGGTGCGTAGACCCCTGGCCAACAAGTCGCCCGCCGAATTTTGGATATATACTTATACAGTGAAACACCTCAAATCCGAACCCCGGAAAATCCGAACTCAAAAAAGAGAAACTTATTTATTTAGTCATAAAACAATTATGTATTTATTCTACATTATAACCTTATTTTACATAATTAGTTGAAAAATTAACAAAGATGTACAGTTAGCATACCTAACAAAGTGTAAATGTGTCTACAAACTTATGTCATCCAGGATTGAAAACGGTAAAAGTTGGTTATTGAAATTCTTTAGGTTAATCACTTTGAAAAAACAATGAAATAATAATAGAAACACACAAAATATCACTTAATCTTTCACTTGATATCAGTTATCTTCAATTGTCGAAGCTGCTTTCGGCTAATCCGAACAGGCTATAGTCCCAATTAGTTCGGATTCAAGGAGTTTCACTGTATTATATATATTTATTGGTACGATTACTTCGATTGAGTTCATCCCAAAAATGTTTGGTTTATTTAAAAAAAAACATGATTTTTCTGCCTGGCCATGTTTTTTAAGATGAAATGAACGTCATGTTGTTTGAGTGGGAAAAGTACTATCTTATTGAACAGGAGACTCGGGGTCAGCCCCTACTTGCTGCAAATATTCCATCGGCTCTAAAAATCTCAAATACATATATAGTACATATATAAAAGCTGGGTAAATTAGGCGGAGAATAAACAGACCGAAAAGAAACTGTAAATTTTGCAGACAGCGTACTGAGTCTTCGACAAGTTTACTTTTTTCTTTAAACATTAAATTAAATAATTAATCTAAACTCAGAAATCGTGTCCAATATCACTGTTTTATCAAGAAATGTCTCTAGCATTTTTTTAATTTAATTGGAGTATTTCCAAATATCCAAGTTCTAAATTCGATTATCATCTGCAACCCCTCCCGCTGAGTCATCTGTCATCTGAGGATGATGGCGTCCATCCTATCTAGCTTATTGGAATCCTGCTGGGGTGTGTCTGTCTGTCTGCATGTCATTCATAATTTGTTGATTGGAAGCTATCAGCGAGGATTAAGGCGACAACAATAACAACTTGACCATGGAGAGAGAGAGATTCCAGCCCCACCAAAGAAAGAACAGAAAATGAAGAAAGTTCCTCCTTTTTGGAAGACAAGAAGTGAATGTGACAAGAAATATAGATTGTTTCCGTGTCTATTGTTCGAAACAACTGAGGGGACTTCAAACGCAGACAGCCATATCATATTTTATATGAGTGGACGAATTTTTTTCCATTTAATTATTGGTCACATATACATTAATATCCATTAAGTTAGAAGATGTAAATTAATATCAGTAAAAAATTTTAATGAGTAAATTCAAATGTTTCAAAGCGATATATGTAGTACTTCTTCTTTAGAAGTTATAGAAAATTAGTATAGATCTGTTCTAATTTCTAAGATGATATATTCCTATTGTAATTTATCTATTTTGGCCATGATCAATTTGAAATCTACGCCAGTGCAGTGCGAGAAATAATAAATAAATTGTATTGTAAATGAAATTCTCAGCATATTGGTGTGATAAAATAATTTTTAATTTACATCTTCCAACCAAATTTAACAATCAGAAAACACCAAGTCATTTTTAATAATATTTAATAAATTACAATATGTAGAATCCTAGTATTCTCTAATCCTAAATATAAATTGGTACTTACATATACCATATAGGAGAACAAAATAATGAAAAAACTCTGTATGCCGATACTCATAATACCACAAGAAAAGAAAATCTTAAAAATTTCCATCTAGTGTGTCAAATTGTTCATAATTCAAATGCGGCCAAGTTATTAGACTTTGGACTCTCTAACTTCGAAAACTTCTGCTTCAAAAATGCAGAAAAAAACTTTTTTTTAAGATTTTGAGATGTTTCCATGAGAAAATCCTAAACAAACAAAAATGTGATTTTCAATATTACTATAATTAAGAAATTCTGATTTTACTTAATTAAGTAACTAATTTGGCCTGGCCATATCATAGTCGATTTATATAGACTGTGAATACAGTTCAGTCAATAGCTTCGTAGTTTTATCGTTGTTCAATAAATTCTTATAAATTATAAATAATTTGAGATTTAAATACAAATTTATACTTTATTAATCCCTATAATTTATTTTCATCTAATTTAATAACTTGCCTTAAAGAGTAAAAGTAATTTTTGTTCTTCTTATTTTACTTTGATATTAAGTAATAGTCAGTGGCGATTTCTTATTTCACCATAGAAGGAAAAATTACCTCAGCTTATGAGTTTTCTTCTAGCAATTGGAGACACGTCGTGGTGGATTATTTGTTTCCGGCCCTAAGTGTATATTGATCTCAGCGCTCATGTGAGTGATTCTTCACACATGGAGGGGTCTTTGTTCAAATGACGTATTTCCGGGGTCCATCTTGGTATGACGGATGCAAGTAACGTAGGCCCTCGCCTGTCACTGTCGAGATTTGCCGCCCTTTAATAAATAACCCTGACATGCTAAGAAAAGTAAGCAAAGTGTTTTTCTCTATTATCAACTTTCTTATCATTTTTACTTGCGCGGATTTAAAAAGTGTTTGGGCTATCTCATTAAAAACCTTTACCAATTTCGAATCATTCTATAATTAATTAAATTACATAAATAATTAATAAAATGTTGTGTTTGGTAGGTAGGTAAGTAGGACGGGCGGAAACTTGACTTAGTTACATATAGATGGCAGTGGTACCGCTTGAATCTTTGGTCAAGACGATTGGCACATTTTTTAAAAAGCCCGGAACAAGACGCTCCCCCCCAGATGCTAGGTGACACCGGGCCGAAGACCCGGTCGTCAGCTAGTATTACATAAATTTGTGTTATTTGTCTGCCTTCTGAGCGAGTCGAAATAATGAATTGACTCGAAAATTTTCAATTTTGGTTTTGCTTATTCGTATTTATAATTATAGTTCTATGCATGATTATTTTTGTATATTTGTATGTTTTTATTTCAATATCCACAATCTCTCATACTACAGGCAAGCTTGGTTTTCTATTCTGATCCAGACGCTATTTTACGATCATATAACATCTTTCGCTTTTCTATATATAATATAATGGCTTAAAAAATTTTCTGTTCCGAAAATGATTCGCACCTGTGAAAATGGGCATGAAAGCATTCTCTTGCCATCCTGGATGCAATATGCAATTCATATGCAATAAAAGTAATATAGAAGTACTGTTTTATCTTGATTCTAGATCAAACAAACAAACAAAAATAATCATAATACGTATAATATATTATGTATTATATTTTTGACTTTCTAGCTTCAGAGCTTGAATTCGCCCTACCTTTCTAATTATCATATACCTACCTAAATTTCTTGAATAAATGTCACCCCTATCGCGATTTTGCCAATATTTTCTAAAATTCACGACCAATCAAATTCAGTTATTTTTCCCTCTTTTTTTAAAAGGGCCTCCACATCTCCCCTTATGGCACTCCGATACACACCTCAGGATCCGGTTGAGTGGCTCAGGGGTGTGTCACAGCAGAACGGTGTGAAACCTTAGTAAGCTGCGGCCAAAAAGAAAATAATAAAAAAAAAGGAATACCACATGTCGTCCAAATTATAAAAACAAATAAACAAATAAATAAATACACTGGGAAAAATAAATAAATAAATGAATAAAATAAAATAAAAAAATAAATTAAACATTGCTAAGGAAATAATGGTTTTATTTGAAGAATTTTTTCTCACAATTTTATTTTCACTGGCTTGGGAGACACTCTAGTTATATAAAAACCATGTAAAATAGGTTCGTTGACACTTTTCTACACCGTTAGTAAAAAAAAACAATCTAATTCTACCCAATGAGCTATTTACAGGAATAGCTCATACCATATGATAATTTTTTTTTTTTTTATTATCGACCCCAAGTAAATCCTAATAGAAGAAATGAAAATTAAAATAAACAAGAATAAAACCAAGGTCCTAGTATGTACAAAAAAAGAACAAACGAGACAGGAATGCATCAAAATTAACCAAGAAAACCTAGAAGGAGTTAAGGACATGGGATGGGAGGAGCGAAAACGAAATTAAATCCAGAATTGCCCAAGCAAAAATGGGGTTTAATTCAAAACAAAAACTACTATGCTCCTCCTCAATCAGCTTAGAAAACAGGAAGATGCTATTGAAGACATATGTATGGAGCATAGCCTTGTACGGGTGTGAAACCTGGACAATTAGAGAAGCCGAGAGAAAGAGATTAGAGGCTTTCGAAATGTGGTGCTACAGAAGAATGATGAATATCAAAATGGATGGATAAAATTATAATTGAAGAAGTTCTTGGAAGAATCGGAGAAAGAAGATCCTTGTGGAAGTGTCTGAAGAAAAGAAGAGGTCAGATGATGGGGCACACACTGAGACATTGGGGACTGCTTAGGGATATCTTGGAGGGGAGGTGGGAAAGAAAAGGGGAAGGGGAAGGCCCAGATTAGAATATTTCAACCAAATAATTGGGGATATGGGATGCCAGACATTTAGAGAGGTCAAAGAGCTGGCGGGGGAGAGAGTCGAGTGGAGACGGACTGTTGCATCAAACCAGTCTTAGGACTGTATATACTATATAAATATAAATAATAATAGGCAACTTTTCATTTGCCCTTTGCCCAATCATAAATAAAAAAGAGATCACTTCATTTTATTATCCCCTGCGACCCGTATTTGGCTTTTATGTGAACTTTATAAAAAAATATTATTTCCTTTAAACTTTTTTGCACCGCCCCCTCCCAAAAATGTATTCCGATGGGTAATGAATCATGAAATTTTTTTCTCGGATAATAAGCCAATTTCTATTGAGGCTCTAATTGGTTCATATCTTATGTTTAGGAACCCCTGCTCGTTTACTCTTTGACATGGAAAATTGTCCCCTTCCCCTCGCCAAGGTCCCAGCCTAGTAATTAGACTGAGATTAATAAGATTGGATTTCTCCTAAATAGGGAATTTAGGTATATATTCGAATGCTATATTTTTATACCCCATTAATTTGCTTCATATTTATAACAATTATATTGGGGAGTTGAACCAATACTTTAAAATTTGAGAAAAAAAACTGTAAACTCTGTACACTTTCAGCCAAATTTAGTGCCTTGGCAATTTTTTGTCAGCAATTGTTTTGATCTAAATTAACGGGTTTATTTTTTATAAGTGCAACCTACCAAAAAATAACACCAAATATGTATATTAGGTTAAAAATAAAATAAAATGAGAGAGTCTTCTGTTTTTAAATAAAATAATTTTTAATTATTTCTAGAGACTATAGTTTCGAAGGCATTGCCTTCATCATCAGTCTATCACAAATATTTCAAATTAGTTACAAATTAAGATTTATACATAGAAAATTTTGAAAAATATATAATGTCTTTTTCTTCTTCATGTTTCTTCTTAAGAGATTAGAATATGTATATAATGTGTATAATTTGAAACAAGTGGGTATTTTTAATTTTGAAAAAATATACATTAGTATTCTTCCAAAGTTCAATCATGTACTATTGAAAGTGAAATGATGAAATAAATAAATTCAATGGCTAAATATGGAGTATTGGGATTGTTGTTGAATATGTTAAATACTCTATATGTCATGGTTTTGGCCAAATAGCAATTTTCGAACTTGGGTTTAACTTGCGAAGGGCCCTTCTGACATGTAATCAATCATATGTAACTTCTTACTTGATATATTATTGGGCATTTAAATTGATTTTTTCTTAGAAATATAAATTTTCCGCATAATTTTTTATCCGATTTTCTAATTAAAAAAAAAAACAATAATAATAATAATGCTAATCAAATGAAGAGAAAAATTGGCTGCTTTATTGATGTTTTATTAGTTCCATGGAATAAATATAATTGTTTTATTATAAAGTCTTTTTTTTCTACCCCTTGGCCTCGGGAACTATAAAGTCTTAAATAGATATAATTTAAAATTCTATTAAACTGCAATATACACTCATAACAAATAAGATGAAACAAATATTTAAAAATCTATTAAAAATCCACTTGTTATCATTAAGGCGAAAATAAAAAAAAAGTTATATTATAATTATGTAGGTATTATTATAGATAAGAAGACTTGAAAATTACAATTATTATTCATTTTCCTAGACACAAAGGTATATACAATCTATTTATAAAAAATTCTCTTATTCTCAAGCTTGAGTTGTTTATCATACAAGAATTTAGTGTTTTTGATTTTAAGTCGATTCTTCCACGTTTTCAGTAGAGGTTGCCATTAATCGTCAAAACATCAAAAATGGAATGCAATGTTATTCCTCTAGTATTAGATAAGAATCGATCGTTATTTTTGATTTTAAGTCGATTCCTCCATGACTTCAGCAATGGTTACCAATAATAATCAAAGGGTCAAAAATCTAATATAGAATTCTTTTTCCTCAAGTATTAGATGAGAATCGATTGCTATTTTTGATTTTTTAACCGACTTCAAAAAAAGGAGGAGGTTCTCTATTCGATTGAATTTTTTTTTTTTTTTTTTTTTTTTTTTTTTTTTTTGTGCCTATGTTACCTCATATCTCCGCCAATTGTCAACCGATTTTGAAAATTTTTTTTGCATTGAGTCCAGTCTAGCTTCCGATTGGTCCCATTTTTTTTTCGAATTTTTTTCATAGGTATTAGACCTTTTTATTAGGCTTTATTAGGTTTGTTTAGACCTAACCTCTTTGTTTATGAACCGATTTCGATGGTTCTTTTTTTATCCGAAAGGGGGTGTCTTAGGGATGGTGTCATATTAATTTGGTCAAGTTCTGATGATATAATCACTATTAATAACATCACTAAAAAGAGAAAAATAAAAATTTTTAAGAAAAAAATAAAAACCGACTTCAAAAAATTAAATGCAACAAATATAAAAATACACTAAAAGGTATAAAATAATTATTATCTCATTTAGTTACAACTAAACGACGAAATATTAACACGAAATTACTTTTTGAAGTTGGTGCCAAACATATACCTTTTATGAATCGCACTCGACGGATCTTACTTAGTACGTTTGGCGGGTACGCTCGCTTATAGGTATAGTTTGTTTGGCACCGACTTTAAAAAGTAATTTCGTGTTAATATTTCGTCGTTTAGTTGTAACTAAATGAGATAATAATTATTTTATACCTTTTAGTGTATTTTTATATTTGTTGCATTTAATTTTTTGAAGTCGGTTTTATTTTTTCTTAAAAATTTTTAAGTCGATTCCTCCATGTCTTCACCAATGGCTACCAATAAAACCGAAACGTCAAAAATCGAATGTAGAATGGTTATTTCTCGACTGTTAAATGATAATCGATCATTATTTTTGAATTGAAGTCAACATTAACTGCAAATTGGAAGTGATATCTGATTAATAATAAAGAAATAAACATATTAATATTTCAAATGAATTTGGATAAAGTTTACCAACGATCCGTTGCAGTTTATTTTTTTAATTTTTGTTTTTAAATGTACTTTAAAATAAATAGATAGTTTTTTTAATCTTTGTTGCATTATTAAATTCTTCTTCAACGATAATGTGGTTAGAACTATTGAGAATGAATGACACTCAAAAATCTTAAAAACAGGGCCGCCAACACTTTTTTTTGCTCGTTTAGTTCTTTTATTGTCTGGCAGGCTATGTTGGCTAACCTGATTTTTTTTTAGTTTTTCCTGATTTTTTCAATTTTCCGGGCAACTTTTCCAATTTTTTTTTACGTATTAATCTGAATTGGACTATTACGAAGATTTTAAAAACAAAATTAGCCAAATCGGTCCAGGCATTTGAGAGATCTGCGCTTACAAAGAAACAGAAATTCATTTTTATTATATAGAAAATATATTAAATATAATTATATAATTATACAACTCGAACCAGGGCGGGGGGAATTATATAAGCCGAATCACTCGCTGTGTTGAAGGCACGCCAAATTTTTTTGTTTCTATAATGTAATTTTCATGTAGAATAGAATTCCAATCTATATTTTAAATTTTCAAATTTCCTTTTTTTTTGAAAATCTCTATTAAGATAAGGCCAAGTTGAATACATCTAGAGACAATTTTCTCAAATACAAAAAAATCAAAAACAAAAAAAATGAAATATATTTTTCATCTTCTATATCATTTTTTTATATACCTATATACTTATATATATTTAGAAAAATTGACATCATAGATCTTTTTCTTTCATTTCCTATGATTCTCTTGTCATCCTTTTTTTTTACTCCATTTTCCCCTATTTTACTGTACATATATACGCTTTCTTTCACCCTATCTTTCATTATTTATTTTCACGGATAAAAAACTCATGCGCTATTTTTTGCTAAACTTACTTGAATTTTTTTTTTTTAATTTATAAAATAAAATCTTCTATAAGGATTTCATCATTTCTTTACTTTAATAAATTTTAAAATAAATAACATACTAATACAGCACTTTTCAACTGCTTCTGTTCAGGATACTTTTGATACCACAGACTTGTATGTTTGTTCCGTAATTTAAATGAGATAAGCAGCGATAATTTCTTCATTAATATCTTCATTACCAAATTATACTTTGTATTATTAGGCTTTATGGATTAAATTTGTTATTTTAACTTTAAATCTTCTTCGATTTTCAGAGTTAAGGGATGGACTGATGATTTTAATCACCCTGTATATCTTCAAAAACTGTTTCATTTTAAATTCAAAGTTTTAAAATTGTGGTTCTTCAACTCATGAAACCCACGGATAATTAGATTAACCATTTAATCTGAAGATTTGATAATTTTGTATTTTCGAACCTTCCACGTTTTAGGTCTTCATTAAATATTCACACACCTTAAGGGAGTTCACCTGAAAAATTTCTGCTTTATGGATTCCCTATGTTTTGGGATTTTTTAATTTTAATTATTTTTTTATTATTATTTAATATTTACCATAACGTTTGATTAATATATAATTAAGTTAACTCTAGGTAAATATAAAATCTATTTGGCTTCAGGATAAAAGCTGAATTGTCGTGCAAAATAAACCTAGAGATTTTTCATTTTTTTTTTCATTTAAAATAGATGGTCGACAGAATCTCCTAAGTTTTTAGAACGACCACCAAAGCCTTAATAAATAAATAAAAAAATCGATGAAAAAAAATTAAAACTTTTTCAAGACTGTACAATTCTCTCATATTTTAATGATTATCAATTATTATTTCGTCATTGAACGGCGGAAAGTTGAAACTATGAATCGTTCTCCACAAACTCTGGTGTTCCCCAAGGCTCCGTAATCTCCTCCAGGCTCTTCCTAATTTATATAAACGACCTTATTGATCAAACGGCAAACCCCACTCATTGTTACGCCGACGATAGCACTCTACACGGCAAACCCTCACTCCCGAATAATCGAATCAATGTTGCCTCCTCAATTACTCTCGACCTAGACAAACTGAATAAATGGGGCTCTCAAAATTTAGTTAACTTTAATTCAAACAAGACTCAATGTTGTCTAATTTCTAGGCGCGAAAATAAAGATTTCCCTGATATTCACTTCGATTCGAATACCCTGAAAATGTGTGACAGCCTATCCATGTTGGGCGTCTCTGTCGCATCTGACCTGTCTTGGAATGAACACATCTCCTCTGGCGAAATCTGCAGCAAGGAAGATTGGCTTCTTATTCAGGTCCAAGCGATTTTACAAACCCCCACAACTTCTCACCATCTACAAGGCCCAAATCCGCCCCTGTCTCGAATACGGCTCTCATCTATGGAGAGGAGCCTCAAAATATTCTCTTGCTACCCTTGATGCAATTCAGAAACGAGCCGTCAGGCTCATTGACGATTCTACCCTCACCGACTCCCTCGACTCGCTGGCTCATCGAAGAAATGTCTCTGTCCTTTCCCTTTTCTATAGATACTATCGCGGCAGGTGCTCTGATGAGATAAAATCAATAATTCCCCCAAAGCATGCTTTGCACGTAGCACGCGTTTTGCCGACTCCCAACACTCTTTCGCGGTCAAATTAGAAAAGTGCCGGACCACTTCATTCGCCAATACATATATCCCCATGACTTCAAGGAACTGGAACTCCCTCCCATCCTTCATCTTTCCTAGCACTTATAATCTTCAAACCTTCAAAACCGGAGTGCATAGACACCTACGTCTACACCCTCTCACTTAATCAACTTTCCCTTCTCTTCGGTAATGCAAGGGTCTTTCGAGATCCATAGGGGCTGCATCTTTACTGGAACACCCCTTCTTGCATTCGATTGCATTAAAAAAAAAAAAAAAAAAACTAAGCACGAACGTGGAGCTTATTAATACAAATTTTAGCTCATTATATTTTTACGATAGCTTTTCATCTAAATATTTCTATTTTATTGAAAATAATGGAAGGCAGCCCAGGGGTAGTGATGAAAGAAAAAATTAACACGTATCAAAATAAGGCGTAAATTATTGGATTTCTTCCTCATTTACCTTCAATCCGAGGGATGAACCGCGACTGGAATTATGTGTACACTGTCTTTGGAATTATTTGGAATTACTTTGGAATTCATTAAATAATCTATTGTCATCCTTTGTCTTCTACTTGGAAATGAAAGTGGAAGTATAAGTAGGTGTACACCACACGATTTTAGGTCGCGGTTCACCCTCGCTTCGAACCGACGTTTCGGAGTATTCTTCCCTCCTTCTTCAGGGTTTGAAGGGGTCAAGTATCCTCAGAAACTTTGGTTTGAAGGTAAAAGAGGAAGGAATCCAATAGTGTTAATTTTTCCTTTCCTCACTACCCCTGTCTGCCTTCCATTACTTTCAATTAAAAGTTCTACCAGTACGTCTCTCTTCGTGCAAATAAATGTCTATTTTATTCTGATTTTTTCCATTTTTCAACCGGAATCAATTGTTGTCGACGTTTTGAAATAAAAATAATATTCATAATATTCAATTTATCGTCAATGAGAAAATGAGAGAGTAAAAAAAAATATTTCTATTGTTTGTTTCTCTAGAGAGATATAAGTATATTGCGTTTTTGTTTCTGTTTAGCTGTAAATGTAATGTAATCGAATTGAAAGAGATGTGCCCAATGAATAAAACATACAACTGAAATAAATATTCCCTTAAAAAAGTAGAAAATCTTTTTCGAATCAGACTTTGGGTTGGATGTTTTCTTTTTCTCTCTTCTGTTTGTTTCCAACAGTTCAAATGTTTTAATTTTCTTTAATAGAAACAGAGGTTCAATATATGAACTACAGAATTAAGAATGAAGAATATTGAAGTACGTATTCTTACAAAATATAATATATTGGGCGGAATTATAAACCGACTTCAAAAAAGGAGAAGTTTCTCAATTCGACTGATTTTTTTTTTTTATGTGTATCTAAGTTACCTGATATCTTCGCCAATTGTGAACCGATTTTGATGATTTTTTTGCATTGGGTTCAACATAATCTCCGATTGGTCCCGTTTTTTTTTCATTGGTATTGGACCTTTTTTGTTATGTTTGTTCACGCATAACTTCTTTCACAAAGAGAAACAAAGAGATTGTCCTCTGCTTGATGCAAATAAACATACAGACATATATATCGAGATGATATATTATTTATATTTATATTTAATAAATAAATATATATATATATATATATATATATATATATATATATATACAGATATATCATCTCGATATATATGTGTGTATGTTTATTTGCATCAAGCAGAGGACAACCTCTTTGTTTCTTTTTTTTTTTAATGCAATCGAATGCAAGAAGGGGTGCACCAGTAAAGATGTAGCCCCTATGGATCTCGAAAGACCCTTGCATTACCGAAGAGAAGGGAAAGTTGATTAAGAGAGAGGATGTAGACGCAGGTGTCTATGCACCCTGGTTTTGAAGGTTTGAAGATCATAGGTGCTGGGAAAGATAGAGGCTGGGAGAGAGTTCCAGTTCCTTGAAGTCATGGGGATATATGTATTCGCGAATGAAGTGGTCCGGCACTTTTCCAATTTGACAGCGAAAGAGTGTTGGGAGTCGGCAAAACGTGTGCTGCGTGCAAAGCATGCTTTGGGGGAATTATTGATTTTATCTCGTCAGAGCACCTGCCGTGATAGTATCTATAGAAAAGGGAAAGGGCAGAGACATCTCTTCGATGAGCTAGCGAAGTCGAGGGAGTCGGTGAGGGTAGAATCGTCAATTAGCCTGACGGCTCGTTTCTTATTAATATAATGATGCTAGACCGGTTTTATTATATTTTAAACAATTTTCGATGCTTCTTTGTTTCTCTTTGTGAATCAACAACTCTGCTTCTCTCGGCAAAACAAAAACTTTTCATAACTTCTTCGTTTATGAACCGATTGTAATGATTCTTTCTGCGTTTGGATCAGTATAGCTCCAAGATAGTCAAGATACCTAACTATTTATTTATTCATTTATTTTATGTATGTTCAGCGAGAACTTTTTGCCACGTTGAACGATTTCGATGATTCTTTTTTATTGGAAAGGGGGTACCTTAGGGCTGGTCCCATATTAATTTGGTCAAGTTCTGATGATGTGATCAATAACGAAATAATGTAAGTCTCCAATTCTTTTGAGAAAATAATCGAAATTATAATAAATAAAATCTTTTATATAAATAAAGTAAACAAAAAAGCGATCTTTAAACGTTCATTTAAAACCCGAAAACGTTTCAAGAGAATTTCTATATTTATGAGTTGAATTTTATTATCATTTTCTTGGATGATGAGATTGGGAGAAAGGGTGGGTGTCGAGAGAGACCAATCGACTTGATTGGGGAATAATGGAATTGAAATAATTATCGGAAAAGAGGTTTTTTTATCTAATTAGATTTTTCCTCTTATTAAAGACAAGGACTAAAGATGAATAAGGACACTCGATGGTGGAGAAGTAATCTCCGGAATCGAAGCAAAAATACAATGTATACATTAATTAATGTAAAATAATTGGTTTAATATCATTTTCTTATTCATTCGCCCGACGCTTTCTCTTACGAGATGCATGCAAGGTATTATATTAAGTCACTATTAATAACATCACTAAAAAGAGAAAATAAAAATATTTTTATAAAAAAAATAAAACCGACTTCAAAAAAATTAAATGCAACAAATAAAATAATTACAACTCAAAAATAAAATAAAATGCACTAAAAGGTATAAAATAATTATCTAATTTAGTTACAACTAAACGACGAAATATTAACATGAAATCTCTTTTTTAAGTCGGTGCAAAACAAACTATATAAGCGAGTGTACACCCCAAACTTACTAAGGGCCGGTTGTATGTCGCACTTTCAGTGCCTGTCATCTGATTGGCCACCCCAGTCCCTCCATTTACCTTCTACCGTTTGTTAGTGGTAAAAAGCATTTACTTTGCGACATACAACCGGCCCTTAGTAAGATCCGTCGAGTTCGATTCATAAAATGTATATTTTTGGCACCGACTTCAAAAGGTGATTTCATATTAATATTTCATCTTTTAGTTGTGACTAAATTAGATAATTATTTTATACCTTTTAGTGAATTTTATATGATTTTTGAGTTCTTATTATTTTATATTTTCCATAATATACCTAAAGGATATAAAATTTAACAGTGTTTCCATCTTAACTATATAATAATTGTTAAAAACACATACATCTATTATATATTATATCAAATTAAGGTTTTGTCTGTACATTGGTCCAAATCGTTTCAAATTTTGGATGCACACGTTTCATTCAAATTTATCAAAGAAAACACCTTCAAAAAAATTTCTGTCTGTCTGTTTTCTGTCTGTCCACGCAATTTCATTACTACTTGGCATAAAAACGGCTGTAGATATTCTAATAAAATTTTGTATTTGGATCAGATGTCTTCTAACTTAAAATCTAAGCTACAGAATATTTTAATATTTTGACCCCAAAAGGGGTTTTTGGAGGATCAATAATGGAAATTATAAAATAGCACCTATACCTACTATTAACTCTATGGCAAATTCTGTCAGAAGCCAAGTTGTAGAGGATGTGATTTCTGACAATTTTTGTTTAAAAAAATTCTCCAAAAACCCACCTAAAAGGGAGGAGGGTCAAAGAATGAAAATTCTACCCCTTCAACCAAAGTCAACCTAAATTTGTATACATAATCTGTAGGCCCCCAGAAGACTAGAAATTCAAAAACAAACCACCCACAATGGGGGAGAGGGCACAAAATTAGCAGCTAGTATAGCTATATAATTGTAAAATAACTTTTGCAACAGAAAATTTACATCTAAAATGTAAAATTGCGAAATAACTAAAACAAAAAAGTATATAATTACTGTCGTGATTGTTTTTTTTTACTATTTACTTAGTGCACTTTTTAAATTTATTTTACTTAAGATATTCTTAATTCACTTTTCATTAAGAACGTAACTAATTTCCTTTATCTGTATCCATAATGGCTAGAATTATTTTTGAATGAGCCAAAAATGCGATTTTTTTGTCTCTTTTTCTTCTTCTTTTGCTGACAAGATTGTACCCCGTTTTTCACCAAGGGATATTTTTTTCTTTTTATAACATATGGCGGGAACAATCGAAATTACTTTCCAATGTAAATGTTGAGCAAAAAATGCGACGCGAGCTTCTTCTTTTTTAAACTGCTGCCAAGACCATTAACGATAATTAAAATTTGTCCTCTCGGGTTCCCACACATACACTCCAATGATAAGACATGTATCCACTGGTAGAGCGTTTTCGGTAATGACAATTTTTTCACCCTTAGGAAAAAGTAGTCAATTGGTCATTAAATAAAAAGTAAAAAAAAATATATTGAAGAGAGTAGGAGGAAAACAACCTGCAAGTAGAAAGTAACAAGACGAGATGCGTTGCTTAATCGATTTTTCAAAAGAAAAAAAATGTTTTTTACTTACTTCTCTATATAAAGTAATCACTGGTTATGTAATCGATTAAAAAAAAAAAATCAAAAGATTTCAAATATAATTGAAAAGATTTTATTTTGCCGAGAGAAGTAGAGTTGTTGATTCATAAAGAGAAATCAATAAGGTTGTTCTCTGCTTGATTCAAATAAACATAATATCGTCGATGTAATTTTAATACTTCATAGTCCCAAAATTGGACCTTTTAGATGAACCTTAAAGATGACCTTAAAGATGAAAAATTTTCTCTATCACGTGATGCTTGAAATTCAGATGGAACAAATGGCTTATTTTTTCTGAGAGTGCCAACTGACAACGTTAGTCAATTTTTCTTCAACAACTCTTTGGCATGGATATAATCTCTGAAGAAATTATAAACTGAATTATTCCCAGCATTATTTGAAATATAACAATTCAGGGTGTTTAGAAAAAGGCTTCCAAGACTTCAGGGCGTGATTCCCCACATAATCTTCAAACCTTCAAAACCGGAGTGCATAGACACCTACGTCTACACCCTCTCACTTAATCAACTTTCCCTTCTCTTCGGTAATGCAAGGGTCTTTCGAGATCCATAGGAGCTGCATCTTTACTGGTGCACCCTTCTTGCATTCGATTGCATTAAAAAAAATCAAAATTAGATGAAAAGTTCCAATAAACATAGAATCAAAAAGGCTTCGTTTTCTGTCTGTTAGCCATTATATTTTTTAAGATAACGTGGATGTAGATATCTTTATGAAATATGAATACACATGTACGTTTACTACATTAACTACTATTTAAAAAAGTGGCTAAATTTTATCTTGAAAATTTTCAAAATGGCGGCCATATAAATTCTTTAATTGTGAATAAGTTTTTAATCATTCATTTTATTAAAATTATTATTATTAGATATAATGTTACCATTTTTATTATGAACAATATGACACCTTATTTTTTAAGATCCGTTAAAAAATAAAAAAGTTAAGACAACATTTGTGTAAGCCTAATTACGGACTGAATTTTGAGACCGACTTCATTGTTTCTATTTTCCTACAAATTTTGTCATAACTTCGTTATTTTTAATTGGACTTGAAAAATGCATAGTTTTTACTCAGATTTTAGGTTTACCTTTAAGAAAATGTTCGCGACAAAAAAAAGCATGTTTGGAAAAATCTTGACTTATCTGGTTTTTGAAATTACCGATTCAAATATAATAAATTGATATTTTATGCATTTCTATGCATATTACATATTATATGGGTCGATTAGACCCAGACAGGTAAAATGTCACTTTTTTCTAGGGTAAAAAAATTACTTCTACAAGTCTTAAAATGTTACAAACTAATTAAATACATCTATTTGAAGAATACGTAAAATATAAGAGATCAGAATTAAAATCCATCAGAGCTATCATCAAATAAATTTTAGAAATGGGTCGATTAAACTTTTGTCAAATATTTTGTTATTAGTAAATCTAACATTATATCATTATAACGTTTCGATAACGCAGCATTGATTTTTAATTAATTTTAACTCTTGATCCTGAATAATTTCCTGGATCAAAACACATTCGTGCACCATTTTGTGATAACGGATATCTGTCTACGAAATGTTGATTTTCATATCTGGTTTAAGGCCTTTAGTAATTCATCCTTAATCTCTTCTAGCAACTCTATATGGAATTCATTTGGTATCTTTTTTGTTCCCGGTGCCTTTTTATTTTTTATTTTTTTAGAATTGTGTTTAATTCTTCTTTTTTTATGCCCCCATTTAATTCACTTTCCTGAACCGTCTCATTCTATTTCAGGGTTAGGATTTGGATAGTGTATTTTTCATTATATTCTAAAAGTTCCTTAAAATTTTGTATACATTTATCTTTTATTTTCCCGCCTTTTTTATGTTTTGATTCTGAATTTTTTAATTGATTTCCAAAATTCTTTGAGGTTTTTGCATTTCCAATTTCTTTCCGCTAATGAAAAATTTCCACAAGCACTTGTGTTTTTTGTAAATGACTCCTTACAGGCGAGTATGGAAATATTCTAGATTCTAGAATATTCTTAAATGTGTTGAATTTTTTTTATAAATTGGTACAAAAAAAATAAATAATAAATTTTATATATTTAACGAATTCTCTAAGCATGACCCCTATGTGACCAATCAGAATTGTCCTACTAATTTAACGCAATTTATAAGAATAGCCACTGTCTAATCAGATCGTTTGGATCATATATATGGTACATACTTTTCTTTATATATTGATATAGATATAGATTTCCATGTAAAAAATCATACACGACTGGTTTCCACCCTTCATAACCTCTTAGCTAAAACCAAATTCTTGAACTTTTCTACAATTATATCACCCTAAAATTCCTTTTAGAGTGCAAGTGTTGGTTTATTAATGTTGCCATCTTATTGCATTTTCATTGTTGAAAAACATATAATTAAAACACTCGTCATTAAGACTACTAAAAATATTATTGAACCAGTAACATCTTTTCAAGATCCGACAAAGGCATTTTTTCTGAAAGTTATCTGTCTGGCTGTCGGACGGTAGTTTGTACTTTGTATTACAAACAAACCTCCCAAGTTTGTCTCTAATTGTCACTTGTAAGCGATGTTTTTAAAACGTTTTCTTTACTTAAATGAGATCCGTACTTTGTCCCTAAGCAAAAACAATTTAATCCCATAATTCGTCTGGGTTGGTTTGCGCCTTTAGAGTTTTGTTAAAGAGGCATTTTATATGCGCTCATTGAGAGGCAGCAAAGGTAGAAGCCTCGGTTGGGAAAAAATATGAAACTAGTGTGATGTGTGGTCATTAAACAAGGGACAACCGAACGATAGATTGGCCCGGGTTGTCTCGTCGCTCGTTGTTGTCGGCCAATTGGCATGCAAGTCGTGATAATTACTTGTTCTTTTTGTACCAGAGTCTGTTCTGCTATTAAAACAGAGAGACCTGGAGGCATCCCAACGAATGCTAAAAAGATTTGAAGAAATTTATAAATAGTTTTTTTATCCTGTTTTCAGTGAAAATTTATTATCTTCATTTCTTCTTAAAAGTATATTCGTTGAATATAAAGTTTTCGCACAAGCAATGAATGTTTATTAACCGAAAAGAATTAGTTCGGCTAATTAAAAGCGTTTCAGTTGAGTTGCTGGAAGATTTTAGATTTAGAAAATCACATTCCTTCAACATGTCAAAAAGCAATTTGTAAAATACACAATAACGAGTCTACATAATATTAAGAATCTTTCAAATACCTAAGCTTGTTTTCTGGTTAATTGGGTCTTTACCGGGCCCGCAGAGGGTACTTGGGCCTCGGGGCCGCATCTTATCACATAAAAATATTTGTAAAAGTAAATTTTAATTTTTGAATCAAACTCACTATTTGTTTTTTCGAAATATATAAAATATTTAGAAGAATACAAAAGATCATAATAAGCTTTCAAATAGCTTGTTTTATCATTGGTTTTTGTTCAGAGAGAATATCTTGATTGGAGGACAATTTAAAACTCTAAATTCCAAGTTGACCTCACATACCGAGTGTTAACTATATAATATACATATATATAATATAATTGATGATGATTAACAGAATTAACAACATTTTTAATCGTTATATGGAGAGTTATCCAATAGTTTTAACCGAGGGGTGATCCGCGATTGGAAGTAGGTGTAAACCTCTTTGGAAGTATTTTGAAAGTACTTGGAAATATTTGAAAGTACTTGTAAATATTTGGAAGTACTTGTAAATATGTGAAAGTGCTTCCAAATATTTTGAAGTGCTTGGAAATACTTGGAAGTACTTGGAAATATTTGGAATTACTTTGAAATATTTGGAAGTACTCGGAAATATTTGGAAGTACAAGCGGAAGTAGGTGTACAGGATATTTAGTCGCGGTTCACCCCTAGGTTTTAACTAATAAACTGAAATCAGATAAGAAGATTCTATTAATTTGGTGCACATTTTTGCCAACTTTCAAATTTCTAGCTCAAATTTTTCAATGATAAAAATTATCAAATTATCACAATTCACATTTGAAAATTACTTTTATTAAATCTTCTTTAGAAGCACTGATATAAAAATGTTAATATTATAAAAGCTTGTATTCTATTACCGATGAAAAAGTACGTTTCCAATATTCGATAGATTTGATCTTACTTATTGTAGCAATTAAAATTTAAAGAAGACAAAAGTCCAAATGAGAAACAGCTCTGTTTTTGCCTTTTTTGATAAAAATAAACACACGCATACACACAATTTGGTTCCTATTGAAAGACCTTGGAGCTGATTCGCTGTCCCTGTCCGAGTAAAAAAGTCTTGATGGATGAATGAATGGGTCACATTTCAACGCATGTCTCGGGAAAGATGTCTGTCCGAATGCTGGTCCACAAAAACCAGCCGAAATTGTAGCCTAATTTCAAATTGAAATTGTCACATGCTTGACATTGACCATGAGGTCTTTATAAAATTAAAAATGTTTCCAAGCGAATAAGCCAAAAACAAGAGAAATAAAAAATCTACTGTGCGCTATTTTAGAAGTGTTTATTTGTTCCAGTTAATTATATTCTAGTATGTATATAGTATATATATAAATATATATATGGGTCATTTTCTATGTCAATTCAGCGAGGTTTTGTTGGTGACCCATTTCGATTTTTTTGATTTTCTGACATTCAAAATATTCATAACATAACTTTGACAAAAATAAAGATATTGTAACTTTATAGGCGGTCATTTTTTTCATTTTTCAATGTACTTTTTGAAAAAAAATTTCAAAAATTGGGAAAAAAGTTAATTAATTTAAAATAAACTGATGAGGCCATCCACATGACCTTACCATACACTTGGCCCCTCTCTTATATTTAATATTTAATAAAATCATTTACAATCATTTAGGCGGGGAGGGTCAAAAATGGAAATCTAGACCCTTGGATCAAACTTAACCAAATATTGTATACACAATCAGTGGGCCCCCAGAAGACTAAAAGAGCAAATTTGAGCATGTACGTATTAACAGCTATTTTGACAAAACAGTTAATATCTAGGAAAATATAATTTTTCTTTGTTCACTTATTAGGGCTTTTTGTACACCAAAACGCCATGGTTTCGCGGGCTGCCGCTGCGCACATTTTGGGAACCTCTGGTCTAAAGGAAAATATTTTGTTTCTCCAAGAACAGCAGAGTTGTTGATTCATAAAGAGAAATCAAAGAGGTTGTCTTCTGCTTAAAACTATATTCTCTAACAAATTAATTATATTTATATATACCTACTCTTTATATAAATATACTTATGTTTATTTGCATCAAGCTGTGAAAGCAACTTCTTTGATTTCACTCTAGTATGTCTTATTTGATTTCAAGATAACTTGATCATGAAACTTACCTCGAACAATTCAGAATTAAAAAATAATGGAAATAGTAGAGCCCCTTATTTGAACGTTCTAAGGTATACTTAAAAAAGCATTTATTTAGATTACTGTTCAACAAAAATTAAAGTAAAATTTGTAAATTTGTGATTTTCATATAATTTCCCGATTTTTTACAACAGAGTTTTGAGATATTATCGGTCAAATCGACGAAAAAAGGCTATTTTAACGTATTTTCGAGTCGCATTAGATATTAAACAGCAATATTTGAAATCAAAGTATTTTTTTGACGTAATAGAAAACAGTTTCCTCTTTGATTTTCAAATTACCACTTGAATTTAGCTCAATTAGAACTCAAAGAAGAAGCTGTTTTCTATTACGTCAACAAATAATTTTGATTTAAAATATTGGTGTTTAATATCTAATGGGACTCGAAAATAGGTCAAAATAGCCTTTTTCGTCGTTTTGACCGATAATATATGACCCGTTGTAAAAAATCGGAAAATTATATAATAATCAGCATATACAACTCTACTGAAATCCATTATTAGGTTTGCGGTTATAAATTTTTGTTTACCAGAGTAATTGAGAGCTAACATTGATTTTTGGGTCATTCCGATATTGTTAAATAAAAAAAAAAATTAAATATTGTGTTTCATATATATTTATATTTTATATATTGATGTCAAGTAGAAGAAAGTTGTTGGTATGATAGTAATCCTTGGCTTATTTGTCTGGATGATTTCGGTCCCAAGTTCAGTCAAGTTGAAGGCTTTGAAGAGCCTCGAAGGTGCCTTCATACTATTCTTAGCATTCTCCGGCTTGAATGGGATCAATCGCTAAATCAGCTTGTAGCTCTCCCTAGGGAACTCAGCCCAAATGACTTGACTTGTGGGATTTCTTACCAGTATTTCAGTACAACAAGACGAATGGACGGGCCAATTGATCCCTGATCAAAACTAACGAACCGAGAGAAGCAGACCAGCCAAATTGCCAGCTTACTTAAGCTTACAAGTTCTTTCTTGACCCCCGCCATCTACATCAAGTGCGATATTCTCTCTCTTGGTGGAAATTGCATTTTCAGAACTATTTATTTGGCCCCGTTGAGAAAGGAGGGGGGAACGATATCGATCAGCGAGATTTGATGAAATATTTCCAAATAAGCAGAGATGAAATATGCTTGACGATTCTTATATAATATTAATCAAATGGATTTGGAATAAAAATGTTTGGTTTTTAAATAAATTTCTTCCAAAAATCTTATTTCAAAACAAGGTATAACTTAATAATTAGTAGAGATTGTGGTGTTGGTGCAAGGTGAAACATCATTAATAAAGATAAGAGTAAATAAATATTATATTTAATATTGATTTACAATGAGTTAAGGATTCTTGGTCACTTATTTCATATCAAAATTAAAAAATTAAAAGATGTAAATTATTATTTTTTTTTTTTAATTTTTTACTTCTTTTAATTTTTTAATTTTAATGTGAAATAAGTGACCAAGAATCCTTAACTCATAGTAAATCAATATTAAATATAATATTTATTTACTCTTATCTTTAAGGTATAACTTGTTTTGATAAGAGATACAACATTCGTTATACGTACTACCTTTTATATCAAGATTAATAACATATTTCTACCTATATTAATCCTCATATTAATTAATTCTAACTACTAAGTAGATTTTCTTTACTTCTAATTTTTTGAAAACTCAAAGATGCAATTTAAATTTGAATATTTTGAATTTTTTACACGTTGGTCACCCTGTCAGCATCTTATCAGCCAAAAAATTGAAAACCAAAGTAGGCCACTTCAATCTAACTTAAAACGACTCCAGAAATAGAACTTGAAACGCTATGAATTTTATGAGTTTATCTCATGAAAATTAATTTATTGTTTCGGACGAAACATATTTCATGATATATTACCACAAGTATTGAAATCTTACTCAGGGACTTTTTCCATATAAATTAGGTGGGGGAGGGGTGAGGGGTGAATACTTTTTCAAGATTAGTAAGAACATTTTCTAAAAATAAATAATTAAAATAAACTACTAAACGTTTATTTTATTTCTCAATATTTAAATATTAGATCTTTAGAGGAAAAAATCATAGTTGACAATTTTGTTTTAGAAATTTGTAAAATCAAATGAAGTCGATCCGATTATCCATTTACCATAATCGAGTGAATACTAGAACGAGGGTGGCAGACTAAGCCAAAGACCAATTAAATCGTCAATAGAACTAGAGCCAAAATGTAATAATAATAATAAACAAATATGTAATTTGATGTGATCTATTTATTTATTTATTTATTTATGTCATATTTTAAGTTCCTTTGCGAGTGATGAGCTTCTGACTTGAAAAATAGGGTGTATGTGCATAAAAAATTTAAATTTCAGATTTAAATTATTTTAAATTAAAAATAAAAGATGAGAGGCAGCCAGGAAGATAAAAATTCAATTTTCTACCATCGATATTTCGATTAAGCATTTAATTTTCACCAGAACAAAGAACGTTTTTATTTCATAAAATATATAGGTACCTACATATTGTTGTTCTTGTTAGATATATAGCAAAACAGAACAATTCATTATTACTTAAAACGCACAAATAAATTTGTACTGATGAATATTAACGTTTAATTGAAAAGTTAAATTTTTATTTCCTGACATACTCTCCTCTGATTTTGATTTAAAATTAACATTTTTAATATGAAAATATTTAACTTTCTTTAAGCGAGCAGAGCTTATTCATCTCCTCGGATACTTAGGGATATGATTATACGAGAAATCTTATTAAACAAATATATGTATATTGACACTTGTTTATTACAAAATAATTTCTCTAGCTCCTTCGATAGGTCCATAACCGTCTTCAAATGTATCTATCTTTTTCGTTATATAGAATTTTGAAAAATAAATATTTATAGGTTTTAATAATGTAAGTTTTTTTACAATTCAAAAAAATGATGTTGTTATTCAAAAAGTCACCTCTCTCTCTCTCAATTTTCGAAAATTTTTTGAAAATTTTAGTCTTAAAATCTTGAATAAAAATATTTATATTTGAATCATAATTCTAATTAATTAGTAATTTAGACACACGCCAAATTTGAAAAATATGTATAATTATTTTTTATACCAATTTAAAAGTCTTTTCTGTATCATTTTACATTGAAGTAAAACCATTAAGAAAAGTTGTGACGTCATTTAGAGCTCAAATTTCCAAAATTCACCGGTATATGTATTTTTCTAAAAAAAACTACCTTATTTTCAAATAAACAATTTATTAATATTAGAGTTTCATATTTACCTAATTAATAGGTCTTAAAACAAAGTGTTAATTTATTAGTTCAATAAAGTAAATAAATTTAAACCATTAAACATTAATTCACAAGCCCATCAAAATGTATTTATTTTAAAAACAAAATGATTGTATATATAATCTGAGATTCTGCAAATTTATCACGAAATTTTACCCAACCTTCTGCACGTGTATATTGTACAATCAATACTCGAATATATAACCGATTGGAGGACGAAATCGATTTCAAATAAAGTATTTTTTTTTCAAAATGTTATTGATTAACAATAAAAAGTATTTCCCCCTCTTTCTTCGAATCAAATTAAACTACAAGAAATGGAAACGGAAGAAGGAAGATCCTATACTCATGACGTATTTAACAGCCGCGTTGTTAAATCGTTTGGAACCTATACATTGAGCCCTTTTGGCTTTTTTTACCCGGGACAATTCTGAATATATATTTTAGAAAAGTTTCGATATGGTTTCGGGTAAAAAGAAAGAAGGATCTTAAGAGGGAGGAGCGAAAGAGGGGACATGATTCAAGAATAAATCGAATCTCATCTCCTTCATTCTGTTTTATAGGAATTTGGGAATTCCTTAGCTTTAAGTACGAATTCGAGAGGTCGGGTGCAAAATTTATAGCGAATTTAAATGAGTAAAAAAGCGCATTGGTATAAATAACAGAAAAAAATAATGGTTTTCTTTATGCACAAACAAATAGATAAATCGTACAAGTCTTAATTCTAATCAAGAGAATACAATATAATACGAGTATATCTATAGGTATAGTATAATATGAATATAATATTTTTTTTGAAAGTGCATCCACATCTCCCCTTATAGCCCTCAAATCACTCTATACATGATCCGGATGAGTGGCTCAGGGTGTGGCCACAGCAGAACTGTGTATAAATAAACCTCTGTGTCCTATGTGAGAATTGAGTGATAGAGACAAATTTAAAATAATAAACAACAATAAAAATTTTGTTCACTGGGAAAAAATAATAAATAAAATTAAAAAAAAAAGATAATAATAATAAAAATCTTTTTTAGCAAAGTACTGGATATTTAGTTGTTTTCTTATTCAGTTCTTTCTAGAATTTGATGTTGAAATTTTGAGGTTTTGGAAAATAATTTAATGAATTTAAGTAATGTTAACGTAGTTAAAAAGACTAATATCAGTAACTTTTAAGGAGTTCGGTGTTGGTTCTAGGTGAAACATTTTATTATTAGACTAATATCAGATTTATGTGTAACCCTTATACAGTTGTAGATGGACAATTGACAATTTGTTTTGACAGAATATAACGTCATAGCCAATAATCTTATTAAATGTGAATCTTTTAGTGAATTTACTAGCTAGAGATATACTGTATTCATATTTAGAATATAATAAGCCGACCAAGTGCGAGTTGGGCTCGTATTTTTTTTTTTTTTTTTTTTATGATATTGATGTGAGAAGGAGATACACCAGAATGTGCATCCCCTAAAGGCCTGTATGGGATGGCCCCTCCATCGTGAAAAGAACACAGTAGAAGGAAAGAAGCCGGGATCACGAGCCAAATCTCAGAAAGTTAGATACAATCTAATATCCAATTTACTAAGTTTTTAGGGGCTTCGAGCAGTGGTAAATTCTCCGTTCGATAAATTATGTTAAATTTATCTCCCACTTAATTTTTTTCCAGACCCTATACTTACAGAAAAAATGTCTGGGTATAGTGTATACTTTATATCTTGAAAATAATGCGATATCAAATTCGTTCTTATTTATCAAGGATTAGAACAGAATATGCTGAATTTTTTGATAATTTTTAAGTTAAGGCATTTCTGAACACCGACCGGTACAATATTCACCTCAAAATGGTCATTTTGAGTCTCTCTCGCACCGTCATTTTAAAGTGAATTAAATTTTAAAAAAATAGCTTAATTCTATTAATAATCTTTACAGGGATACCTCAGTCCAGGACTCTCCCTTGAGTCATTAATCTGGATGAATAATATGTATCTTTTGCGATACGCTACCACTGAACTTGATAAGGCCTACATGGTTTGAGATGTATGACCCAAGCAGATCAATAAGGCTTCCGACTATCTCTAAGTAACATAAAATTTCTTAATTATCAGGGAATAATGATCCAAGAAGCCAAGGACTTTCATAACAACATTATCCTGACTCCGGTTTAAAATTACAGAAACCACAAAAATAAACATTTCACCTAAATTTTAGTATTCATTAACTTCCATGATGATCCTCAATAATATAATTTCTTACATGAGTTAGAATTATAATAACTTCAAACAATATGCCCATCATATTTGACAAGGATAAGGATCTATATCCTGCAATGCCCTTATCTCCAGACTTATACAGTGGTACAGTGCCATTTTTCAAACCTCTGAGAAATGGCCAGAAGTAAGGCTCTGGATATATATATTGTATAGAATTATCATAATTTTTAAGTGAGCAGCTTCTATACGATTTTAGAAAGAGAGAAGTATATTCAGCTAAATACTTATGAATCAAGAGGGCTAAGTAATGCAGTAGTTAACAATCAAAACTATTTTGTAATTTTCAATAATTTTTAACTTATTATTTAAAAAAGTTATTAATTGAAGGAGATAATAAAAGAGTGTGTCTTCTGCTGGAATTATAAATTTTATTTATTTATAACGAGACTATAGTTTCGAGGGCTTTGCCCTCTTCATCAGTCTATTACAATTGATTCATTGGAATTAATGTATGGATGGGAAATTTACATTAATTCCTGTGAATCAATTGTAATAGACAGACGAAGAGGGCAAAGCCCTCGAAACTATAGTCTCGTTATAAATAAAATTTATAATTCCAGCAGAAGACACTCTTTTATTGTCTTCTTCAATATATAAAAATTCTGCTACCCTCGGCACAAAAACTTTCAATTTAAAGTTATTAATATTTATTTATTTCTAGCTTGAGCTTTCTTTAAAAATTCTTTGTCATTTTTAATTGCGTCGAAAAAATTAACTAAAATTTAGTTAAATTAATTTAATTTTGGCTAAATTGAAAGTGATTTTCAAAGCCTATAAGGGTTTTAGGAGTTGGGAGGAAATAACGAATAGATTTCAGGAACCAAGTTATTTAGGTAGAGCTGATCATAGAAAAAAGATTCGTAAGCCAAGATTCTTGAAAAATATCGGTTTACATTCATTTGTAGGATCTGGCATTGATTTGTGGAACAGTCTGTCTGTTACTACTTGGGATTATAGTCCTCTGCCCCCTATGATTAAATCAATTATAAATTTTGTCAAGTCCTAATGTCCTAGAGTTGTGCAAAATTTTATTTAGTTCTCACAAGCAGAGATTAGGTGAGGTAGAGAGAGGTCATACCATCCTTGTTAAGGTTTTGACGAGGTTTCGTTAACAGTTTATGACAAATGTCGGGATGGCTAATGCGTCGCTTGCTCCTGGTATCGGGTTTTTGCGCGTAATTTTTAAATTACTTTTTGTCTTTTGATGGAAATCTATGGTCATGTTATTTGTTAATGAGCATACATTTCTATTTTTTTCTTCTTTTTTTTTTACTTGTTTATTATTGTTAAATTGTTGTAATTAATTTGTATTGATGTTTATTAATGTATTGTAGCTAGATTGTATTGATGTTTGGAGGACCTAGCCACCGAGGACTTGTGCCTCTAAGCAGGTCGAGAAATAAAGATTTATTTATTTATTTATTTATTTATTTATTTAGTTCACTTAGTTTTCTTGTCGACTAATTGTATTTTTGGCTTTATGTAACATATATTCAGCACTTTTTAATTTTTCTAAATAACGAACAAAATGACAAACTGAGACGTAAGCCTACTTATATGGTATAATAAAAGCCAAGACATCAACGCATTCCTTTAGTATAAAATAAAAACAAAAATCAGACCAACATGATCTAGGTGATTTTAATTTTTTAGGTGCATTTAATACAATGATTTCATATTCATTAATTAAATTAAATTACAGAATAAATAAAAAATTATATTAAAGACAAAATGATCAGCCAAGGCTTTCAGCTTTTAAATAGTGAGGCTCTTAGTTAATTGGTCATTGATCACTGAAAACTGAGAGATTATCTTTGTATGGTGTTTAAATATCATTTATTTAATCATAGTCCTCTCTTTACTTATTTTCATGATTCTGTAGTAAGTGACCTGACTATTATTATAATACTATATTCAATTGAAATTTTTTTTGCCTAGAGTAGCAGAATTTTTATATATTGAAGGAGACAATAAAAGAGTGTGTCTTCTGCTGGAATGATAAATTTTATTATTTATTTATTTATTTATTTATTTATAACGAAACTATAGTCTCGTTATAAATAAATAAAATTTATAATTCCAGCAGAAGACACACTCTTTTATTGTCTCCTTCAATACTATATTCAAATATTAACAAATTTTAGTCTAATAGTTTTTATAAAACATGTCTCAGGGGTAAAATAAAAGAAATGGTTTTATTTAAGGTAGCTCCGACATTAAGGCAATGTTGGATTAAAAATTTGAATTTTTAATAAGTGACTAATCGATAACAAATACGGATAGAATAATTTTTTGAATAAGATTTGAACAAGGGTTTTCGTGTAATTAATTATCAAAAATCGGACTTTTAACACGTGGTGAATAGAGAATGTTGGATGAAAGCATATATTTCGATCAATCTATCCAAATCGTATGAAGAGAAAAAAACAAAAAACTTTTATTTATATAGATAAATTTTCATAGATATCGTTAAAAAAATACTTTCTGACCCAGGGTTTTGTAAATATTCAAATCTAAACGATCGATAAAAATAATTTTTAAGAAAAAAATAAAACCGACTTCAAAAAAATTAAATGCAACAAATAAAATACACTAAAAGGTATAAAATAATTATTATCTTATTTAGTTACAAATAAACTACGAAATATTAACATGAAATTACTTTTTGAAGTCGGTGCCAAACAAACCATACCTATAAGCGAGCGTACCCACCAAACGTACTAAGTAAGATCCGTCGAGTGAGATTCATAAAAGGTATATGTTTGGCACCGTCTTCAAAAAGTAATTTCATGTTAATATTTCGTCGTTTAGTTGTAAATAAATAAGATAATAATTATTTTATACCTTTTAGTGTATTTTATTTGTTGGATTTAATTTTTTTGAAGTCGGTTTATTTTTTTCTTAAAAATTATTTTTATTTTTCACTTTTTAGTGATGTTATTAATAGAGATCATATTATCAGAACTTGACTAAATTAATATGGCACCATCCCTAAGATAACCCCTTTCCAATAAAAAAAGAATCATCGAAATCGGTTAATAAACAGAGAACTTAGACCTGAACAAACCTAACAAAAAAGGTCTAATACCTATGGAAAAAAATGGGACCAATCGGAAAGTAGACTGAACCCAATGCAAAAAAATTTCAAAATCGATTCACAATTGGCCGAGATATGAGGTAACATAGGCACAAAAAAAAAAAAAAAAAAAAAATCAGTCGAATAGAGAACCTCCTCCTTTTTGAAGTCGGTTAAAAATATCATTCCGCTTCACTTAAAAATAATTAAATCACATGACTCGAGTCAAAAGACATTTATTTATTAAATAATTTAATAAATCCGATTAAAAATGATTTTAGTTAATATCTAAATTAAAATAATTAATTTATGTGTTGAAATTTTTAATTTTAGTCGAAAAAAAAATTTAGATTTTATTTTGACTTACGGGGTACTGTCCGAGCAACCTTAAAAGATGGCGAATTTGAATTCAGGAAACTAAATAAGCTGACTGAGGATTCATTTTGACTTCTTCTTCTCTCTCGCCTCGCTTTTTGATTCGCCAACCTTGAAAGGTGATTCCTGAGAAGACTCTTATCCAGAAGGCTTGTACATCATAGATCTGATAGCCAGGCTTGATTAACGAGGGCCCTAAATGCTTCTCCAGATGATTTATCTGCCGGGAGGATGAGGAGACGATTGATGATTCTAAGGTGTCCGGGGGTAAATAAAAACAATCGCTCTTTTATCGGCGGAGGTTATAGTGATAATACCCCCTCATCCCGTTCACCCTCTGGCCCCAAAAGCCCTTTACCTCTCAAGATTCAAAATCAGAGTTAATTGAAATACACCCGGTGGATATTAAAAAACTTTCTTCCTGGCTATTAATTAAATCGTGCCAACTTTAAAAACTGTCTAAAGGAAAAAATATAATTAAGATTAACAACAACAACAACAGTATCCAGAACATTGCTCATCAAGTAGAATTGTGTATTATTTCTCTAACCATTAAATCTAACAACAACAAAATTAAAAAAGAAAAAAAAACGATTAACTTTTAATAAAGTGTGAAAGAAATAATTAAAAAAAAAAAACTCAAAAATTGAAAATAAAATTAATTTTTAAGATTTATGAAATAAAAACTTACTAAATAAGAAAGAAATTAATTTATGAGGAGGTCACGGTTTCATTATAAAAATATATACAAATTTAGTCTTTCTTGCTTTAGAAGCCGAATATAACTAAAAAAAAATATAGTCTAAAATCATAAAAGAGTATTAGAAGCACCCATTACTCTCAATTTGGATTTCCATTATACAACAGGTATTAATTTAATAAAACAAAATCGGAAGGTAAAATTTTACAAATTTTTATATTAATTTTTTTTTAATAATGATAATTTTGTAGAAAATAAGTTTGTTTATTACATTTTTTGACTAAACCAATAATTATAAAATATTTAATTTGGTTTTGCCTAAAAAATTAAGAAAGTTTAAAACTTCAGAATTAGACGTCGAAATGTACATTTTGACGACAATAATCTCATACAAATTTTTAATCTAGGTGGTTTAAATAAAAATTTTTCTACTGATAAACAATTTGATCATCTATAAGCAACAAATTTTCATTTAAAAAAGCGATGCAAGAGAGTTAACCCGATTAATTTTTAGCCCTTTAGATTGTGAGTCTATTTTATTTCAGTTGGTACTTGTTAAATTTTTATAAAATTTTTTAAAAAAGTCTCTATCTCTAACGAATTTAATATATGTTATAGGTATATAATGCCCGTTCATCTATTGTCTTCTACTTGGATATGACAGTGGGAGTGGAAGTAGGTGTACACGATATTAGCTCGCGGTTCACCCCTCGTGTGTACCTGTATAAAATAAAGTCACCAAAAATGCTCCATATGATTGATACATGGCTTAAAAATATTTTTTCCGATATAATTACTTATCTGAGCCAAGGTTTTCAGTAATAATATAGCCATATACCCACCCTGTTAAAAATTTATTATTTAATTTTACTATAAAAATGGGAAGTCCGGCATTAAAACGTTTTGTAATCTTACAACATAGTTTTTAGTAAAACGTATCTAATTACAATACAAGAAAAAATTAAAGCTACAATCTCTTTATTTTTTTTATATTTTTGCAATGAGTTAATGTGATTTTACCAGTATAATAACTATAGTAATTTTTTTTTACTATACCCAACCTTGTAAAATTACTATTTTTTTAACAGTGCACTCAAAATTTGTCCACCAATCAAAAAGGTGATTTAGGAGATATTAAAAATAAATGAATAAATAAAAAATAAGTAAAATGGATCTATGAAAAATTTTAAAAATCGAAGCAACTATACTTTCTTAATTTTTAGTAAAAATTTCAGCTAACAATTTTTATCACGAAAACAGATTTTCATTATTACGTAACATAGAACACACTGTTTCTATTTTGTTCAGGGACAGTGGTGTAGGTTTTAGGTGAAACATATCTATTTCAATTTAAATTACTATTTAGGATTCGCAAATAAAAGACAAATTGATTATGAGCAAGAAAGAATATATATTCCTATATTTCGGGTTACGAGGCCAGAAAAGGTTTTATATGTGAATTCCTGATGATGGGCTCATAACCCGAAATATAAATATACCTATAGGTATATAGAGTCTTGCACATAAGTAGATACCGGATTTTTATGCAGTAAAAACTGCCAAAATATGCCATAAAATATGCTGACATAAGCAAGTAATATTCAGAATACGCTGAAATATGCAAACATATGCAGAAAAATGACAAAATAAACTTTTTTATGCACTAGAAAATTAAAATTGAAGTATAAAAGAGTATATAACATATTTGAAAGAATGCCATGAAATAAATAAAATGATAAAGTAAGCTATAGACGCCAAATGTCAAATATTTTGGACAAAATTCTCATTTCATTTAATATATTAGAAAATCCGAGGGGTGAACCGCGATTGGAATTATGTGGAATTAGATAAGTAAAAATATATTTTTCTAGGTGGGTTTCACAAATAAAACAAATATATGTTTTGAGTTTTTATCTCGATATATATTTCGGGTTATGAGCCCATCATCAGGAGTTACAAAAAAAAACTATAATATAATATATTTTTTCTTATTATCTATTAAAATGTTTCACCTAGAACCGACACCAAATTCTTTAAAGATTATCTGGAATTATTTTGGAATTTACTCCTTAATCTATTGTCTTCTACTTAGAAAAGAAAGTGGAAGTGAGTAGGTGTACACGATATTAGGTCGTGGTTCAAAATCTTTAAACTCAAAAAAATATTAGGTGCACTTGAATAAAATCAACATAATAAATATAATAATGTTTCAAAAATGTGATCGATAATATACTGGGGGAAGGGGGGGAGTAGTTTTATTTCACAGACACGATTGTATTGTATTGCTTTCATTTTTTTTATATTAACAAGCTTTTCTTATTAACGTACAAATAATAAAATAATGAAAATATTTGACCGGCTATAATCTGATCCCTACAATAATTTACACACTTCCATATATACACACTAAAACTCAATGGCCAAAATGGGCTATAGTTACCGAAGGTCATTAAAAAAAAAAAATTAAATAATTAACAAAGGATCTCAAAATAATTAAAATTTAATTGTAATTGTCAATAATTTATGTTTACAAGTATTTTTCTAAATTATCTTCAGGTTATTATGTCTACGGTCACTTAAAATTGATTTATACGATGAAAAAGATCGCTCCACATCAACAGACTTACTGGGGGCGAATTTAAAGGAACTTAAACTCCCTACTTTTACTTTGGAAGAAAAATATTGCAAACTTTTCGTCATTTTCGTGTAGAATATATTATCTAGTACAACTGAATAATAAGAAAAATGAGTGGTTGTTGTTTTGTAGCTTGTTTACATCCTTTGTATTCCAAATTTCTACTTCGTAGTCCAACATTGCACTTCGTGTCGTTGAGGTCTCTTCGAATTTAAATTAGCGTCCTCTCCTGTTTTATATTTAATCTTTTTTATTCTTTCACCGAAAAATTACTTTTAAAACCTCTGTATTTGGCACGAAATATGCAATTTTATGTAATATCCTTCAAATATGCAATTTTATGCAACATTACTCAAATATGCAAAAATATGCAGTATAAAATTTAACCCACAGTTTCCTAGATGCATGATTCGGATAGATAATTGATCCCCTGGGTCATACGTGGCGCCAAACAAAATATGCAATTTCATAGGAATCCGGTGTCTACTCATAAGTCATAAGCAATTTGTCTTTTATTTGTGAATACCTAGTAATTTAAATTTTAACTCTGTTTCTTATTGATACTAAACGTTAACAACACTTGATTTTGATCTCCAAGAAACCGACCTTTTTTTTTTGGATTTTTTGGAGGAAATCCGTCATCGACACCTCTTCATGGGTAGTGTCGGACTCCTACCGACTAAAATCACTCCTTTTCCCGATTCACCCTACCCCGGAACCGCTATTTGCATTACTTCAGGGAAGAAACCGACCCTATATAACATTTAGGTATATATTTTTTATAATTTTAAAATTATTTCTAATTAATTAACTTGATTCTTTGTTTCTCTTTTAATATAAGATGTGGAAAGTGAATGTTTTGTAATAACCCCCCCCTCAGCTTATTTATTTATTAATTAGTTTGCTTGTAATCTCAGTCAAATTTCCAGCATTATGGAAGTCAAATATCCCCCTTCTCTTCAGGATCACCCTCGCGAAATCTCGCCAAGGAGAATAGTAAATTCGCTTCCGCAGACCCCAATGGAATTTCGAATGCTTAACGATAACCTATACCCACTCACTCGTATGTTTGGAGGGAATGATTTATTTGCCGCCTTTTAGCTGATTAGCCTCCAGAAACTATCCTATTCCAGAGATGTCAGAGTTAAAGACTCGATCTAGTTGTAGAAATTAACTCCACTGCTGGGGGATCGCTTTGTGATAAGAACATCCTTAGGTTAAGCAGAAGCTTTCGTAAATTAGCTTCTGATAAGAGGAAATTTTCCAGAAGGGTGGAGAACAATACTAAGGTTAATACGAAATTAACTCTCTGGTGGTTATTTAGTTGATAGACAAAATATTTGATATGTAATAAAGTAGATAGTATACATTCGCCATTTCAAATTGATAATAGGCTCATTATAACACTGTTTTAAGTACTTATTTTACTTTCAATTATATTATAAGTGTATTTATTTATAAAATCAATGTAAACTCTTGAATACAGGCTCATCGTCCGAATTATATATTGAGTCTTCCACATGAACAATAATACTTTTATATAGAAAATCATAAGAGAGTTGTTCTATTAAATCCGATGGAATGGATTATTTTTAATTATGCCAGAAGGGTTGTTTTTCGCCCGATTTAATAGACGATACGCTTTATGATTTTCTATGAAAATTAAAAATCTATCACTATCGGCAACTTGAAATCTCTCAAATACTTTTATAGTTGAGGATTGGATGGAAGGAAGTCCAGAAATAAATAAAAAGATTATTTTCAAAATTCCAATAACGGAGTATTTATTGGAAAGCTTTCCCTTTGCACTTCTTTGAAATCAATGTTTCGGAGAATCTTCCCTTCTTCTTCAAGGTTTAAAGATTGACCATTAATATTAACAATTATTATCATTTGATCTTACCTTCTTCTTCAGGGTTTAAAGATTGGCCATTATTATTAACAATTATTATCATTATTATTATGATCATTATTACAATTATTATTTTTATAATACAGTGAAACCCCTCAAATCCAAACCCCGAAAATCCGAAAAACCGAGCACAAAAAATGAGAAATTTATTTATTTAGTCATAAAACAATTATGTGTATATATTCTACCTTATTTTACTTAATTAGTTGAAAAATTATCAAAGAAATACAGTTTTCATACCTATACAAAGTGTAAATGTCTACAAACTTATATCATCCAGGATTGAAAATCGGAAAAAGTTGGTTATTGAAATTCTTTAGGTTAATCACTTTGCAAAAACAATAAAATAATAATAGAAACACAAAAAATCACTTAATCTTTCACTTGATATCAGTTATCTTCAATTGTCGAAGCTGATTTTGGCTAATCCGAACATGCTACAGCCCCAATTATTTCGGATTTGAGGGGTTTCACTGTATGTCAATTTTTTATTAATTACAATTTAATTTTTTTTATTTATATACGTAGGTACCAGTGGGGGTTGATGACTTTTCAATCAGGGAATGGTGTCCAAAAAAGTACCCTTCATTTTTTGAAATTTTATTTTAATCTTTGCTTTTTTTTGCAAATTTCATCGAATACCGCGTTATTTTGGTTATTTTTAAAATTTAATATTAGATTTTTTAAAATTATATTTTGGGACCTTCGCTCAAAAAGGATACTGCTTTGTGTGAGTGAGGGCAGGAGTCAGAAATTGATTCTTGTAACTTGAACTCATCAGTCCCTGAGATTGAAATTTTTCCACAATGAATCAGCCTGTTCTATAAGAAAATCTTGATTTTCTCCTGATTCTATTGCCATAAGCAAACTATGACTTGTCCATAGCACTCTTAGTTATTTCCAATCTTATATTATATATTGAGAGTTCTTAGAAATGGATTAGTCCAAAAATTCCCGAATCATCTTCATTTTATTCCATTTTTTCCTCAGCGAGACCAATTTTTATTCGTCCAAAACTCGTCTGGACTTGTCTTTGACCTGCTTGAACTGGAAGATATACCAGCCAGGGACTTGAAACCTTCTAACCGCACTCTTTTCGAAAAAATCACTCATTTTAATTGCCCCTTTAAACTATACAACAATTTTATTTCATTTCGAGAACAAATATATACTTTTCAAAACAAAAACATGTTTTTTATAAAAATATTTGAAATAACGGATAATAATTTTAAAATTTAAAGATCCTCCTGAAATTTTGAAGTCTACCTTATACTGATATTTATGAAAATACTCTAAATGTTTGAAATTTTAGGGATGAGCCACCTCTACAGCATCCATGGACCGCACGCCAGTGGTAGGTATATATATTTTTATATTTTAATTTAAGATATAATCTACTCACTAAAAACTACCACACTATCTCTGAAGAAAAATAAAAATTTTATTTGTGAAACCTACCTAGTAGCCTAATTTTATGTTGATTAAATACGTATGTTTTACCCTTTGAACAGAAAAGGCTTTTTTCGCTCTCGTTACCCCTCCATATTATCATTATTTTCTTTTTGTTATGAAAAATCCCTCCAGCTAATTGTATTTACCATCATAAAATCGAAATATGCTTTCGTCATTGAAAAGAGTAGCTTAACCAAACTGAATTGCCTCTCGTTAAATTTCTCAAATTCAATTTCATTCAGGAATATATATTTTTAAGAGGGTAATCATCCCTCTTTCCAACCCCCACCAGCACTCATAAGCACTAAAACATTGTTTATCTTGAGCAATAAAAGTCCCATCAAGACGAGTCTTTGCTTCAGTCAACGAACAAAGTCATTATTCCAAATGGCATTCAAATATTATTGACGTCACTTGTTGGATTCCAATTATCATATTGCACACGGAGGCATTATTATAATGCCATTTGTTCACGTTATTAAATTTTCTAATTAATCTCATAAACTAAACAATATCAAAACGATTTACTTAATCGAGTCATACTTGAATTTTTATATAATTTTTTTATTCTTTTACTCAATCTTCACACAAGGCAAAAGAGTTATTCTCAATTATTAAAAAATTGTATTCCATTTAAAATACAGTTTCGGGCCTAATTGAGCCCATCTTCAGTTTCTTTTATAAACATATTTTCCCTTATATAATTTTTGAAAGATCTATAAACAAAAGATAAAATTTAAGATTACTATTATTATTATTTTAAAAGAGAGAATTCAATCTTTAGGACAAATTCTAAGATTTTAGTAGAAATAGAAGAGAAATCAGAGAGAGTTTTTTTGTCTCGAGGGTGAGCTGACTGCCCAGAAAGCATGTCAATTCTCAGGTTCAACTTCTGAGGGGATGAATCCCCTCTGATATCGCAATTTATTAATATTTCTACTAAAATCTTAGAATTTGTCCTAAAGATTGAAGTCTTTCTCTTTTAAAATGCATCTTGGTTAATCTGAACCCGAGCAGATTTTTGAAAAACATTCAAACTATTTTCAAAAAAAAGATGCTTAAATCTTTCATACTATTATTATTATATATATATTTTTTAATTTTAGCATCATTGGTGGTAGAAATCGCCCCAATATTAAATTTACTTTAAAAAATTAAAATTGAATTGAATTTCAAATATCAATGTTCTTATTAGATAATTATGTTTGATTTATATGTCAGAAGGGTTCACCCCCCTCCTCCCCACGGAAACCTACTTGCTATTTACGCAATTGGCTTACTTATATTTCTGCGATGCTGACCTTATATAGTTTTTTTATAAGAATTAAAGCCTTAATTTTGCTTAATTTTGTTGAGTTTTTTTTATTAAAAATAATTTATAAGATAATTCCTAAGAACCTCATCTGAACGATATTGTAATTAAACAAACATTTTTTTTGTCTAACAGAAATTAATATATGTATAGGAGAAGTGTGCGTCTATCATAAAGTGATGTAGTGTTTTTAATTCATGCCAAATTTGTTTTATTTATTTTAGATAAATTTTAATTATTTCTGATAACATTAGTCTATATTTTTATAATCGTAAATTATTTACAATGAAAGTTTTATTGAAAAATTACGTCAAATTAATTAATAGATTATAGGTAAATAGGAAATGTTTAGATGAATCCTTACGTATATGCAACCATATGCACTTGCTGAGTTGATCAAACTGCAACTAGATGGCGAGACGTGTACCAAAGTTCGGTCTTTAGATTTGGATAATATAATCATATTCAGGAGCAGGGACGTACTTTATGAGAGTGAATATCTCTATTTCTCAATGTTTTACTTATCACCCTCTGAAAAATAAATAAATAAACATTTATAAGAAATGAATACAATTTATTTCATTACAATAAAACCAGAAATGCATATTTCTGAATTTCAGGAAAAATGTTTTATCAATGAAAATAATATAAAGTAAATTTAGAAAAATCCTTATAACAATACAAATTATCTTACTTATTGGCGCATTGAAGAATCAAAAAAAAATCCTAAATCCTTGATTTTTGAGTAAGATATAGAGTGAAAAACGAGAGTTTTCAAATTGTAAGTTTACTACGTGAAATGTTTGAAAAAATTCTTATATCAGTTAGGTGACTAATAACAGCCTAGATAACTTTGAAGTATTCATTTGTCTGTTAGTACAATTTTATCGAAAAATTTCAAATTCCAGCTAGATCCATTGCACGAAATGAAAATGATGTCATAAAATATTCAAAAATTTCACAGATAGTTCACTAATGCCTTCCATAAACAACTTTTGACATATAGTGCTAATTTCTAGAATAACTTTTGTAAAATCTCACTTTTTTTTGCTTCACCCTAATGAACATCTCATAGTGTAGAGTTCAAAAGTTTTAAAGTAAATTTGAAAATTAATTGAAACGTCTACTTTGGGAGATCTTTCTCTTAATTAGGCTGTCAGAACCTTATGATCCGATAAAACATAACATAGAAATTATAGTCATACGTTAGAAGTTTTTCTTTAGAGACGGACTGATAGATTTATAGCTCAGGGTTGAATGGAAGGCAGTCCAGAAATAAATAAGAGACTATTTCCAATAAAAGAGTATTTATTGGAAATATTTTCCTTTTATAATATTTTGAAATCGATGTTTAGGAGGATCTTCACTCCTTCTTCAAGAGCCAATGAAGGAAGCATATGGTACTACTCCTCCTCTTTCAGTACATGGGGTATAGAGAATATTTTTAAACTTTCCATCATCAATAGAACTGATTGTAATCATCAGAAACGTCAGTTTCAAAATATTATAAAGAGAATTTCCATTAAATTTTGAATTCTTCAGAGGCCCATTTTTTCACTCTTTGTCAAAAAACAATTTTACTATACTACAAAATATCATAGATCTTTTTTTTTTATTTTATAACATAATAGCTGCTCCCGGCGTGCCGAGCCTTCGGCACGCCTTCTCCACCTAGGCCCTCCTGGCGGGTTTCTATGGAGAGCAGTGTCTCGAGATGGCCAAAGGTTTTTTTAAATGTTTATTTAATGCATTGGCTAATCACGACCGCAATCTGACCAATCAGAATCGTTCTAATAATTTAACGGTTTGCCATTGGTTATGCACTGGCCAATCAGATCGTTTGGATCATACAAACATACATACTTTTCTATTTTATATACCTATAATATAAGTATATAGATATATAGATAGATAGATTTTGGATATTCAATTTTAATTTACACTTGCTATATCTCTGTATAAAAACATAAAAGAAAAAGAAAATTAATTGTTAAAGAAAACTTGAAGATTGTTAATTTGGGCCAAGAATATGATATATAAAAAAAAGAAAAACATTAATGATTTTTTGTTGTATAGCGACGGGTGAACCACGATTGGAATTAGGTGTACACGTCTTTGGAATTATGTGGAATTATTTTGAAATTCATTAAATAATGCCCCTTCATCTATTGTCTTCTACTTGGAAATGAAAGTCGAATGTGCCACTGAGGAAATCAAAATAAATTGGTGAAAAGTCTAACCCATTTAATAAAAAATCTGTGTTTTTAATTTTGTCCAATTCCCTGCTATTCCTGTTACAAATTTTCTATGGATGCGAATGATATATTTCCCATAAATAATCTTTTATTGGAAATAGTCTCTTATTTATTCCTGGACTGCCTTCCATCCAATCCTGAGTTATTATGTCATATTTAATTTTCAAAATCTTAATATCCCCCTCCCCCCTCCATATTAGTCTTTTTTGCCCTTCTATCTATTTTCTGATTTTAATCAATCAATAATTTGTAGTTATTTTCTTTCTTCTTTTTTCCTTCACCCACTCTTTCGACTCGTTTCAAATATCAATCATTTTCAGTATTTACTTATAAATATTGACATTAGTTTTGTTTCACTCGTTCTCTGTTTGTTACCAATACATTACAATTGTAATATCATATTATAGATATAATTTTCTGGTAGCTTCAATATTATATCAATATTTGCTAAGTAAGTAATAATTTGTTTGTATTCAAATGAAACCATTGATTAATTTCATCATAAATTGAATATAATTAAGTAAGAGCTTGCTGCAAATTTAGATTAGAATTCGTCTGAAGAATTTAACATAGATAATATAGAAATTGAAGCTTAAATTTTTGGTAAATTAGGCCGATGTGTTGGATTCACTCGATATACTTTTTTCTTATTTGTGCTTAGAAATTTTTGAAACATGGAGAAAAATTATTTTTCATACTTTAGTTTTCTATTTCTGTCTGTATGGAATCCGAAACATGAGGACAAAGAGAGATTAGAGTAATTGATAAATGAGAGAAACTTTTCTGACTTGTCTTTAGCATTGTTTCAGATTTTTAGATCTTAATAATTACGTACGTATATAGCGAGAAAGAGAAGAATTCCTGGCTTTAATAAAGAAAAATCAATGGGCTAGTCCTCTGCTTGATACAAATATGTAGATAAATAAATACTTATTAAATTATTTATTTGTTTATTTGCATCAAGGAGAGGACAAGCCATTTGATTTTTCTTTATATAGTCAGGAATTCTTCTTGCTTTGCTATACCCGAGGGGTGATCCGCGATTCGAAGTAGGTGTACACCTCTTTGTAAGTATTTTTGAAGTACTTGGAAATATTTGGAAGTACTTGGAAATAGTTCGAGAAGTACTTGGAAATATTTGGAATTACTTGGAAATATTTGGAATTACTTGGAAATATTTGGAAGTACTTGGAAATATCTGCAATTGCTTGGAAATATTTGAAAGTACTTGAAAATATTTAGAAATACTTGGAAATATTTGGAAGTACAAGTGGAAGTAGGTGTACAGCATATTAGGTCGCGGTTCACCCCTCGGCTATACCTATATACCGGTTATATATGTATATATTATATGTATTACAATTACGACAAAACGAATTTACCTAAATTCAATCGGAAATTTGAAGCAATGAGAAATACTTACTTTCACTTATAGTCCTAAGCCCTTTCTACCGTTGAGAAATAACAGATAAAATATATCTAATTAAAAAGACTGATGATGAATGTCAAACCTTCGAAACTTTAGTCTCAAACAAATAAATTATATTTACATATCAGTGGCGTGCGGTCCATGGATGCTGTGGACTCGGCGCATCCCTGAAATTTCAAACATTTAGTTTTTTGATAAATATATAACTTCAAAATTTCAGGAGGATCTTTAAATTTTCAAATTATTATCCGTTATTTCAAATATTTCTTTAGAAAACATTTTTTGTTTTGAAAAAAATATATTGGCTCTTTAAATGGAATAAAAATAGTTTCAAGGGGCAATTAAAATGAATGATTTTTCTGAAATGGGTGCCAAAAGAAGGTTTGAACTCTTTGCCTGGTAGATATATCTTCCAGCTGAAGCATGTCAAAGACAAGTCCATTCCAGTTTAAGTCGAATAAAAATTGTTCTCGCTGAGGATCTATTAAAATAGTAATAATACAAAAAAAGGATTAAATAAAGAAAATTCGAGAATCTTTGGATTAATCCATTTGTAAGAACTCTCAATATATAAGATCGGAAATAACTAAGACTGCTATAGACAAGTCATAGCTTACCTATATAGCAATACAATTAGGAGAAATTGAAAATTTTCTTATAAGACAGGCTGATTCAATGTGGAGGATGTCGATTTCCATATCAGCGACTGTGGAGTTTAAGTCACAAGATTTAATTTCCTACTCCTACCCTCAACCACACAAAGCAGCACACGTTTGGGGTGAAGGTCCCAAAATATATTTTAAAAAACCTAATCTTAAATTTGAAAAATAACGAAAATGATGCCGTATTCGATGAAATTTGCAAAAAAAAGTGAAGATTAAAATAAAATTTCAAAAAATGAAGGCTACTTTTTTGGACAGCATCCCCTGGTTGAAAAGTCACCAACCCGCCACTCATACATATTTATATTTTCTATCAGAAAAACAAAATTTTTACAATTTCTGTGCTATCCGTCTCCTTTTTAGAAAATAAATTCGCTTCGTTGATCATATTATAACTATTATTAAAAGATCGCTTTCAATATGTTCAATAGACGATATCAATTCAAATATTGTAAAGAGTGAACAAATTTTCTAAAAAATGGCCTGGACTTGGATAAGAAACCAAACTATCTGCTGCATATTTTATCACAAATGAAAGGTTTGCCATGTTTACACTTTCTAGTTGAAACAGTTTACTGAAAAAAAAAGAGACAAATCATAAACATTTGTTTAGAGCATAGGGTGCCATACATGATATCACAATAGAGGAAAAAATTTATTGCCGATATTAGTAAAGTTGTTGATTTTTAAGACTAAATCAAAGGTGTCCGTTTTTCAAAATAATATTTAAAATGTAGAATTTTTACTAATACAGGGTGGGGCATAAAGATCTAGCACATTTTGAAGAGATATAAAAAAAATGAAAAAATTTAACTAGAAAATAACTGAATATATTTTTGAAAAGAAGATAAAATATATATTTTTTTAATTTGTTTTAAACATTATCAGCCAAAAAAAAGGGGGGGAGGGTCAAAAATGAAAACTCTAGCTCTTTTGACCAAACTTAACCAAATTTTGTATACATCTTCTGTTGGCTCCCAGAAAGCTGGAAATGCAAAAATTAACCAAATTTTGTATACATTAGTCGATAGGGCTAGAATTTTTCATTTTTGACCCTCCGTGGTTGGATTTTTGCATTTCTCGCTTTCTGGGGTCCACAGAATATGTAGGTATACAAAATTTGGTTGAGTTTGTCGAAAGAGCTAGAATTTTTATTTTTGACCCCCCCCACCTGCCTAGGCTGATATAATGTTTAAAATACATTTAAAAATAAATTTTAATTTATTTTCAAAAATATAGGTACCTATTCAGTTTTTTTCTTGTTAAATTTTTGCATTTTTCATACCTCTTCAAAATGTGGTAGATCCCCACCCTGTTTAAATATTCGATTAAAACAATTAATTCTGAATGAAACATGCTAGCTAGCCATTCAGCTGGCCCGGAACACAAATTTAACTTTTCCAATCCCAAAATTTTAGATAAAGAGCGGAATTTAGAAAAAGATCAATTTTAGAAATGATCAAAATTTTAAACAACAAAAATTCAGTTAGCAAAAAGTCAGATTTAGACTGTTTTTCTAATATTTAACAAAAATATAGTTCAATGGCTAGCTAGGTCGGGAAGGAAAAAATTACAAGCTTCCTTCATTAACCATTTTTGAATCTGAAGGAGAAAAGATCATCGCCTCAAAAAACTATAAAGAAAACTCTTTCCAATAAATGCTCTTTTATTGGAAATAATCATCTTTTAATTTATTCCTGAAGTGTCTTTCCATTAAATCCTCAGTTATTTATCAAAAATCGTAAATATTTATATTTTAATTCAAGGTAATTTCATCTCCAAGACAATCTGTATCATTGGCTCTTTTCAAAATATTTATTTGTTTATAGTTGCTTTATCATTCCGTTTATAAGCAACTTTTTTTCAAGTTTTCATTGATAAAGGGAGAATTTCTCCCTGAAACTTAAACTTCTGTATTTTTTAATATACTTTTCTAGATTGTTTTTTTAAAGATTTATATATAAAATTACATTTTTATTGAATTTTCTTTTAATAATTAATTGTTTTTTTTAATTTTAAATCCCACAAATAGATCATTATAAATATTTAGGGAACGCGGTGTTGGTTTATAGTGAAACATTGTTAAAATTAAAATTAGGTTGGAAGTTGGTGGTGTTTCACAAGGAGAAAAATTAAAATACAAAGATTTTTTTGAGTTTACTCTATATATTTCGAGCTCTTAACGCTTGATGATGACTATAGCGGGTGTAAACGTCTGCAAAAATATAAATTAAATTTTATTTTATTTTGCCTTCGAATATAAATCGAATTTTTTAAACAGAATTTAAAATTAAAAATAATATTAATATATCGATTTTAACTGAACCAAAAAATTACCGAGAATCGCTCGGTGTTCCAGGCACTGTATATTTATTTGCATTAACCAGAAGACACGCTCTTTGATTTACCTTTAAAAATCCTTATTTAAATTAATACCTACGCGCTTATTTATAATTTTTTGATTTTATTGACTATCCAGCTTGTTTTGATTGGCAGGTGTCGATTTGTCGATCCAATTTATGATGTCAAAAATGTGATTTTTTTTAAGGGAATATTTCAATCAAGCCATTAACGAGAAAGAAATTGATCTTGGCAGTTGTGTAAATATATATATATATATATTTTTTTAATTACCATCATACAAGCAAAATATAGAATCACTTTAATGGTTCAAATGTTTTTGTTAAATATTAAAATTTTATTACTGGCATTTCAATTTCACACGTGGATCGAAATAAAAATTCATTCATACCACTCTGGCTCAACGCCACCTGCTCTATATTCAAAATAACAAAAAAAAGGTCGTAATTTTAGGTGAATAAAGAATCTACGATAATCGTTGTAAATTTTATTCCATACTAATCTTTTACTTTTTTAAAACAATTTAACCTAAAATTTTTCTTATGTTTCTGCTTTCTAAATAAATGAAATTTTTTATTTGTATTCACCCCTACGAGCAGAAGTAAAGTTTAATTTTGCAAAATAATTTATAAATATAGACGAGTGCGTTACATAATAATATAATGAATTTCGAAGAACTTTACGGAAAAAAAATAAAGTGATAACTTCAGTAGCCAAGCAAGTGTAAATTGTGCAGGAGGATAACATAACTATTTTCCCTTATTCCAAAAACAAATCTTTATGGTAATGTTTTTTAATGTAATCAATAATGTGAACAAAATTTTAAAATTTAAATTACATTTTAGTTATCTAGGCTTAAATAAACACAAAAATAATATATTCGCGGCGCCCCTCAAGATTGGCGCCCGGGGCATCATCTTCTTGACCTTCGATACCATCCATTAAGTGACTTCCTCCAACACTTGTAACCGACGTCTGTAACCACCCAGATAGCACAATAGTCGTTATTGTGCTATCTGGAGTGATCCCAGAGAAACTTCATGTTTGATACCCGCATTTTTATTTATTTTGTTTTCTCTGCTTGAAATTTACTTATTTTGGATTAATCCCCCTCCCAATTTTTGTTCCCGTAAAATAATCTCACAATTATGACACTTTACAATTATTTAGATTCAGAGTTATTCTTTTTCTTATCATGTATTATAATAATATTCTTTTCTTTGAACCCCATTTATTTATTTATTTTTAACTGCATCTTCTCTAGTAAACGTCAATTTTCTTAGTTTTCTAGCCTTTTTTTAAACCCTCTCAATTTTGAACCCAATTTTAACTAGAATTTAATCTTAAGTGCAATATAGTCACTCTAGATGAAGATCATCATCTTGTGCATGTTAAATTTAAAGAAGTAAACAATAAATGGTGCCTTGAAATTAATAATCATAAATCAAATAATATTATAAAAATCATAATGCAAAAATAATTAGGTACTAATGGAGAATTGATAAAAAGGCAGCCCAATTAAGGCAGCCTTTTTAATGGATTTAAAGTGACCTTCTAATAAACTCTTATTTTCAGAATTTTATTTTGCAATATTATTGGGCTTCCTTTCTATAAATTCTCTACTGAATTCTACCAGTTCGCCTTCAAAAGAAAATACTTTAATATAGATACAAAAAATATTTTTCCCCCTCGTATGCCAGATCCAAATCCCTTGGTCGTAATCCATAAATCTATTTTGCATAGAGTTAATTTCCCATAAAACCAAAACACTATTAAAATCCGATTAAAAAATTATACTAAACTTGTATAAGAGTTGAAAATCACCAGGGGTGTCAAACTCGAATTTATTCCATTCATTATTTTAAATTCCGATTAACATTTTGTCGAAAAGGAAGTGAAATGTTTAAACGAGAAAATTTTATTTTTTTACAAATCATTTCCTTCAATTTCTTAAAAAGAAATTTGAAAAAACAAAAGGAAGAAGTCAATTATTTGATTACACTTTGGATGAAACACTTTAGATTGAAGATAATGAATTTTTTTTCCACACGGTGGATTTTTTTTTGTTTTTGTTTTTATCTATTCTTTTTTTTTTAGTTGAAAAATTATATATCTCAACTGTAACGCGCATTTTTATCTTGTATGAAAATCCAAAGTTCATTATCTTAAGATGAAAAACAAGACAGACAAATCGCCGCTCTGAACTCCCCTCCTACTTTACACGCTCCCCACTCCCCACTAAAAAAAAAGAAAAAAAAGCTGGTCACGGATGAACCGTCAACAAGAAATATTCATTAATTGGATTTAACCAAACGCCTTTCTTCCAATCTCATATATGTAAATATGAATATCCAGTCCGGTAGTTAAGATCCATATTTTTTCAGTTTTTTTTTTTTTTTTTTTTTTATTATGACATTTTTGCAACAAGATGTTGCAGCATATGTAATCCAGAGTTGGCCCTTGAAAATGAGAAAATTCCAGGAGTTGGATCGGAGTTGAAGATATCTGTGAATGCGGGTCTGGAAGACTACCCATCACATAAAATCATGGAGGAGCCAAGCCAGGCCTTTAGGGACTGCACCTTTATGGTGTAACTCCTTCTCACATCAATTTCATTAATTAAAATACACTGCAACGGATGGTTGCTAAACTTTATCCAAAGTCTTTGAAATTTTAATAAGTTTATTCGTTAATTATTAATCAGATGTCACTTGCTATTTGCAGTCCATGTTGACTTAAATTCAAAAATAGTGGTCGATTTTGATCTAATACTCGAGGAATAACCATTCTACTTTGGATTTTAGACGTTTCGGTTATTATTGGTAACCATTGCTTAAGACATGGAGGAATCGACTTAATATCCAAAATAGCCATCGATTCTCATCTAATACTTGAGGAATAACAATTCTACATTGGATTTTTGAAGCTTCGATTATTATTGGTATCCATTGCTGACATGGAGAAATCGACTTAAAAACAAACTAATGATCGATTCTTATCTGATACTAGAGGAATAACCTTATTGCATTCCATTTTTGATGTTTTGACTATTAATGGCAACCTCTACTGAAAACGTGGAAGAATCGACTTAAAATCAAAAAGACTAAATTCTTTTATGGTAAACAACTCAAGCTCATTCGGATTGGGTAAAGTAAAAAAACATATGAAGGTTATATTTATATGGTAGGAAAGATATTTTGAGTCAATTGAGAGAAAATGTAAAAGGAGTCCGACTTCTGCTGGAAAAAATAAATCTTTTAATTTATCTATATCGAGACTATAGTATTATAAATTTATTGGAACATCAATTTCATCCTATTAAAAACCTTCGTTTCGGAGGATCTTCCTTCTTTCTTGAGGGTTTAAAAGGATCAACGAACGAAACATGCCGGATAATTCCTTCTAAATTTCTATCTAATTTCAATTCAATTTCAGAAACCCCCAATTGTATATCAGAATTCTCAAATGAATATTAGAAAATCACAATATTGCATTTTCAGATATCTCAATTCAATTTCAAAAACCCTCAAATGTATTTGTGAAGTCATCATTAATTAGTTGTTTATATATGTTCATTTTCTGAAATACAATTGAGATTTTCTGAAATTGAATTAAAAATTCTGTAATACAATTGATATTTTCTGAATTAAAATTGCAAAATTTCAGAAAATGGAATTTGTAAAAGTTCGTACAAGCAGTGCTAAAATTTCAGAAAGAAAAATTTTCACAAATTTCACTAATGTCCAATTGTAAAATCCCGAAAATTAGAAAAAAAAAAATAAATAAATAAAAAATAGAATCATTTTATGAATAACTCTGGAACTCTTGTAGCTAAGATTTCCCCCTCAAGTTTTCATTGATAAGCTGCACGTTTGTGCCAAGTTTCAACTTTCCAACCCAAATCATTTGCAAACAAAAAATTTATAAATCACCAAAATTTCCAAAATCCTTAGAGAAATTTATTTTTTAACGTTTTCTCCAATTTTTTGAATAGCATTTTGTCTCATTGCCCCATCATAAAGTAAATTGCATATTTATACAAAAATTAATCAGCCAGATATATACTTATATATATATCTTCGAACTTTTGCTATGACTTCCTCCTTTTTGCTTAGCCAAAGTTCACTCCATTAAGAGATAAAAATGTCTATAGGATAATTAATGGATTGAAGTTTCAAGAGGAGTTTATTAGTATTTTTTCTCCTTCTATCTCCTTTTCTCTTCATCAGAATCGATAAGTGAGCTCAAGATTGATATTGATGATGAAACAAAACAAAAAAATGATACCTATAGAACAAGATAAAAAATAAATAAAATAAAAATGAAAGAAAAAAAAAGTAAAACTTAGTTTGCCAATAAAAGGAAAATATTAAGGTCCAGCCACACACACACACACACATTCAAAAAAGAAAGATTCCCTACTTGAAAAGGTCAATAGGTTTCCATTATGTGGAGATCAAAATCCAAGATAAGATCTAATAGAAAAGCCAATAAAAAAAATTATTAAAATTGAATTTCAAACAATAGGATACCTACTATATTGGACAAAAGCAGAAGAGACAATCGAAGATAATAAAATATTTATTGAAACAAAGAAAAAAAAGGATTTTACCCAATAAAGATTAATATATATATATATATATATAAATATATATAAGGAAAGGGTAAATAAAAAGAATTTTAAGAAAAATACTATATATTTTAGGTTAAAAAATAAAATAAAAATGAGAGAGTCTTCTGTTTTTTAAATAAAATAATTTTTAATTATTTCTAGAGACTATAGTTTTCGAAGGCATTGCCTTCATCATCAGTCTATCACAAATATTTCAAATTAGTTACAAATTAAGATTTATACATTGAAAATTTTGAAAAATATATAATGTCTTTTTCTTCATGTTTCCTCTTGGGGGAGATTTGAATATAACTGGAGCAATATCTGAGGTTGCTCTTTTGTTTAGGCATTTTCACCTGTGCAACAACACCACAATCTCTACTGATTATTTTCTAAAGAGTTTTACCTGAATGAATGGAATGTGGAATGGAATTTCATTTTATTTTTAACCTAAAATAAAAACAATTCTGTTACCATCGACAGTGAAATCTTTTATTCAACTAATAAAATACTATATATTTTTAAAAATTTCATACACATCTTAGATTTGTTGAATAATTATTTAGAATTAGTTGCGGCCCTAGCAAGGGGAGTGTAAGGAATGCCTGACTCCGATCTATAAGCGTCGGGAATTTTTATTTACTAGTATACTTGTTTCCAATAAAAATTTTGATCTATTTTTAAAAACACCCCAAAATACAACATGTATGTAATTAAAAATATAACATCATTTGGAATATTAAAAGTCAAAATTGAGCTCAATTCGTATCAAGTTTCAATGAACTCATAAATAACAAATATTTTATTCAAAATGATTACCTTAAAGAGAAATCAATCAGATTCTCCTCTGCTAGATGCAAATAAACATATACTGTTTATTTGAGACTATAGGTTCGAAGGGTTGACCTTCAATATCAGTGTTTTAATTAGAAATATTTAATCTGTTATTTCTCATAGGTTCAATTACCCTATTGTGTATAGAAAAATTCGTTTTGTTGTTATAGCAAGCTAGCCACATAACAAACGATAATAATAAGAATAAAGCTATGATTTATATGTATCAGGACATCCACTAATTTTGTTAAGGGAGAATGGTGTAGGTTCTTGGTGAAACAAATTTAAATAAAGTAAAGAAAATTTAAAAAAATTAAAAGAAAAACTAAAATTCTACGTAGATTTTTTGTGAAACCTATACCTAGGTTTTTATATGGTATTTTTAAAAGTTTTTTTTTAATTTTTAATTTTTTTACATTATTAATTGACAAGCAGATAAAAACACACAATAATACAAATATATATCAGCTCACAAATTACAAATTATGTCCACAACTCCAATTTATAAAAATTTAAAGTTAACAAATAGGAGTTTTCAGTTTTCTCTTCTAAAAATAGATCGATGGTAAACTTTTAATTTCAAAAAGCACTTTATTCTACATTTTTATGACATATAGTCTCAAACAATAAATTATATAGTTATAGGTAAATATACATAATATTTATATTTGATATATACGAGGATAAGTCAAAAATCACCTACACTTTTCGTTCTACAACTTTATTAAACTAAGATAGGAGGCGGCCCATGAGCATGTGTTGAGTTGGCGCGTCTGTGGTCACTTGTGCTGAATTTAATCACGATCGCGTCAGTTGTCATCCAGATACAACAGCATAACCATGCCAGCTCCGCTATCAGATTGCACCAAAGAGGAGCAACGAGGAGTGGTCGGTGGGTGTGAAAGGTGCGGAAATTCACCGGAGAATTTTGTCACAATACGGGGAAAGTGCTTTATCTAGTAAAAGCGTTTTTTTATGGATCGAAATGTTTAAAAGTGGCCGAACGAGCGTAACACAAAAAGAGGGAGCTGGGCGACCGTCAACTTCGACCACTGACGACAACATTCAGCAAGCTTAAGAGATGATTACAGCAGATAGGCGAGTTATCATAGATAAGTTAGCATCTTCTTTAAACATTAGTCACGGTTCTGCCAATCACATTATTCACGACGAACTCAAATTTAGTAAAGTGTATGCGCGATGTGTACCACGAATACGGCCATCACACCATAGAAACAATAAACAGGTTGGGCTTTGAGACCCTGGAACACTCTCCCTACAGCCCAGATCTCTCTTCCTCAGACTTTCATCTCTTTGGACCGCTCAAGGAACTTTGAGAGGTTTGCCTTAGACATGAATGTTCGTGATGCGGTGCAAACCAACCGAAAACCTTCTACCAGGAAGGCATCCGGAAATTTGTGGCTCGCTGGACCAAGTGCATTGCTAAAGGTGGAGACTACATCGAAAAATAATGTATCTGTTGTACACCTATCTTAGTTTAATAAATTTGTAGAACGAAAAGTGTAAGTAATTTTTTACTTATCCTCGTATGTCTGAGTAATATGTTTATGTTTATGTGCATCAAGCAGAGGACAATTTCATTTCTCTTTATGAATCAACAACCACAATATATTTTTAATTAAAATGATCATTATTAATATACATATATCATTTTGTGTAATTTTTACCTTTAAAATGGAAGAGGGAGGGGAAAATGAAAGTGAGAGAAAAATTAGTAAATATTTTTTCTAAGAATAAAAAAAAGTATAGGTTAATTATTTAGTTATTTATAGGCTCCTGAAGATGGGCTCGTCTCTAGAAATATTTATTGAGTCGTGTTCATAAACAAAATTTCCTTTATCTGTTAAATTGCTTAGCAGTCTTAATTTTAATTTTATTAAATATATTTCCCCTCCAACCCCTACCATGCCCCCCTAACAAAAAAGTCAATACCATGAGCAGACCTTTGGAAAGTCCGACACGTCCAGTTTAATCCAATACACGACAGGTCGCTACAGGACATTTTCTTGTTAGGACTTGTCGATGCGTGCGTCAGAGAGGGAGAGAAAGAGAGGGCCCTCCCCGAAAAATTTCTATATCGCACCTGGTACATAATAAAATAAATGTAGTATTAGTTGCTACGTATTTCTCGGAACGCCTGGGAGGCAGGCAATTGCTATGCAGGAGGCCTAGTATTAAATCCACTGAAACATTTTTTTGCTAATTGTTTTTAAAAATATCTTATACGTAAAGAAAAATCATTTTCAACCATGAAATTATCTGTCTGTCTGTTGTTCGTGTGTCTGTATCTCTACCCAGCCATGGCAAGAGGGGTTTTGAGAGACCCCGTTCAAATTGAAAAATAATGTGCTGAAATCTAAAAATTCATCTATATTGATATGTATACGTATTCATATAATAATATTTATATTAATATATATTTACCTATATATTAGATACCTTAATAAAACAAAGTATATCATTAGAAAATAAAAAGTAGTTATTAACAAAAATACGATCACCATAATTTTTTTTAATAAATTTCTTATTTTCGAAACAATAGAGATTGTTTGATAACTTTTAATTCTAATACATATAAAATTTTACGGATAAAATAATTATTTTTTCTTTGATTATATACAGGGTGGGTCATAAAGATCTACCACATTTTGAAGACGTATAAAAAAATGAAAAAATTTAACTAGAAAAAAAACTGAATATATTTTTGAAAACAACATAAATTAATTTTTTTTTAAATATATTTTGAACATTATATCAGACGAAAAAAGGAGGGGGGGGGGTCAAAAATGAAAATTCTATCCCTTTCGACCAAATTTTGTATACATATTCTGTGGACCCCAGAATGCTAGAAATTCAAAAACTAACCACCCGAAATGGGGGAGGGTCAAAAATGAAAATTCTGGCCTTTTCGACAAAACTATGTATACACAATTTGGTTAGTTTTTGCATTTCTAGCCTTCTGGGGGTCCACAGAATATGTATACAAAATTTGGTTGAGTTTGGTCGAAAGGGCTAGAATTTTCATTTTTTTGTCTGATAATGTTTAAAACACATTAAAAAAAATTGTATTTATGTTCTTTTCAAAAATATATTCTGTTTTTTTTCTAGTTAAGTTTTTTCATTTTTTATACCTCTTCAAAATGTGGTAGATCTTTTTGCCCCACCCTGTATATATTTGTTGAATATATCTACTCTTTTGCTTGATTAATTTCTGATTCTTTTCGGTAATACTAGGGCCTTTTTAGATCCATAGGGGCAGTCCTTGCATCTTCTTGGTGCACCCATTCTTACATTTGATCGCATTAAAAAAAACCTGTCTGGATTCTGATACACATGATAACTCAAGAATCGAAAGTCATAGAAAGTTTCTATTTTGTATGCTGATAACTGATAAATTTTAGGCTCTCTAGCTTTCGAACTTCTGATTCAAAAATGCAGAAAACTATTTTGTTCATTATGATTTTAAGATTGTGACATAATATACGTATATAAAAGTTTTTTCCAAGTCTTGAAAATGTTTTCAATTTTTCTTCTATTTGATATTTTACTTATTTTTTATTTAGAAATGTATTTTTTCATTTATACAAAAAAAAATACAAAATAAATTCCATTAACTACACAATCTTATATACATATGAATAAAAAATTTGTTCATGACCGTAACCCTTAAGGGTTTTTGTTTTCTTCTTATCTTGCTCCCGTATCTTCAATCTTTCTCTGGACGCGTGTCTATCTTCTTGATCTTTTCCAGTAGTCTTCTATTTGATATTTCTTTAATGAAAATCCGTTTTTAAAAGTCTGCCATTTTCATTCTAAATATTTTTTATCGAAGGAGACAATAAAAGAGTCTGTCTTCTGCTGGAATTATAAATTTTATTTATTTATAATAAGACTATAGTTTCGAGGGCTTTGCCTCTTCATCAGTCTATTACAATGGATTCTCAGGAATTAATTTATGAATGAAAGATGTTAACCTTTCATTCATAAATTAATTCCTGAGTATCTATTGTAATAGACTGATGAAGAGGCCAAAGCCCTCGAAACTATAGTCTCTTTATAAATAAATAAAATTTATAATTCCAGCAGAAGACTTTATCATCTCTTATTATTTTATTTTGTCTCCTTCAATATATAAAAATTCTGCTACTCTCGGCAAAAAAACTTTCAATTTAATATTTTTTATCTTTCGATTTTCGAATTTTTAAAAAAAAGTCTATATTCAGAGGTTGATTTCCCATTAGGCTTTGTAGGCTGAAACCTACGCCTAAGACTAATTGAAAAAAGAATATAATTACAACCTTTTTGTCTCATTTATGAGTGTTTTTATGTTGTTAAAACTTGGCATTACATTTACAGAATTTAAATATTGGTCCTCATTATATTCCAGAAATGGCAGTCTACTAAATTACTTAGAAATAATTTATGTCACATAAATTGAATTTTAAGTATGAAATATGTATTTTTAATCATTATCAAAACCACATATTATAATATTTATTTTGACGCTAACCAACTTCGAATTTTTACTTCCTTTCTAAAACGGAAATTGTTTTCAATTATCTTTTTTGCCATATTTTTATGTTAAATTACAATTCATTTGATGACTAATAAATTTTTTTGATTATTAATGCCAGATAGAGATATAATAAATTTTCAGGATGTTGAAATCACCACCCCTGCTGCTCTGGCTCGACATAGTCTGTTTTTAATTTAATGATGGCCGTCCGTCATGGACGGAAACGCTTTCCAATTTGATGGAAAGGTTTTGTTTGAGGAAGTGACAAGAATTCCGCCCTTTTCCTTTTCCTTAGGGCTCACTTTATCATTTCCAACTTGCCATCCAAAAAAGTATACTTTTTTAAAACTAAATTTCCATTTATTTCCTTATCTATTTTTCATAACCTACAAATATTATTATTAATACTGGTGGATGGTCTCTCTTCCCATCCTACAAGTGCACCAGAGTTCTATGAATATTAAATTATAGTAGTCTAGGTTTACCTTGTAATATAATGGAATTATCTTGATATTCCTAAGAAATAAATATAAATATTTACTTGAAAATAAAAATATTAAAAGAAATACAATTATTTATAAAAAAAACGATTTAAGAAAATTAAATATAATATCTCGATATAATGTATTATTCCTAGAGGACCGAAGGTTGCTTGGTAATATGTTTCTTTAATTAAAAGCGGTATACAGCAATACCTCACTTTGCGTCGGGGTTACGTTCCAAAAAAACACGACGCAAAATGAATTAAGATTTTCTATAGCAAACCATGTAAAGATCGAAGATAGGTTCCAGGGTTACGAAAATACTACTTTTTAAAAAGAACATTGAACAAAGTAAACATTTAAAAAACAAAAATAATATAAAATTTTATTACATACATACAAAAAACAAAAAAAAAACGTATTCAATTAAAACAAAATAAACTATTCAATTAATTTATGAAAAACAAAATTAAAATTAATCACTGTCTGATGAGTCCATAGTGTAAAATTACAAGTGTATGTAAAAAAAATAATATAACTCTGCCAATAAATAAATTGGAAAAATATTTACCTTTTTTGTGACCAGAAACAACCCGTAAAAATTTATAAAAATGTATTATTCTCTTTTAAAAAAGCACAACACACTAATTGAAACGTTACAAAAAGCACAACACACTACATAATTGAAACTGAACTCTAAAATTAGCAAAACAAAGTGAAAATAAAACTGTATTAAAATTGCGTTGATTTTCAGTTAGGAAGGGAATCCCCGAGTTTTGATGGCATGGCGCAATTAGAAACAATAGTGGTGCCATCTTTTAGAAAAAAAAAATTTCAAAAAAAAAATTAAAGACTCGAACCCAAAACAACGCAACCTCGAAAATCTAACGACCCACAGTGAAAATTAGTACTAATTAAGCAGCGACGCAACTTCGAAAAAACGCAAAGCGAGATATTGGTGTATTAATATTATTTTTAATTTTAAATTCAGGTAAAAATATGGATTTTTTTGCAGATCAGAATTAAATAATATTGTAAAAAAATGTTTAGATTTAGATAAATTTCCTTTGAACGAAGTTTTAATTTTGTAGAGGAATCTCGACAGGGTCAAAACTCGTGTTTGTTAAACGCATTCTTAGACTATAGAAGAAAGATTGCGGGATCGAATCCTGTTCATTTTTAATTTAAAAAAATATAATAATAAGTTTTAAATTTAGGGAACGAAGAAAAAGATTATTTTTATTATACACAAAAGGATCAGCCGGTGCTCGAACCGAATAATAAGATTGGAGTAATTTTTGGAGACGGACTGATAAGTGAAGTTGAGTGGATATTGACATACATTATAATTCTGCTGAGAATAAAATACAATATATTATTGTTACTGCCACTGAAAGAGGAGACAGAGGGGAATGTCGCATTGGATTTCCTTTACTGACTTTTCAAAACCCTGAAGAAGGAGGGAATAGCCTCCGAGACGTCGGTTTTTGAATAAAAATAAAAAAATAGTATAAATTTTCTTCTTTTTTTGGACAGCCTCATCAATATCCACTCAATATAATTTTTATATAACTGTAGAATTAACAATCAGAAATTATTTATTAAATGAATTTTATTTTACTTTACCAGTTTATTTACTTAAAAATGAAATAAAATTTATTTTTTTGTACATGTTTTGATCAGCTTCACCCACCATCAAGGCATTGCTTGAATATAGTTTTGAACTTAATTGCATCTCTAGCCAAAAAAAAAAAAACTTAATTGCAATTAAAAATAATATGAATATACACCGAAATTCCTTCCTTGATCCTTTTAAACGCTGAAGAAGCAGGGACGATCCTCCGAATCATCAGATTTTTTAAGAGGATAAAATAATCGTTCTTATAAATGATTTTATTTTAAATTTGTAAATAATTATTTTAATTAAGAAAAAATAATCAAATTCAATTTACCTGAAGATGAGACCCTGACAGATCGAATTGTCGAGCCCAAAAAAACACCTAACCCATGATTTTTCATCGAATTCTTTATAGTCATTTTTCGGGAAACCAATTCTATAGAATTAAATATATACGATAAGCAAAATCGTATACACAATTGTTCATTGGATATAATACGATTTCCATAATTCTATTAGTATTATAGACAAAAGCGATATCTAGGTTACCTAGAATACTAGCAAACTAAAATTCAATTTCAAAATAGAAAATGGATCAGTCTATAAATTTTGTAACATTTGCGTTTATAGTGGTATATAATATTCGTGAACCAGTTTTAAATAAATAGACTAATAAAATTTTAGTTATCATAGGTGGGGATTATATTTTGTTACGACTAGTACGCTTTCTCGCATAAATGCAACTGTTTGGTTATTCTAAGCGTTATTTGATGTTTAATCCATTTAATTATTAATTAAAATTATAATACCTAACAAAACTATAAAATTAGATTTCACTGTCAAGGGAAATTTATCTCTTTACCTAATTTCTTATCATTGATTATTGATTATTAATTATTTTAATATTTATTTTTATATCAATTTGTTATAATATAAATTTCTAGCGGGCAAAGTGGTGACAGGGGCTTAGGGAGCCTCAAAGGTGCCGTATCGCACGGGGAATGCCCGAACTTGTTCCACTCAATTCTAAAAGTCACTTTGAGAAGGCTGATCTGGTTAACGTGGCGTCTCTCGAAGTTATTACAATTTTTGCGGTTTTTGACCATCGTGATGTAAGGGAAGTGCTCAGTTTGTGTATTTCTTACTATGAAACCAACTCACTTACAGTTTTTAAAGGAAATTGTTTTGAAAGGGTCCTACTTGACTAAAAAATCCTGCTTTGGCGATCGCTTAGTTCTATAGGACGTTAAGCAAGAACACCTGTTGTGTAATGGCGTCAATCCGGGCAAAGTGGCCAACAGCTTTCCAACTTCTTGAATAGCGTCTTTTAAAAACTTCATTTTTTCCAAAGTTATTTTAGCAAATCTAACCTTTTACTCAATAATATAAAATTAAAACAATCTGGCAAGTACCAGGAACTTGCCACCATCATTCCCCACTGATGCCAAAAAAGCTTAGAGAGTGGCAGTTTATTGCGAATAACCCCCACCACTTGAATGATATTATTTACAAAACCTAGTATACATGAATTTGATTATATCTACTTTTCGAAAATTTAATACTTTTTCTGTAACTTGTTTCGTTCGTCTTTAATTAATATCATTTGGATCGCGGACATCCAGTCTGCAGCATTGTGTTTAAGTTAAAAAATTGAGCCACTTCATTATTTTTGTATATTAACGTATATAAAATATAAAAAGGAAAACAGGAAATATAATGGTTACTCAAAATAATAACATGTCTTGTTTAGTGGATCTTTTAAAATACATAATCAGAACATTGTTCAATAATTATGTTTACCACTTGCTGCAGTGAGAGTCATCTAGTTTCTGAAGGTCTAAGAATTTTGTGTTGTTTCAATTATAAAAATCTTTGAAACTCTTTTAAAATATTTACTCTTTTAGAACTATAGGGGCAAAATGAGAATAAATGTATCTCACCAAAACTTCAACACCTTTTGGTAGTTTTTGACATGCATATGAAGAATATAGATTTAAAGAATTGGATGTGTAACCTACAACAATCGATGTTCTTTTAACAAAATACTTTCAACTCCAAGAATAAAATAATATTTAGGAACAAATCCAACATATTTTGTATTGTAAAGTTCTGGCTAGGTTTACTTTTCCAATTTAAGATAAATTTTCAATTTTTAATAATATAATCTTTAATTGTATATATTTATTGTTGCACTCATAAATTTTTAAAAAGCCGAATTTCATATAAACTCAATTTCATATTTTTTCAATTAAAATAATCTCTTAAAAAGTCAATTCTGTCTCATGTTCACTTTGGTTGATTCAATCTTCAAAACCCGTATATTTACTTGAAAAATGTTCAGATATGACTGAATAAAATATCACCTAAATATAAAAAGATGAATGAAGACTATATAATATAATAAAATTTTTTCAGTTATTAAAATTTAGTTAGAAAAAAATTATTAAAATTGTCCAAAGACAGTGTATCAATTCCGTCCACAACATAGTTTTAGTAATTAACTTGACACACGCCACAACTGCAGTGGTCAAGAGAGAAACTATTGTCAGTTGGTGAGTTGGTTTGTTAATGGCAACCAGTGGTTTTACCAGTTTATTTATATGATAACATAGAAAAATTACTTCATAAAGGTAAATGATTCATTATGTCGTTCATTAGTGTCATTACCGTTCCTGCGATAAAATTCATATAAAAATATATATTTAAAAAACCTTTTTAGTTTTGTTTTACTTTTAGTGAATTGTAACCTTCTATATTTTTAAGCCAGTCTCTGCCTATATTACCAAATCAAAATTCTCTAATGTCAATTCCTTCCCCTTGATTGTCACACCTGAATGGGAAAAATTCATAAAAAATTAAGAAAATATTTTTGAATTCATGACTATTATTATTATTTTTTATTTATAGTAGGTGAAATGCCTTTACGCACAAAGTGTCGGTCTCCGTGCTAGACGTCTACCGACTAAAACACCTACTCCTTCTTGGTTTTCAACCCAGTTTTCCGCGATAGGAATCGCCTCCCGGCATAACATCTATCGCAGATTTGGGGATTATCTATCGGTCTTCAACTGACCTTCCTTCACTTTCATTACCTCTTGTATGTATTGGTTAATTAGTCGCCATCTCTCCTCATTTGTTAACATTTGTGCGATCATGTTATCTGAGGAGATCTGCATACCTAGGTGATTTCCTAGATCCTCTCTTTTGGCCTTCCATCTTTCGCAGATGAACACGGTGTGTTCTGCGTCGTCCTCTTCAGATTTACAGCTCGGACAAGTTGCCGTTGTTGCCCTTCCGACTCTATGAAGGTAGCTTTTGAAGCAACCGTGACCCGACAGTACTTGTGTGGGATAATAATTTATCTCACCGTGATTTCTTTGCAGCCAATTTCTTATGTTGGGGATTAATTTGTAAGTCCATCGTCCGGTCACATTTTCATCCCACCTCTCTTGCCATCTGTCTAGGAGTCTTTCTCTAGCTTCTTGCTTGATTTGAAGTTTTATTACTTCGTTATTGGTCCTTAATTCTCTAAAGATTTCATCTCTCTCTCTGGCTATAAGGTCTATGGGAGGTATACCAGCCATAACCATTGCTGCACTTCCTGAAACAGTGTGGTATGCAGAAGTGACCTTTACTGCAGCCAACCGCTGCACAGACCACAACTTTTGCCTATATCATGACTATTATTAGAAATTGGTCTATAGATAGTTGAGACACAAAACTATATTTTCATTGTTGGGTGGGATAAAGTTATATTTTCATATTTTTAGGTAAAAAAAAATGCAAAATAAGTTGGATTTACTTTTAGAATTAATTTTGGGATCAAAAGCAAATAAAATGATAAGAATTTGGGAAAAAAATGTTGATCCGTGTAATATGCCCGTTTAAAATTAGCTGCAATGAAAAGTTGTATGTCTTATCAGCATCATTAAAATTAAGTTGAATAGCTGATATTGAAACTTAATCGCGATGTGAGTAAGTAATATTTTATTCCGGTATAGAAGGCTGAGTAAATGAAGAAGACAGCCATCCATAATAAGAGGAATCAAAAGCTTTGAGGAGAAAGGCAGGATTAGTGGTGAGCGTCACGTCGTCAGGCGACGCTTGTTGATTATAAGCCTTAAGAGCTGCTCTATATCTTCTATCTTCTATCTCCTATCTATCTATAGAGCCAGTGAGGCTAAGCCTTTTGCACCCTTCCATCCTCCCTTGTCGAATACATTCTACACCTCTTGCATCAGCCTAAGATGAAAAAGTTTTTCTTTTTTTTTTTTACTCTAGAGAGATCAAAGTTCTAAACAAATTACCTGAGACGAATAATAATCCATTCAAAATAAAGAAAAAAAATAATCTGGGTTCTAATCGCTTTAGTATTATTTTATAATCTACTTATTAGATAATGATTGATATTGATGTATAACACATTGTTTTCATATGAACAGGATTACGGGAAAAGGATTTTTAGTTTTTTGTTTTTAATATTTTCTGAAATATACTATATAATGCAGACAAGGCTAATACAGGGTGGGGCATAAAAATCTGCGACATTTTGAAGGGGTATAAAAGTAAAAAAAAAATGAATATATTTTTGAAAAAAACATAAAATATTTTTTTTTTTTAAATTTGTTTTAAACATCAGACAAAAAAAGGGTGGGGGGGGTCAAAAATGAAAATTTTAGCCCTTTCGACCGAAACTCAACCAAATTTTGTATACATATTGTGGACATCTAGAAGGCTAGAAATCCAAAAACTAACCAAATTTTGTATAGATAGTTTAGTCGAAAGAGCTAGAATTTTCATTTTTGACCCTCATCCCCATTTTGGATGGCTAGCTTTTGCATTTCTAGCCTTCTGTGGTCCCACAGAATGAGTATACAACATTTGGTTGAGTTTGGAAGAAAAGGACTAGAATTTTCGTTTTTGACCCCCCCCCCCCCCCCCTTTTTGTAATCTGATATAATGTTTAAAACAGATTAAAAAAAATATATATTTTATGTTCTTTTCAAAAATATATTCCGTTTTTTTCTAGTTAAATTTTTTCATTTTTTTATACTCTTCAAAGTGTAGTATATTTTTATGCCCCTCCCTGTATAATGACTAAGCTGGGCTTAAAGATTGAAAGTAAAACAAATAAAGTAAAAAAAAAAACTTATTTGCTTTTACACAAATCAAACTTAAATATAAATTGGAGGGAAAAGTGAAAATTTTCCAAGCCTCGATATGCTGTTGCAGTTTCAGTGGATTAAAAAAAATAATTAATTATAAATCCAATCAATTCGAAACCCTGCCTGTTCAATTGATCATTATTTTTTACTACGTAAACTAATTAAAATCTCAAAAAAATTATATTTTTTGGAAGTAATTTTACGTTTTTTAACCGGAAGATCTGGAGTTAGAAAGCCTAAAATTAATTCAGTTCTCTGTTTTGAAAATATAAGCATTTTAGCACACGAATGAACTTTCTATGCCATTCCTTTCTTAAGTTATGTCGGTGTATGAATCCAGACAGATGAGATAGAAAAATAATCAAACGGTTGAAAATTATTTTTCTCCTGCGTTTCAGACATTTTTCAACACAATGAACAAAAAAAAAGGTAATTTATTAGTGAATTGTCTGCCTCCCAGTAAGTAGTCGACTCTCGATAATTCGAACTCTTCAGCTGTTAACTTCGGTAAATCGAAAAAATGCAGTGTATTTTGATAAAATCAATAACTCGAAATCCTTTTCGTAACAAGAGAGAGAGAGCGTTCTCTAATCCGAACTGGCCACTTCCCTCTTTGTAATTCGAATTTTTCCTAGCAAAGTTTACCTCTCATTTTCCACTTAAATATGTAATTTTTGTTCTTTTTACTTGAGGCTATATATAAAATTTAAGTAAGATGATCCATATTTTTCAAAAAAAAAAAAAAATTCTTAATAATTTGAATTTTTTTTCTTTCCTCCTTATAATTCAAACTTCTTGATAATTCTAAGTCTCGATAATTTGAATTATTCTTCATATTCGCTCCGATTTGAATTATCGAGAGTCAACTGTATTGCAAAAAATTGCCGATAGTTACGACTCTCTAAGCAGCTAAATATTTTCGCCTCATAAGTCAAGCAAGTGCCGTATTGCATTTCTACCATTCAGGTTCAATTCACGAAGGGGTGAATACAATACTTCTCGCATTAACAAATTCAATAATTAATAATTTATTCTCTTTTTCATTCCATTTTACAAATTTTGCTATTTTTATGAACCAGTTTAACGAATATTTTCGACTCAGCCTATTGAATTTTTGTAGATTTATCTCAGCCCTTTTTTCTTTCCATAATACACGAGTTCATCTTGACTTTTTCTTTTCTTTAATATTAAATGACAATCCTTATAGGAGGATGGTTCTCGAGATTGACGTGATGATGGGCGAAATTCCCCGGGGAAAGAATATTACATCCATCTAAAAATCATTAATTTAATCTCTGCCAAAGGTTAATAAATCATATTATAAGGGAAAAAATTGCAAGCAGAGCGATACAATGATCAAAACATTTTCTTTTGAAATGATTAATTAATTAATATTTCTAATAGATTTTAATCGTTATTTTTAATTTTTTTGTTTAAATTTTAGCACGTGGCGATTTAAGGAGGTTGGGGGAAGACAGAGGAGATAACAACATATGATGAACTGTCAAGTAAAAGCATATCATTGACATTTGCAATGAACATCTTTCACGTAAAATAATTTATTTTTCATACAATTTTATGAGATATAAAGTTGACAGTATCTATATATATATGTATCAAATAAATTTATATAAAATGATAAGTTGGTTAAAAGTGATGGAGATTATTATAATAAGTCTCCAAGTCTTTAAGAAAAATGACCTGACCCAGCCATTGTCTTAGTGCATAAAAAAGAAATGCAACCTTTTATAATCCAAGAGCTGGTGACACATTTTGACTACGGATTTGACCCATCTAGAAATAATGCGTAATAGTACCGTCTATGATAGTTGTACAAGGAATGGCCAGTCTGGCTGGCTAAACGGAGTGGACCAGAGTACTGCGCATGGTGTGAGTGCGGTAAAAAATACATATGTGTTAAAAAATATTTTTGACCCACAATGAAATTATAAAAATTATAATTTATAGTCAATTATAAACTTAATATATTCGCTCCAGACCATTTGAGTGGTGGAACGTGGAACCAGACTACCCAAAGTGTATTTTACAACATGAAAAAATAGCATCAGATGCTATTTTTTCATGTTGTAAAAATACACTTTGGGGTGGTCTGGTTCCACGTTCCACCACTCAAATGGTCTGGAGTGAATATATTAAGTTTATAATTGACTATAAATTATAATTTTTATAATTTCATTGTGGGTCAAAAATATTTTTTAACACATATGTATTTTTTACCGCACTCACACCATGCGCAGTACCTGGTCCACCTGCTTAGACCAGCCAGACTGGCCATTCCTTGTACAACTATCATAGACGGTACTATTACGCATTATTTCTAGATGGGTCAAATCCGTAGTCAAAATGTGTCACCAGCTCTTGGACTATTAAGGATCCGAACTTCGCATTTATTTGATTAAATTTAATTGAAAAAAAATACCAAGCACCAGAATAAGCTTTCTACGGTATTTTGCTTTTGACCTATCGTGATAGATATACAAATTCAAAAAATGATTCTTTAAAATATTTATGAGAGTTTTTGAGTATATTTATTTATCCGACACACAACGTGATCCGCACGCATAGAGTGATGATTAAAATTGAAAAACCATATCAATACTATATTTGACAGTGTGAAAAATCTTTAACAAATCCGTTTATGCAAATATCTCGTTATCTATAACACAATCACTTGTGAATAATTTTTTTAATTAACAAAAATCATATCAAATTAAAGTTCCCTGAAGATGAGACCCCGACAGATCGAAGTGTCAACCAACAAACCCCCTAACCTAACCCATGAATTTCATCGAAATATTATATATATATTTGTATACAAGAATTGTTCATTTAATAATTTAAGTTAAAAAAAAGATGTATAAAGAAAATATATATATATATATGTATACAAGAATTGTTCATTTAATAATTTAAGATAAAAAAAGATGAAGAGGGCAAAGCCCTCGAAACTATAGTCTCGTTATAAATTAATAAAATTTATAATTCCAGCAGAAGACACACTCTTTTATTGTCTCCTTCAATTTAAGATAAGATATCTCTATATTATATAATATGTTTATTTACATCAAGCAGAGGACAACCATGATTTCTCTTAATGAGTCAATAAATCTGCTACTCTAGGCAAAACAAAATCTTTTAAATTAAATTATTTTATTGGGAGAATATTATCAAGTTCTGCGATATTTTTTTAAATAATAATTTAAAAAATTTTAATTATGTATAAATATTTTTACAACGCTAATTTAGAGTTATAAGTTAAAATACAATATTTAAAAATGTGTAAAGATGTATTTTGTTCTCTAGTAAATAATTTTTACTGAAATAATGTTTCTCTTTTGTTTTAGGAGGAAAGTATTTCTTTTCGCTTGAGGCATAAAAGAATGTTCGGCTTAACGAAGAAAGAAACATGGTCAGTTGAATATTTTTTAAACCATCTAATTATCATCGTTTCCAAACCTCTGTGTTTCGTGAAACATGCACATTTTGTAAAAAAACTGAAAAATGTTTTTAATGATATGCCTATAAGGGCATAACCTAATAATTCTAAATAAAATATTGTGATGATTCTTTAAAAAAGAGCTGTTAGAATTTCGCCTTAAAATAGGCAACTCTCGCGTTCATTCAATTTGTTTAAATTTTATAGTGCAAATTTTTCGAAATGGGTTGGGACTCAAATTATGTGTTGCAATAGCAATGTTCA